>OX578273.1:60073695-60673695 GCA_951217065.1 Baccha elongata | reverse complement strand
AGATACGCTGCAGCAAACGGTGGATAGCCAAATACGCCAGGTATGCATATCGGTTTCATATTTTAAAATAAAATATTTAGCACATCTCCTACAGGAGGTCTAAAAAATTTAAACCGACGCACGACGAAACAAAAAGCTTTTAATATTTGTTTTAAAAAATTTAAGTTAAAAAAAAAAATATTTCCAGTTGGTTTATTTAGTCAACGATATAAATGGTTGCATCCATTACATATTTATATGGGGTTCGCACAGTTTGCTCAGAGAAAATGGAATCTGATATTTTCATAAATTCTCAAATACCTCTGCAGAGCGTGACGGATGCCAGCTATAGTGTTAGCGGACTGACGGCTTTGACGCGGTGCGCGGTAGCGATGATAAAGACTGACGGTGGTAGATTCTATATGGAAAATGCAAATTCGTAAAAAATGTCCCACATGAATTTAAAACGATATTGTGATCAAATGTGTGAAGAATAATTGCAAGGTGATAGTGGAAGAATTATTGTATAGTCATTTTAGGCAAAATAAGTGGTCAACCTTCAACAAGTCTCTCCACCTATCCCGGTCTCGAGCCGACGCCATCCAGTTTCGCACCCCAATTCTCCGGGCGTCCTGGTCTACGCAATCTCTCTAGCGCAAGCATGGTCTACCACGCTGTCGTCATGCCATAGAATGTACCACAAAGAACTTTCCGAGCAGGTTCCTCTTCGCTCATGCGAGCTAGGTGCCCTGCCCACCGAAGTCTACCGAGCCTAATTTTTGTCACGATATCTGCTTCAAGGTAGATTGCGTACAATTCATGATTGTACCGTCTCCGGAATCATCCTTCCTCACATATGGGGCCAACAATTCTCCTTAAGACTTTTCTCTCAAACGCGGCTAAGAGGTCGGATTGCCTTTTGCTAAGCACCCAAGTCTCGGATCCATATGTGAGTACTGGCAGGACCATCATGGTCCTGTACAGCAGCAGTTTTGAAGTTATGGTGAGATTCCTGTATTTGAAGAGCTTTGACAGACTGTAGTAGGCTCTGTTGGACTTGAGAAGCCGCCCTATATTGTTATCGGCTACTACTATTGACCCAAGGTATTTAAAGGATTGCACCACTTCAAATTCGTGCTCCGTTACCTTGATTGTTTGACCAACTGTTCCTATCGCATTCGACGCCACCATGTACTTTGTTTTACCTTCACTAATGTGCAGCCCCAGATTTTGTGCCGCCTGCTTGATCTGGATGAAGGAATCGTGTACAGCTTGCTCGGTTCTTCCGATGATGTCGATGTCGTCTGCGTAAGCCAGTATCTGGCTGGACCTGTTGACGATGGTCCCTCTTGTTGCCGTGCCAGAGTCACGGATTGCTTTCTCCAACGCCAGGAAACTCGTATATACACCTTTATATATCGGTTGTCTAGCAAGTCACCAAAAATCTCGTGTCTGCAACATAAGTTATTAGAGGTCAAAGGTCACGAAAATCAGTTTTTAGGCAATATTTCGATTCCTATGGCTCCAATTATATTAACATCCATTACATAATTATCATCATCATCATCATCATCGGCTCGACAACCGGGGTCCGGTCCTGGCCTCCTTCAACAAGTCTCTCCACCTATCCCGGTCTCGAGCCGACGCCATCCAGTTGCGCACCCCAAGGCTCCGGGCGTCCTGGTCTACGCCATCTCTCAAGCGCAAGCATGGTCTACCACGCTGTCGTCATGCCATAGAATGTACCACAAAGAACTTTCCGAGCAGGTTCCTCTTCGCTCATGCGAGCTAGGTGCCCTGCCCACCGAAGTCTACCGAGCCTAATTTTTGTCACGATATCTGCTTCAAGGTAGATTGCGTACAATTCATGATTGTACCGTCTCCGGAATCGTCCTTCCTCACATATGGGGCCAACAATTCTCCTTAAGACTTTTCTCTCGAACGCGGCTAAGAGGTCAGAGTGCCTTTTGCTAAGCACCCAAGTCTCGGATCCATATGTGAGTACTGGCAGGACCATGGTCCTGTACAGCAGTAGTTTTGAAGTTATGGTGAGATTTCTGGATTTGAAGAGCTTTGACAGACTGTAGTAGGCTCTGTTGGATTTGAGAAGCCGCCCGCGTATTTCTTCTTCTATATTGTTATCGGCTGCTACTATTGACCCAAGGTATTTAAAGGATTGCACCACTTCAAATTCGTGCTCCGCTACCTTGATTGTTTGACCAACTGTTCCTCTCGCATTCGACGCCACCATGTACTTTGTTTTACCTTCACTAATGTGCAGCCCCAGATTTTGTGCCGCCTGCTCGATCTGGATGAAGGAATCGTGTACAGCTTGCTCGGTTCTTCCGATGATGTCGATGTCGTCTGCGTAAGCCAGTATCTGGCTGGACCTGTTGACGATGGTCCCTCTTGTTGCCGTGCCAGAGTCACGGATTGCTTTCTCCAACGCCAGGTTGAAGAGGAGGCAGGCCAAACCATCCCCTTGTCGGAGTCCATTAAAGATGTTGATTGGTCTGGATAGCAATCCGGCTATTTTTACTTGGCTTGTTACGTTGGTCATGGTCAACCTACATAGTCGTGTCAATTTATTTGGGATGCCGAATTCTCTCATGGCTTTGTAAAGTTCTACCCTGGCTATGCTATCATAGGCGGCCTTAAAGTCTATAAACAGGTGGTATGTTGGGATGTTAAATTCTAGACATTTTTCCATCGCCTGCCTAAGGGTAAAGATCTGATCAGTTGTTGATTTGCCTGGAATGAAACCACACTGATATTGTCCGATGATGGTTTTAGCGTATGGGGTTATCCGGTCTTGTAGGATAGAGGAGAGTATCTTATAGGCGTTGTTGAGTACAACAACGTGATACCTCTATAGTTGCTGCACGACCTTTTCGCCAGTCTTCTGGCATTTCTTCATGCTCCCACACGTGCACTATAATATCATGAATTGCCTGACGTAGAGCTGGCTGACCGAATCCCGGATCAAAAAGGTTATTCTATAAGGTACGATTTTATTTTTACTAAAATGTAGTTTGAAATGTTCAAAATAATAATGTATAACTGCCTCAAAATCATCAAGCCGGAAAAGTGCTAAAAAAAAGTATAAAAACAATTAAAAAGGAAATTTATTGAATTTTTTGAGTTGCTCTGGAAAACCTTTTCCGGCTTGATAATGTTTCCGGTAGCCATAATTGTCATTCATTAATGAGTGGCTCTGATGCTGTAACTGGACAAAAATTCAGATGCCTCAAAATAATGTCCCGAAATCGGTCGCTAGTTCTCCTACTAATAGTATCAACTTTGAACTTTGATAGTCGCAACTTTGAACTTTGATTAGTTAAGTTTTATCTAATAAGTTGTCTTCTGAATTGTTCTTAAAACGCAACGTTTTAATTCAGCAATTTAACTTATTTTATGGGCTTCAATGTATTCTCAGAGATTTTTTCCCTACGACATACGTTATAAGCGTCCTTCGGCTCACCTCCCAGATGTCAGGACTTTTGGTATGTTAACTACTTAAGTACCATTAACAATATACCGAAGGAATGGCTTAGTTCCCTGCTCACGCACTCTACAACCGCTTTATTGACTGGACTATATTGTCAGCATACACATAAACAAATTTTTTGATTAATCCGTTTTAACTGTTGGCACTTTCACAGTTTTAGCGAACTATAAAAATTCGAGAGCTATATGTATATTGATTCCATTACAATAAAAGTTTGAATTTAAAATCGCATTAAAATGTATCAAAAACGATGTATCAATGATAATCATTATCATTGTATCATTACAACGCTTATACCATCATAAATGTTGCATTTGGGAGCACCATCCACCCTCTTAATAACGGATAAAGTAATAGTATTTCCTCAGGCGATTTGGGAATTAGAGGACAGGGTTTTAAATCATTTATTTATGTTTCCATACCATACAACCGACAATAATGTTAAAATTCAGATACGCTGGAGCAAACGCTGGATAGCCAAATACGCCAGGTATGCATATCGGTTTCATATTTTAAAATAAAATATTTGGCACACCTTCTATAGGAGGTCTAAAAAATTTAAATCGACGACGAAACAAAAAGCTTTTAATATTTGTTTTAAAAAATTTAAGTTAAAAAAAAAATATCTCCAGTTGGTTTATTTAGTCAACGATATAAATGGTTGCATCCATTACATATTTATATGGGGTTCGCACAGTTTTTGCTCAGAGAAAATGGATTCTGATATTTTTATTAATTCTCAAATATCTCTGCAGAGCGTGACGGATGCTAGCTACAGTGTTAGCGGACTGACGGCTTTGACGCGGTGCGCGGTGGCGATGGTGAAGAATGACGGTGGTAGATTCTATGGAAAATGAAAATTCGTAAAAAATGTCCCACTTGAATTTAAAACGATATTGTGATCAAATGTCTGAAAAATAATTGCAAGGTGATACTGGAATAAGCGATTGCAAAGCAACGCTGTCTCCTCTTCTATAGTGGAAGAATTATTGTATAGTCATTTTAGGCAAAATAAGTGGTCAACCTAGAAATGAGATACAATAAGCTGGAAACTCTTACCATTGTATATAAATTTCTATTGTACAGTCATGGAGCAGCGCCATCTAAAGAAACTTGTGAACCGCACATTTGGAGGTTCTTACATTTACTAAGTGTCTAATTTGTAACCCTAACAATAGTCGTCAACAAAACAAATTATCAATGTTTAATGTATTTTATTGGCTCTAAAATCTATATTTCCTTGACAAGAGTCGTAAACAAAACAAAAATCATATATGTTTACGACTGTTGTCAGGAAAACAAAATAGACAACTAGTTAATGCACGAACCTAAAAATGTGTTATTCACAAGTTTCTTAAGATGGCCAGGCGGTGATTATTCAGCATGAAAATACTATAGAAATGTATATACAATGCTCGTATATACACCTTTATATTTCAGTTGTCTAGCAAGTCACCAAAAATCTCGTGTCTGCAACATAAGTTATTCAAGGTCAAAAGTCACGAAAATCAGTTTTTCGGTTCCTATGGCTCATATAATATTAACATCTATTACATAATTATAGAACATAAAATATCCGACAGATTTTATCAAACATTTTTTTTTATGCGATCAACCTTTTTCGAGATAGGGCGTTAGTTCTACACTCTCAGCGTATGAACAAATGTTTGTGACAAAATTTGTTGGAATTTGTATGTTCTATAATTTTGTCATGGGATGCTTACATCACTGGAGCCATAAGAACCGAATATATTCCCGCAAAACTGATTTTCGCGACCTTTGACCTTGAATAACTTATGATGCAGAAACGAAATGACAAAATTATAGAACATACAAATTCCAACTTTTAGAACGCTTAAATGGAGGTGACGAATTTCCAGCTAATTGTCTCTCATTTCTAGTTTGACCCCTTTTTTGCCTAAAATGACTGTACTGCAGAGTGAAATCGCTATCTCAAAATTGATAAAACTTTGATGTTTTAGAGATATTTAAAGATGAATAAAAATATAAAATTTAAAAAGCTATAAAATAATAATTCATGGCTACTGTTATTGTATATGCAAGTAAAAACTGATTCACTGTTGACACCTTTACTCAACAATGACAGAATATAGTTTCTAAAAGTTTTGGAAAAGACGTTTGTATTTTTGTATAATACCATTGAATTTATACACTTAGAGAAATCAAGAACGTTGGAAATTTCTGATACGAGACGGCGGTTTTGATTTTGCTTATTGAGTCATTGTATATCTAGTTCCACCATTGATATTATACACATAGAGGAAAAAAGATGGTTTTAATTTTACCGAAGTAGCTGAAGCTGTAACTTCTAGAACATTTTGTATTGACGTACAAAATGAGAATGAAGAAATTGTTTGTTTTATTTTTATTCGTAAAGAAAACCACTCACAATCACATCACAGCCACTTATGCACTTGCGCTTCCAATTTTCTACATTTGACATTACGATGATAGCGAAGTCAAAAAAAGTGGGTCTGCAAATTCTGTGTATGCCAGTCTGTATGTACCAATTTACTCTCTACCGATGGACTGCGACCTTGTCGTGGTGGTAGGGCTTAAACTGCTCATCATTCTACGGCATCTAAGATGTCTTGATCAGTGAACTAACTGCAGTCCGGGAGAACGGCTCACCCTAGGACGTTCACCCTTAAGTTTGATGAAGAACCAGAGCATACCTGAATGTTTATTTATAAACATCTTCAGATTAATGTCCGTGTTCAATAGGTAACCTATCCCAGGATTAACTGGATAACGGCCCTACATCAGGCAAAAGTAGTTAGGGCAGGGGAATCACGAAAGTGTCCTTGACGATTACTCATTTAAACGTTTGAAAGGAACTTTCATAACATGAGTGTTTTGTTGGTTTTTCACTGGGCTAGTGCCATTGTGATAGTAGCAAATAAGCAGGGTGGTCTTTGTAACTCAAGGAGGCCACCCGAAAAGGCGGTAGATAACTACTCTATCCCAGAATATAAACTGGGTAACGAGCGTTACTACCGTCAAAAATTGAGTAAGTTAAGTAGAATTGAAGGAAGTTGAGATGTGAAACTTGAGTTTGGTTCCAGTTCAAGACATACTTGGCACATCTTCAGGGTAGGCAATCCCTGTGGCTTTGTAGGTAAAGTCAGAATGTCAAAGTTTTACAGTTGGGAGTATTTCCTCAACTAAACCACGTTTTAGGTTTGACGTACAATAAACTTAGCACGGGTGTTAGGGTCCCTAGAGTTTGTTCGAGAGGAACGTCCTTTATGGAATTTAATCATGATCATTCTCTACCCTAACAATTGGGCTGGCCCTTTCGGGGAGCTTTGTGCTGGCTGTGGTTATCCATAGCGGAAACATTTGGCACTTCGGTGCAAGAGATGTAGATCGGTCTCGCTTCTTAACAAGGAGTGTGCACATACCTACATGTTCTCAATTTGTTACTGCGGTGTAATCTACTTCGGTAATTATACTTCAGGACGCTGGTTCACGTTTGATTGAACCCGCAGTGGATTCGCCACCGTGGAGTTAGAAGCTTTCGCTTAGGTACCCACGTTAAGCTTATCATTGACTGTACCAATTTACTTAAAATTTGGTATATGGAGTTTGTAGACTATTCCTTAAAGGATAAATTGAATTTTGTTTTATCTCGAAAAATAACGGTACTTTCTATATAACGGTGTTTTGGAAAAGCTTAATTTTCTCAAAAACGATTTTCTTTAAAACAATGACAGATGGTTTTTATCCGATGTCTTTTGTCACATTGCAAACAAAAAATTTTACAAGCTTATTCACGGTACAAAACCGTTATTTTCTTCTTGAGGTATCTCGTGAACGGGTTGATCGCTTTTAATTTTAAAATTTTTTTTAGAAAGAACTAGATGATTTGATAAATTTTCGATAGCAAAATTTTGCAAATATGCTTAGTTTTAGTTTTAATTAATTTTTTAATTTATTTTGTTTGAAAGTTCTATATTTGGAAAACGGCTTTACTAAAAAAATTTATTATGTATGCATACTTTGATTTTTGTTTGAATCTTCATAAAAATTAATTTAAGCACTTTCAAAAACAATTCATATGATTTTAATCGTATTTTTCATTTTTATTAACAAAAAAATTATTAAATTTAGTTTTATTTAATTTGATTTTATTTTCGCTGCAATTTGCCTCAAGAACAAGTTCATGCGACCCGCAGACCAAGTGCGTGCGACACCCAGTCGAGCATTTTATTTATTTAGACGAAACCAATACTTGCTAGTAAAAAGTAAAGTTTTTGTTGTGAAAATATAAAAATTTAACATGAATAACAAAACAATAAGTAAATAATAGAAAAAAATTCTAAAATGTTTCTTCATCGTCCGCACACTTATAGAAACATTTCTGAAAAAGTTTTTTTTTTTTCTACAAATGCCTTTTCTAAAAATCTTAGACAGGTTTTTTTTAGAAATGTTTCTTTGGTCTAGACACATATCTTTTTATATTTTGATTAGATACGAGCATCGATATAACTATATAACATTAAAGCATTATAATTTCAGTTGTTAGAAATCCAAAATGTGAAAGCATTATACACCCGCACCGCAATATAATAGCCTACTGTTTTCGCAATCGTGTCCCATTCTATGAATTATGAGTTATAGGTTTAACAGAAAAAACACCGTAAGCATAATTCTTAACTAAAAATTCAAATATAAATCACGATTTGCGTATTCCCCCTTAGTCATTTATCCCTTAAAGAGAGAAAACATTCTCCATTCAATCCAACACACAGACAAAATTAACTCTTTCCTTCTGAACAACATAATCATCCATAATAAAGCACACCTTTAAATAAACAACCAAAATCATCATCTTCATGCTTCCATTCAAAAATTTAAATAATAAAGGTTCACCACTAAAACCATTAGGTACGTTTTCTCCTTCAAGACCTCCCCCTTTTCCTCGATAAAAGATAAAGTCTCGTCCTTCATCTCTTTAATGGATTGGTGCGCCAAAATGTTACCTCATATATCCTTTTTTTGTTGTTGTAATTTGTAAGTGGGTTTCAAAATGCAAATTATATAGACACCATCATAGTCATCGTGACAATCATTTTACATGAATATATAGAAAGTGTAATAAGGACATCGTGTCGATATTAATCCCATTGGATGGCTTTACTTGTCTCTAAGTTAATTAATTGTCTTAGAAAAGTTAATACTTACATGCTATGGAGGAACTGCTAAGTATTACTTTTTGATTATTTTTTTTTTAATCCCAAAATTGTTTTTATTCTTGGCGGTATTACTTGTATCCACAGGATGATGTTAAAACTTCGGAAAGAATTTTTATAAATTCGTTTAATTCTAATAAAGTCCTTGTTTTTAAAAGGACTTGAATTTAATTCACTTAAAAACTGTATCACTCAGTTCACTTTAAGCATGACACATGTACTTGTATATGAAGATTCCTCAATACGTCATAAGATCAATAAAGAAGGAAACAAATTGTCCTCGAAATCGATACACGTATAAAATTAATATAAGACAATAAGCCGGTAAGCAAAAAGAAGTTCATATAGAAAATGGAATCACAAAATTACTTTATTGATATATTTTTTTAAGTAGTTTCCTCCTTGAGGCCATATTAGCACGCGATATACTTATTCCTGGTTCAGGATGAACAAAAAAAAAAAAACACTTTCACAAAAAGATTCGACGTTCTGACGTAAATTTTAATAAAAACCTATGGCTTAATATTGTAACGATACTTTTTTTGCGGAACTTCAGCCGAAATCGTCCTTGAAGGATAGGTTTTATATTTTTTTTTACACCAGCTTATATAAACTAACTTAATTTATTAATTTGTTGTGTCACGTGAATCTTTTGTACTGCTGCCGTGCTGGCGTATTTAGAAATAACTAATTATTTTGTGTTTCTTGATAAAATAAACACATACATAGGAAGATTAAGGACATGTCAATAAATCCGTAAATTGATATGTTTTTTTTTGTTACTACTCTATTTGTTGTAGATATATGTATATGAAGGACGAGAGAGACCGATTTATCTCCCCCTTTTGTTGATATGCATTAAATAACGGAGTGCACCACTTGATAGAGCATCCAGGGCAGTTTGGCTACACGCCAACGATAAGGAATCCAGCTTTCATTTTTTAAAAGCCTACCACGAGAAGGATGTGAACGATGATAAAAATAAAACACTTCTTATAAAAAATAGAAGAAAAAAAAATATAAAGGACTAAGGGGAAATATATTTATTTTAAGTACCACGATATTTTTTTTTTTTACGAAGATACCTTCTATAACGGAATATAGGTCAATTAATCGGTGGACTGTGTAGATGTCCTTTAACCAAGTATAGTAACACTCGACACGTTTTGAATTTGATTTCCGGTCGATTTCCGATGATTTTGTTTTGTGTCCGTCCTTTAACGATTTATGAACGCGCCAACGAACACGATGTAGAGAATCCTATTTATTTATTTTCTTTGCGTGTTATTTTTTCGCGCGCTATAAACATCCTTTTTGTGAGGAGTTCAATTTGTTTGTGTCCTTTGTATACTTAATTTGAATCCAGACAGACAAACGCGAGGCCAATAATGTATCAGAAGCTACCGTTGGTGGTAAACTGAAATTTGTTTTGAAAAATTGTCGAAGGTCCTTTTCGGGATGTTTTGTATGAGAAGTTATTTTTTTTTTAATTTGTCAGAAGCTTTATATCCATGCTTGGAAGGAAAATTGATGCGGTATGGCCTTCACGTGTAGCTTAAGTTTTTGGAAATGCTGTGTATAGTTGAGTCATGTGCAGAAGGAAATGAGAGAATAAATTCAGTGAAAGAGAAAATTAAGAGCAAAATGATTATTTCTCTTTAAGGGATATTCAAAAGAAGCTAGTATTATAACATGTAGGTAGGTAGGTAGTTGAAATTTAAAATATTAGATGAAAGCACCTTTGTAGGTAAAGTAAATTTTTTTTTAATTCATTATCCAATATATGATTGGAATTGGAGGAACTTTTAAACGTGAATTCCATGGCATAAATTTGCTTATAAAGCAAAAGGAATGGTAAGAAGTTTTTGTTGTAGGTACCTACACAATTGTCCATCCATTGGTATCATTAAAGGGTTATCCTTGTTCGTTAAAAAAAACGTAAATATTTTTAACTTGTTTGCTGTCAATTTTAGCCGTATTAATATTTTTGGCTCACACGAAATTAAGAGATTGATGTTATTTTTATTACCTTCGATTTTGTTTCACTGTATATATATATGGTAACAAGCTTTATGAATATACATATAGGATTGTATTTTTTTGTTTCGTTTGGGAGGTAAATTTTAACTTAAATAGATATAATTTGTTTTTGGGGTACTCAATATAGCTTTAAATTAATAAAATTAAAGTAAAACAATAAGAAAATAGTTTTATATAGATGTTTGACCTTTTTCAAAAAGGTTTGAGCTTACATTTGATTTGATGTTTGGTGTGAGATTTTCTCTACAAGTGCAAATCTTCAAAAGATACTCGATAATATTCGGTACCACATGGAAAGTAATGTAATGAGTATATACTGTTGGTACTTACAACATAAAAATATGGCGACAATTATGTAACGAATACATACTCTATGTTACATATATAAACTGTATGTATACCCATTAAATAAATGTATGGCGACAACTATGTTATGAATACATACTTTATGTACTCACTACATACATATATATCGGCAGGTATGCATCACTCCATAAATATATGGTGACAGTTATGTAATGAATATATAAATATATGGTATGTATATACTACATAAATATATCACGCAATTTATATAATGGACACATATTGGAATGTACCCATTGCATGATGATGTTGTTGCAAATATGCAATAAATACAAGAAGATACAATATTGACAAATAAGCTTATTTAGGCAGTAAAGATTTTAATATTCTAACATAAAACTAGATATAATTTGTTTGCCTTAAGGTTTCCAAAAAAATTTAGCTTAACTTTGTTTAACTTAGCTATGATTTAATTTCATGAGAGAAATCTCAATCAAATTTTTTGGAATAAACATTTTTCTGTGTAAAACTGTACCTCAAAACATTTATAAGTGAAACTTAATTCTTTAAGATGTACTTTTTCATCCTCTTAAACTAAGTTCAACTTAGTGATATTTATGATGTTAGTTAGAAGTTCGTGCAAACCATTAAGTGGAACATAGTAATTTAGGTTGTACTTAAGGCCTTATGTTTAGTATCAGCAAATGGGTTAGCATCATTTTATTTTAAGTGGACTTTTTCTGAATTATTATTCAAAAATAAAGCGTTAATTAACGTGTTAATTTTAAATAATTTGTCGATTGTTCATTATAGCAAACGCCATATGACTTCGCTCATTTACACATGCGATTTTGACAGTAGGTCGCATGTTTATTCATGAGTCATGCGCATTATAATTAGCTACCACCTCAACCTCAATATTCTGAAATAAGACATTTCTATCTGTCGGTTTGTTAGTCTGAACGTATCGATAGGTACAACAGTACTTTGTATATACTTTGATCTCGATTTTGATAAAATTTCCACAGAGTAATTTGTACCAAAAGATTAAGTCTTTCATCGCGAAAAATTAAACAAAATTTGATTAAACGAATTTCCAAGTCGTTAGTATGAAAGTAACTTGCCACAAATATAACCAAGTCGTGCTTGTTTTTTCTTTTGCTGAGGATGGCACTCAAATTTCAACTGGCACTTGCTGTAGAATATGATCACTAACTTTTGGGTTCATATTCATTACCATTAGCAATAAAGTTACAAGTTACAAGTTAACTTTATTGAGTCATATAAAATCTGTACATTTTTATCTTAAACTTCATACATCTTTAAATTTTTGGTCGACTTAATTATATGTCTGACTTTAACAATATTTCAATATATTTCAAAAATAAAACCATAATTTCTAATCAATTTTAGATAACATTGTACTTTTCAGTTTGATCACTTGCTCCCGGTGACCAATTCTCTTATTAGCTCTTTTTTTGGCATTCTTAACTTAGCAATAAAGTTTTTTGGATTCATAAATTTTAATTCGGTATAATAGTTATTTTCTGAAATGAAATCCTTACATTATCCCATTTTTGAAATTGATGAGTAAAAAGCAAACATTTCTTGGGATTCCGAATTATCAAACAATAAGCTATTGATTAACCCAAAATATATCTACTCGATGTAAGATAATCCAAAAATATTTTAGTTATTAAAATTTCAATAAACAACCTGTCTCTGGAATTTTAAATATAATATTTTGATGAAATTTGAATATGTCGTATGCACATTCTTAAATAATATATATTTTATCTGTCTGTGTTTTTCTCTCTAAAAAATCTTCATGTTATTCCTCTGTCAAACTATCTTGTTTTTGTTAAAAAATTAAAGTGAGTTGCTTCCATATTTATAACAAAGCAAACACAAAAGAAATCATCTTGACTCTGCCTTGAGCCCATATAATTCTCTGAAAATATATAAATACACAAGACCACACAATTTCAATTCGAAATACCAAAATCGACTTTCATTGACAGACATTTTCCTGCCCCCTCACTCTTCAATTGGCCGACATTTTGGGTCCAGATTGAAAGACAAAAATCGTTGGATTTATTCAAAGGAAGTCCATTCCCCTGAATGTCCTTTTGTAGAATTAAATTAAATTTTCAATGTCCATCTCCAGGGCTCAAACTATATACACGTATATGTTCATATAATAATGTGCGCCATCCTTTTTTTCAAATGCGAATAAATGTGCTTGAGTATCCTTGCTATATCCTAGAACCAAACTGAACAACATGTCAAAGGCAGTTATTATCTATCATCAGATGAAAACCGATCGTCTAAAAATGAGATTTGAAAGCATTTTTCAACAAGCGTCCTTTGGGAAATGACCAGAAAATCAGCCTTCATATGTTTGTGTGAGTGTGTGTATATATCTTTTGAAATGCAACGGCATTATTGTCAGATCTCATTTTATACCTCCGAATGGATGACATTCTAGAAGAAAAAAAAATATCGTCAACCATCCGAAGAGTGAAGGAACATATCCTTTATCCATAGCCTTATGTTCGGCTGAAAGTTTGTGTGCACTATGCGCGCTTGGTGGCCTGAAAAAAGGAATAAATTGCATATTTTTTTTTCTGCGCTGGATTTTCCTGTGCGAAATCCCATCTCCTATGTGTTACACCTGGTGTGATGCAGACCTTACTTTTTGAAAGATTATATCTGCATTTCTGCACACATATTCCACGACAGCGTAGTTGGTCATTAACAGCAGAATTTAAAGAGCCATTTGCATGCATGCATTTGAATTTTTTAATATTTCTATGGCATTATATCCTTTGAGCTGAGTTGGCAGGCTGACTGGAGCGTATGGAGTATTGCCCATGCCCTCCTGGTATAGCTGCACCATAAGAGTTACTCGCTTAAATGCCAACTCTCCAGTTAAATTAGTTTTCTTTTAACTGTTCGGGTCGTATTTTGCCTCCCGTTTTATTAAAAAAAGGAACGCAAAGATGGGTAAAGCGGGCCTGGGGTTTCTGTTAAAAAAGGTTTCGTTATGTAAGTAGTTGGGTACTTGTGTTGAAAGAGTGGTAATTCTGGCGCAAGAAAAAAAAAAAAAAGGAAAGAACTAGGATAAGCACTCTTACTTGGTGGCTTTTAGAAGAGAAAAATTAATTTGTGTACATACCTACCTACTTAATTTATTAAAGCAAGTGCTGCTATAAGAGTTGCAAATTATTAGGGTCTGCGAAGTAGAACATACATATATTGCTGCATTACCTAATTAACTTATGCAGTGCCGCTGTTGGAATATTTAAATAAATTTCGGAAAGAGTTTAATTTCGTTAATAGTTTTTTTTTTTTTACTTTTATTTGTAGTTAGTTATACGTTTGTGAAACTTATTTTGTGAATTTTTCAATTTATGTTGCTTTTTTATGAAATTCAAGAGTGCAAATAAAATACAAAGCTTTGAAATGAGTTTGCAAAAAATTGAAATGATGCTGCTAATCCTTACAACAAGAAGTCATTGTAATGTATACATATTTTACCTTTGCCAAAGGAATGTATGGAAGCAGATTTGATTTCCATTATTTACGTATAAAAAAATAAAAATTAAGTTTAGGAAGGGGAGTGGTTATAAAAACACAAAAATAAATACGAACAAAAAAAATTGCGAATACCCTTACAAATTGTTTATTGTCATTCAATCACTTTATTTTTCTTTTCTAACACCCTGTTGACATACCTATTTCGACAACACCTGTCAGACGACTAGACTCGCAGTAGACATACCCTAAGCGAAGCAACGAATAATCCCATCATGTATCTTATGTACCCGCGGGAATTTTTCCAGTCGGAATTTTCGAGTCGGGACCCTTTTTTTTGCAAGTATAGTCATTGGAGGGAACCTTTTAAAAAATGTTTCTTTATATTATTCACTTGCTCAAGGAATTATAAGTATAGACTTTACTTAAGTAGGTACCTAAGGTACATATTTTTTTTTCTCTCATTTTTTACGAAGTTTTTTATTACCATAGCTTTTCCTTCTAATTATCACTTTATTCTAATTAAATCTCATTTTTGTTCAATATAAGTTATTTACATCAGTAAGGTATTGTGCAATTGCAATTTGTTTTTGAAAAAAAAAATATATTACTATGCCAAATAAAAAAAAAAAAAGTATAGACTTAAGATACCCTTAATATGATAAAACCATTTAAAAATATGGTAGGTATCGCCAATAAGCTTCTTCGAAAAAAATTGGCAACGAATCACTCATAAATTTTTTTATTAAAATCGATCTTATTTTTTTCCGAAAAATAGGTATAATTATTGGTAACGCTTGTATGGTAGGTAATGCTATTTAAAGACCTAGGTATAGAATAAATATCAAAAAAAACTAGCATAACGTTAAACTTGCCTTAAGGTTCCTACATATAGATATAATCGCAAATAAAAATGATAAAAAGCCTACTGTTCCATTAAAAAGTTTAAAAGGCAAATCAATATTTTAACTTTAAGTATTAAAATCTACATTTCCCTTGCCGCCGCTCATTTCAACTTTTTATAACCGATCCGTTCTAAAGTGGATATTACACATGTTCTTAAAATGATTGATTACCAAAAAAATTATTCATAGGTATAAAGACTAAAAATACAAACATAATAACTTGTTAACGAGCTCATCCAAGGATGTATAACACCATTTCGGAGTAAAAAAAATAAACATGAAGTTCACCTTATCATTGCTGGAAATGAGGCGTGACCTAATTCAATGATGACACATCGTTTCATGGTAGACAACAAGACAACGTAATGTGCGAACAAAAGATACATCATCCATGTGTATAAAATAAGCCACCACCAGCAAGCAGAAAAACAAAACTTTTCCCTGCCAGGATAACATCCCTGCGAAAGTGCAGACAACAGCAAGAAGTGACTCTAATCAAATCAAAAGGAAACTTTTCGCGTTAAAAAGAAGGACAAGCTCGAGTGGGAAACTTTAAGAAAAAAAAAATACAAAGTTATTTGGCGATGCTATGCAATGCAATGCGTTGTTTGTTTGCTTAGGGTGAGAACCTGATTCATGAAATACATTTTGTATCTTACACTATACCTATATCTCTTTATATAAATAAATACATACAAATGTATATATCGGATATAAGTGTTTCTTCCGGTTGAGAGTTTTATTGGTTACGGATATGAAAACTTCCCTATACTCGTACATCCCGAAACTGATATAAAGGAACAGATATAAATAAATTTTCCCTTTTGGGTAAAAGATTGAACAACTAGTAATATATCGTCTTGTGTATATACATAGAAGTAAGTTTCTTTGCAAATCTTCTATAGTTGACTTCGTGACTTGCATTAATGATCTGCATTGCAGTGTTAAAATGGGGCATCGCCCAAATGACTGAATAGAGGAGAGTACATTAAGAAAGAAATATCTTTAAGCTAAAAGCATAAAGAAGACACGTTATCGTTAAGGTTTTATGAGGCAATTGTAAAGAAAAAGAAGAATATACGTTCTTATAAATCGAATAGAACATAAAAAGGAAGTTAGCCAATTGTGAAATTTTCAAGCTCCGATATAATTTCTTTTATGGATTTCAATCACATATTTCGACTTCTTAATACTATCTTCTATATTGACAATGTTTATAATATTATGTAGGTATATCATCATAAGAATGAGTATAATGTCTATAAACCTACTCGTAATTTCTAAAATGCTAGGTATTTTAATAGTTTAAATCGCTTTATTGGTTTTGTGATGTTTTTTAAATGAAAACAGTTCCCAATTTCCTCGAAAACGGATTTTACGATTTTGATAGAACTTTTTGATCGTAAGGGTCTGCTTTTAATATAACTGCATTTCAGGATTTTAACAAAATACCTATACACATAACGGAAGTTGGATTTTATCAGATTTTTTTTACAAAATTTGGTCATAGCTTGATAAGGGCTGAAGCGGTTTCATTTGAATTTGGTATGGCATTTAAGTTCAACATTTAGCACAAGATGATTTTTAAAATTTTCAGCTAAACAAAGTTTTTTGCTAATTCAATATTATGATAACCTATCGTCGCATTTTTATAAAATAAAGTTTTAAGATACAACTAAAATATAGTTACTTAGTTCTCATCAAGCAGATGTTTACTTGTTAGTGGCCAATTGTATTGATGTTTATATCACCGATCCAATACCCTATAACATCGGTCCGCGACAGCTTTTTAATAAAGCATCAGAAAAACGTCTTAAATACTGTTCCAACAAACTCAACAACAACTCAACAAACTTTGTTTCAAAACGAACATTTGCCTTTTTTACTAATTTCCTCACTCCATTTTATACCTTTTTCTACCCCTCTCAATAACAAATTCATGAATCTTGTTTTAATTACAAAAGTGCACCAAATTCCTTTTCTAGGCGTTTTATGCTAACGATTGACATTATGCCCATAACGTTATAATGAAAATAAAAATAAAGAAGATATGGTACATACGCATTCTCTTATTTTTCATTTGTACACTCAGGATTTTTAAGAGCTACGGCAACCTCTTAAACACGCCAGCTCTTTCATTTAGCGTACTCAGAGCTCTTTCAAATTTATAAAATGTAGCGTTGGTAAGAGTTGCCAGTTGTAATGATCGAGCTATCATTAGTTCTATCAGAGCTGCTATCAATATGCATAGAGCTATCAGATGTATTGTCAAAAGCAAATTTTTAGTTGCAGAGCTGTCACAAATTATGAAGATCTATTAACATATATTTATAGAGCCATCATGTTTGGTGACAGAGTCGTTAAAAATACTGATATGACTCTAAAAAATATTCTCAGAGCTATTGTTTAGATTTGCGGAGTTGCTTTACATATTGACAGAGCTATCATAGTTCTTGACAGAGCTTGCGTTTATATAATGAGAGTACTCTTCATAGATAATATAGCTGCCATAAATATTCAAAGAACTATCGTTACGGTTTTAAATGCTATCTTTATATACATGGCAGAGTTACTTAAGATAGTAACAGAGCTATCAGTGCAACTATCAGAGCTATTAATAAATTTAACAGAGTTACCATAACCATCCACAGAGCTATAGAAGTTGTATTTTATTTTGAAAGAGCTATGATTTGTATTAGCAGAGCCCTTAAATATGTTGATAGAACTTTCAAAGTACTAGCAGAGCTGTCATCAGTATGGGCGGCGTCATTATAAATATTGTCAGAATAATCATAAGTACTAATAAAGCATATACAAGTACAATGAGAGTTCTCTTTACCATGAATTTAGCTCTATCGAATTTTTCAAGAGCTATCTTTACTTTTGATAAAGCTATCAGCTTAGTTAATAAGGTTGTTTTAGGTACTCACAGAACCTATAGAAGCTATCATCATCACTAAAAGAATTGCTATATATTTTCACTGAGCCATCACATTAGTTGATAAAGTTGTAGCACACTTTTAAAGAGTTATGAGAAGTGCTAATTCAGCCATCATGATTACAAAAGAAGCTATTACATATTATAAAAGAACTGTGGTCACCTATGACACAGAACTATCATTATATACTTACCAAGTTTTCAGAATCGTTTATATATACATATTCAGGTATTGCTAGAGCTATCAAATTCAACATTACGGAAAAGCGTTTATACATCATTCAACTAACATAAAAACACAAAACAATATAGAATGTTTGATGACATAGTTTTTTTTATTGATATTTTAAATGATTATATGAAATTTCATTTTTATTTTCAACTAAGAATGTATCTTAACTTTTATTTTTTTGTTTTGAAAATAATTGTTTCGTTATAAAAACAAATTTGTTAAATATGCATTTTTGTTCGCAGAAAAGGAGGCTGTAATAACGAAAAGTTTTGTCAGCTATTGCTCCATATTTTTGTTCGTTGGCTATCCCGAGGAAAATTCTTAAACGGTTTTTGGAGCTTCACGAAGAAATACGAATGTTTTTCCTCAAAGAAAGTAATTTGTCATTTGAGTTGCGCGAGCGTTTTAATGATTACATGTTTTTGGCTATTTAAATAGATTTACAAAAATCGAAAAAAAATTTACTGTATTCCAATTTGAAGAGAAAATCGAATCGATTTAAAAAAAAATTGATGTGTGGCAAAGACGATTTAAAAAAAAAAAATTATTTATCATTTTCAGCCCTAAATGAATTTTTAACAACTGCCAACGATATTTTACCAGACTCAATTTTTCAAAGTTTTCTCAACATTTCACGGGCCTAATAAAAGTTTTCGCAAATACTTTCCAATTAATGATAACAGCAAATTATGGATAAAAAAATCCATTTTCAGGTAACTTGAGTGAAATAGGGGTCCGCCGTTACTCAATCATTAGCCACAGAATAAAGTAGTTAAGATAAAAATAAAATTATCACCACTTTTACAAAATAAAATATATAATAAAACCATTTATTAGAAGACTCTAGAAAGCAAATGTTATTTCAAAAGATAGGTCATACCAAAAGTATCTTATTCGCATTTATTTACTAGTTTTTTGGCAAACGCAATCCGATATTTACTTCTACAGTTTAATAAGTTTTTACCATCTAACACGAACAACCGCATCACAAATATGTGTAACACTCAATTTAATGTAGGTAGGTACAACTTTAAGTAATTCAAATGATTTAGAATCAAATTTTTAGTTGTCTCTGCCTTTTTACACACAACACAAGTGTCTCATTCATTTATCATACTTATACCTTCTACAACAGCTGAGTGTAGTTGAGGAGCTTAGAATAACGCTAAATGATTCTATTTCCAAGAAATTTATAATCCAAATAATTACCAAAGGGTATTCCTTCGTGCTGGGGGCCAATTAAAATCGTTGTTGACTTAACAGTGCAGAACGTGGAAAAGGCTGCAAATAAACATTATTCGTTGCAATCGTTTTACCACCGCCACCCGCCCTCCTGCTACACTCTCCTTTGGATAGGAATACGTTATTTATACATTTATCTAGAGACTTGGTGTTGGTCGCAATGAGGGTTGAAACTTGGAAGAGAAAAGGAAAACAGCAAATAATCATAATACGTGCCATACAGTTGGATGACCTGGATCTGTTCTACAACAACTTACTATAGGTATATGCATACAAAAAACAAAAACATAATAAAGACTGACAGGACGTTCGCTTTCTGTTTGTGTGTTAAAAAAAAAATCTACCCGTTGAATTGCCAAGAAGCAATGATGTTATAAGCTTCGTGCCTTCAGGAAAAAAAGTTTAATGTTTTATTAAAAAAAAAAAAAATATCACATTCGTAAAACAAACAACAAAATTTTTTTTTTTTATTTTTGTGTTTGGTCAAACGTGAGGACATTTGTTTACTGGATGTTAAGAGTTTGCTGGAAGTCACATGTGGAAGGAAATTGACTGTGCGGATGTCTATCAAGATACCTATAGATGTGTTTTTGTTAACATGATGCTCTTAGAGATGGGGAAACAAAGGCGTGATGGGGAAACTAGGCGTGGAGTCTGCAGGTGAATAACATCTTTATTTGAAATACAGGAAACTTTGGTAAATAGTTAATCCACTCGAGCATTGCTAAACATTTAAACTTTTCTACTTTTGGGTCGTGTATATCGTAGGTAGGTAGGTAGGTAGGTAAAATGGCTGCTCTTAGAAAACACCTGTTTCAGAAGAACACAATTAGCGCTAAAATGATGCGCCGTTTTGATACCATAACTCGTTTGACCTAATTTTAGTTGATTTTGTGGTGATATTTATTGTGAAATCTGAAATGGTTATAGAGGACAAGGTTTTGGTCTGTGCCCACAGCCACACAGGGTAAAGACTTAGCTTAAACTGTGTGCTGGATGGTCCACCGGGAATCAGTTGGATGCGATAGTCCATAGCGATACAGTAGAGAACTTACTATCTGCTAATTTCGATAGACCATAATGTCAGTCCCATAAGGAAGTTATAAAAAACTTCGAAGGTAAGAGTTAAAAGATTGGGAGAGATATTGTTTGGTTTGTTAGAGCCAATTGGTGCTGTTGAGAAAAGAGATAAAATCCTTTATCTTTTTGTTTGATAGCACATTTAGGTTATCAAGAAACGGGCTTCCGAATGCCAGAAGACGAGCGATAGCACAGAAAATGCTCAATGTTTTCATTCTCTAATGGATTCTTACAACTACGGCAGCAGCTGTAAGAATGTAACGTGTATATCGTTACTATTTTAAACTTAATGCTTGGGAGAATATACATATATGTATGTATATGCATATAAGGGATGAAAGTAGACACTCTTTTTTTGGCGGTGCAATGCAAGATATATAAAGGACACGATTGGGTCTAACAAACTTGCTCTTCGTGTCAACAAAGGAAAATGCGTCAACTTTTCACCGTCGACAACAAAACAATCACATTTTTTTTTTCTTACACTCTCAGATCTTATTCAAATGGAGCTTTAAGCAAGCATCAGCAGATGAAAGAAGATTTGCCAACACATATAATGTGTCCCATTGGCTCATCACTTAATGCAGGTGTTAGTTGTTAGTAAGCATAATGCAACAAAAACAAAAACACATGCACATAAAAACATGAAAACATATAAAGTTAAAACTAAACAAAATGACACAGAAACATTTAGGATCGTGGAGCACTGGTTCTGAAGATAGTTTTTAAATTACTTTCATTTAAATTAAAATCCAACACACCATTGTTCAAGTTATATAACTTACTCATTCGTGTGAGAGGCTCATGCATGATATAATTGGTTCTGTGATGTTCAATATTAAAAAGCTCAGAACTTCGAAGGTGGTTTGACCGTTCGCGGTAGTTAAAACCAATTAAGGCTAACAGGTCCGACAAATCAATTTGTCCAGAGATAAATTGATGGAGAGAAATTAAGTCATTGTTTATACGTTCATATAAATATTGTATCTGCAAAAGCCTTATCCGATGCCCGTATGGTGGCAGGTTATAAGGATCAGCCCATGGAAGGCCTTAAAGAGCAAAGCGAATAAAATTATGCTGGATGAAATTATACGTTTCTTATGGATTTCATAGAAAGGGGTCCATACTTGAAGATCTATCAAAATTGGCCGAAATTTAAAATAAACTAACTTTTTAGAAAATCCTTTTTTTTATAATGTTTGATTGCAGTATTATTTAAGCTTAGCAGAACTTTTGGAAATAAAATTTCATCAAAATCGGTGCAGCTTTTTAAAAAATAATAATCGGTTTTAAAAAATTACCGTTCTATAGTAGATAAGTATGCGGAATAAGCTTCACCGAAAAATAAAATTTAAAAACGAAAGACATCACCATTTTATTTATATATTTCATATAAAAAATACTATCAAAAATGAAAGAATATTTTTCGAGAAAAATTGATTTCAAAAAAATTAATTTTTAAAAAATATTTTTGTGCAATTTTTTTTTTATTGCAGTATTGATCATAGAATAAAAAATTTCTTTAAAATTTCTTTTGAAACATGTAATCAGTATAAGAAAGGACTGTTCTATGGCAGGTACCTTTGATTAACTTCTCTGGAAAATTGTTTTTGGATGAAAAATATCATTATTGCTCAATCATCATAGATCAATCATGTAAAATTTTATAAAAATCGAAAGTAACGAGAAATTTGGAAATATCGATGAAGCTTATGTGAAAGGTACCGCTAATTTATGACCTAGGATAAAAATAAAAAAAAAATGTCAGGCCATGTTACTTACTCCAAGAATAATTTTGAACAAGTTTTGAAGAAAATCAGCCCAATCGATCAAAATCCCTACCTCCATTGCTCCTCAACCTGGAAGACGGTAGCATGGCAGCGGAAATAGCCTTCGATGACAAGCCATTTTCTGGAATGCAAGGACTACATACTAGAAGCAGAGAATGTCATCTTTAACTTTATAAAATCCAAACTTAAATGCACGACTGGGTCGGACGCACTTGCTCATTGTAGAAAACGAAAAATATCAGAAAATGGTCCAAACGTGAGTGTATGCGGTAGCTATCATTAAATGCTTATTTATGCTAAGACTTTAAATTCTATCTTGTGTTCAATGCTAAACATAATTACCATACTAAATTTACATGACAGCGGTTAAACCGTTTTCAATTTATGGTCGAATTTCTAAAAAAAAACCTTCGTTATGTGCATCATTTTTAACCAAAAACTTGAAGTGCAGTTATCATATACAACGTTCATAAAGTTCTTAAGAGCAATTTTTGAGAAAATTTGAAGAAAAAAACAAAAACACATGCGCAGGGTGGAAACATACATTTGAATTTCAGTTGAGGTCCTCTACCACTTGCACGTGTTGCCTGTTACGAAAAAAGCCATCATAAATGTCAATTGCATTTATAATATACAAACAATTCTCTATAGTTGCTCATCATTAAATTAATTTTCGGAAAAAAGTGTAACAGTTCAGTCAATCAATCAATATATGTATATAATATAATATGATAAAAAAAATAAACATATAATAATTTTTTCTTCCTCATCTAAATCGTCAAACACAATTGAATACCAAATACCTTTACCATTTGACTGCATACAAAAAGATATATATATAACTTAAAACGACGTCTATAAGAACCGAAATGTATTTGTATCTTCTTATAATACTCCCTTGATAGCTTTAATAACTCGCTGCTAATGTCCGAATTATTGTTAAAAAAGATCAATATAAAAACAAACAAAAAAAGTACGTATGCGCCACAGTGCAATGTACTTGCTACATTAATACAAGCCAATTTTTTCAAAAGATTTTTTAAATTTTGTTTTCCCTTGCAAATTTGATCATTGAAATACAAATTCAAAGTGGAAAAACAAATAATAGAGTAAGTTTTATATGTACATGTATATATGTACAATACCTTCATATATCAATTCCATTCATTCAACTGAAAGTTTTACTTGTTTCTCTCAAATTCTTGGCATAAGGGATGCTATTTGTACACAACCAAATTACAGTTGAAACAGACAATGGGCATTTTCTCTAGAGATACCAAATAAAATGTTTTCAACTTCAAGTGTCCATTTTCTGGACAAACTCTCGACTTTCTAAGTTTCAGTTGCATCTACTATGAATACATAAACAACAAGCCAAATTGTTTCCCCAAAAGCCATTTACATTTACACTTACAACGACAAAGATATACATATTGCTTGCGCTGCATAAGGTAAAGTGTGTTGAATATGTATATGCAATGAAAAAGTTAAAACCTGGAGCTGTCCTTGATCCTTTTGGGAGTTTGCCGATGGAAATATTTAAGTCTATATCTTTCACTGAATAAATTTAAGCGCACAGTTCACACAGAAGCAGTCGGTGCAGTGTATCCTTTTTACGAATTTCATCAGTAAGTCCTTGAGTGTACAAGTGTGTGAGAGAGTGTTTGGTTTGTGGTTGATTTTAAATGTATTTTCTGACGCTTTAACTTAAATGCTGTATGAATATTTCATTTTGCAAAGATTATTTCACAGATACATATGTATATGCTTATAAGCAAGCCTTATATATCTCAAAGAAGGAAAAGGACTTTGCCGACCAAAAATAACCTTACGTCAATGATAGACCATGGCAACTTTGTCATCGTCTTCTATTGCGGCATCTTTTATGATGCTGAATAGAGTTTTGTTTTATTTTTTGAATTTTTCTTGAATGTGACATTTTTTTATTTAAAGTTCTTGCCTTTTTTGACGGAAATAGACGGAAGTTTGTTTTGTTGATATTTATTTGTGCAAAACCGTAGGCTATTTTTGGAGGATAGATATTAGAGTCAATGAACTTATCTGAACTCTCAGAATATTTAGATTTTTGATGTCATACATGTCGGTGGTGACACAGAAAAGAATATAATGAATAATGGAAACATATAAGTGCTTCTGTATGAAATTGGCAGAATCAGTTTATCGTTTTATTTACTGTTTTATCCACAAACATTTTCTTTTTAGAGGTAAGATTTATGAATTTAATGAATTTGATTTTTTTGATTTCAGTGTGCTAATAATGATAATTTAAAAAAAACTGTTATTTCGACGTTCGGTACATAGTCCCAGTAATGTTATATATCAGTGTCTGCATCAAATCCGGTATATTTGATTTTTTGCAAACATTGGTTACGAATTTGGAATAATCCAAATTTTTAAGCTCAAGCAACTTTTTCAAAAATTTTGGAATGGTTTGGGTTTTTTGCGATTATAACCCTAAAGGAATAGTTTTTCAAAGTACTTCTTCAGGACGTTTTTAAAGAAGATGTAAAACAAATCTTTGTTCTTCTCCCTTTGCAATATAAATATATGCGAAAAACTTAAGCACATCAATGTACTTAATAAAAAACAAAAAGTATTTTCTGAAAAGTCGTTATTTTTTTTATTTAAATTCTATTTTACTCGGAAAAATACTATCAATTTGATAAAATTTTATAAGTGTGATTTGATCCGACGGTGATGTATCTATTTTATCTATTTTTTTTTAAAACATCAATTTTTTTAAAGATTTTTTTGGAAAATATTATTTTCAAACGACATCTTGCCACAAAATCAAGTTAGTGGGACACAGCCACGCCTTTTATTTTACTTACAATTACAGGTATACATGTTACGCATTCGTTTTGTTGAAGTTTTGAAATAATAATCAAACATGATATTACGATGATAGCGAAGACGAAAAAAGTGGGTCTGGAAATTCTGTCTGTCTGTCTGTCTGTATGTCAGTCTGTATTTATCAGAACCTACAGCCCAAACGGCTTAAAATTTGGTATGTAGGGTTTGTAGACCATTCCTTACAGGAGAAATCAAAATTTTTTGCTTAGCTCAAGAAACAACGGTACCTGCCATATAACGGTTTTGGAAAAGCTTAATTTTCTCGAAAACGGCTCCAACGATTTTCTTGAAAAAAAAAAATTACTGATGGTTTCCGTCTCATTTTCTTTTGTTGAATTACAAACAAAAATTTTGGGCAAACCTATTAACGGTACCTCCCATAGAACCGTTATTTTTTTCTTGAGCTATCTCATGAACGAGTTTATCGATTTCAAACCAATTTTTTTTTTTTGACAGGTCTATATGATTTGAACAAACTTCAATACCAACATTTTGCAAAAAAGCTTAGTTTTAGTTTTAATTAATTTTTTCTGTAAATTCAATATTTGAAAAACGCTTTGACAAAAAAAATGTATTTGTTTGCATTTTATGCATTGCCATTAAGCACTTTAAAATGGCATTCTTCAAATTTGTATAAATTTTTTTTTATAAAAAATATTAAGTTAACATCGATTTATTTAAAAACCGCTTTATCGATTTTGGAATAATGTTTTTGTGAACTTGTATTTAGTTAACAAAATTTTTTGAATTCTTTGATTTTGGCTTGAATCTTTGTAAAAAGAAGTTTTAGCACTTTTGTGAAAAATTTATATGATTTTTTTTCCTTTAGGTATATAATTATATTAAAAATAAAAATAAAATAAATTAAATTTAATTTTATTTTCTTTGCAACTTGCCACAAGAACAAGCAGTACGTGCAAACCAATCGTGCACCACAAGAGCAAGTTCGTGCGACCCAGTCGTGCATTTTATTTTTTGTTTGCACGAATACATAACTTGCCTTATAGTACCTAAATCGCAAGTAAAAACTATGAAAATTGATTGATAAAAAAACTAGTCAAATTAATTACCAGGTTGAAAAGATAACTTGTATCACTTCGTTGAATTGTGTAATGAATTTCGTTTGAAAAATACTTTTTCATCGTTTATTTCTGTCATATTTTGTGTTACCAAAGTCAAATCGAGTTTTTATCATTTATATTTATAAATTAAATAGTAATACGTCATATTAAGGTATAACATCCGCTTCAGGTGCTAGCAGGTTAATCAATTTAACGAGCAATGATTGACGTTGACAAATTATCGTTTCTACTTCTCTTGGAAATTTTTCATCCAAGTTATAATCGTCCCCTTTATGGAATATTTGTTTGAACTCATCTGTCCACTAAAAGCATATACCTATGTACATCTACATTTTTTCAGATTTTATAGTGAACATTTTCGTAAAAAAAAAAACATTCAGTATGGTTTCTGTTTTGCATAAAATAAATATAAACTTTTTTTCCTGTTCAATTTGCTTCAATCAATATTTATTCTGCAAAAAATATGAAAACAATTTCGTTTCAATTTCGAGATACGATGCAAATTTTACAGTAATAGTAGCAGTGATGGTAAATGGATAAATGAACAAAAAGAAACAACATTTTATTTATTATATCTATATATGGAGTGCAATATATCTAGGTGAACTGGTCTCATAGATAGGTACACCCATATCACTCTCATCCACTTTAAATGGAAATCATTTTTTTTTACATCGGAACGAGTGCGGCAACATTCTGTTGCACTACAAATTTATCTTACAACAAACTGTGCACAGCTCAATTTGTTAATCTAACCATCATAAGTTCGTGACTTTTCCAAAGAAAATAAGTTTTATACATTCTTGTCGAAGAAAACAGATTGCAGGACGATGACCTATCGAGTTGAGTCTTCCTGCACTTGACAACTGTATATTTTGCTTGCCTTTTCTTTTTCACTCTGGTAAAATATAATTAAATCTTCTGATTTCAGCAGACACTTTTGCCACATTCTTGCAGTTGACTACTGTTGTATAGCTTTTTGGGTGTATGCATGAGTATAGATCCTTTAACCAACCAACACTGCACACAAAGATAAACATGCAATAACAACATTTGTTTAGTCCGTTCTGTCAGGATGTTCCCCAACTGGAAGGCATGGAAGGCAGGCAGGCAGACAAAGTGATTCAAACTAATTGAAAAGGCAAAAAGGCACACAAAAAATAAAAAAAAAAACAAAAATAATGTTTCCTGGGCGACTGCAGCCGGAAAAAGTTTTGTAATGGAAATTGTGGCAAATGATAAATGATACTTGAAAAAGTCTAAAATGTAGTTAGGTATATGTTTAGATGTAATATGGTTTTAGATTGATAAAAGAGGTGTATCTTTAAAATAGAGTAAACACTTTGACATACAAGATACTTTACTTTAAGGTTTTTATAAAAAGAAACCAAATACAAATCTCCAAGACCAGGCAAGTATATAACATAGTGTATATACCTATACTGGCGGAACTTCAAATGAATTTGGATATTACGTACGTACAATCATAACAGTGAAAAACATAATGAAAATATAAATTTGCAGTGATGATATGGAAAATACTTTCTGTCATTATTCATCCTAAGAACTTAAGAACTTCTTTTTCTTCTTCTTCTTCTTCTTAGACTTTTTTCACACTTATGGGGTTTCGTTAGACTAGGTCGCTTTTGGGTTTCTATTCGCCTCTGGTTCATGAGTGAGAACCGATGAAAATGACCCAATACGAACCCAACAGAACCAAATAGACACCTTGAAGTTACATTGTGTTTCTATTGGGTCTCTGTTGGACTCTAGGGCACACAAAGTATAATGAGAGCGTTCACACTTGCAAGGTTCTTATTTGGTTTGTTTTAGCTTTTTTTCATGTTTAATTAAGTTTGTTGTTTTTGTTTGTTGTTTTCCTTTCTCTAGTTAATAGATGGTTCGCCGAATACAGACCTAATACAAACCCCATGTGTGTGAACGAAACTGCAAGAGTCCAATAGCGACCCAAGAGCGACCTAACCTAATGAAACCTTATAAGTGTGAAACAAGACTTAAGCTTCTGTAAAACGGTTATATGGAAGGTACCGATATTTTTTGAGCTGATAAACAAAATTCAAATTCTCCTTTAAGGAATGGTCTGCAAACCCTATATACCAAATTTGAAGCATATCAGTATAACCATTAGGCCGTTTTAGTCATTTTCGTCTTCTCTATCATCGTAATACCATGTTTGATTGTTATCTCAAAACATTTTTTTTTTAAATAAAGTATAACTTGGGTTATATAGTATATATATTAAGCTGACGAAATGTTCTACTATTGACTTTTGTACATTATTTGTAAAATAATTGGGGACCCTCCTACTACATATTCCCGAAAAAAATTGGAAATACACGAATTTTTAGATTTATTTGTCATTTTTAGGATTTGTTTGCCTGGATTTGGCGGTCTTGGTGATAAAAACACCTTCAATCAAATTAAAGACATCATTATTATATAGACGCCAGCGGTATCTTTGGTGTCCGATCATTCCGTAGGAAAATATAAACTCGGACCACTAATTTGGTTGTATCTTGAAGACGTATACGGAGTACGGATATTCACGGCGACAAACAGATGAAGACTTAAGAAACCGCCAGCAGACTTTGAAGTAGTCAAGGACTTTGAACATCGGGTATATTATTAAATCGCAAAATGACATCCATTAAAGAAACCAAACGAAGCATTACTCCTGCCAATCACTGTTCCTTCGGGTTCAGAATGTATTAAAGTGGTTATAGAAATAAATAGACGTTATATATAAGACCATAAACATATGGACAAAAACGCACCAGCCCGAGTTTGTAAAATAATAAAAGGGGCACTAATGTCTAAGGCTGCACTTAGCGTCCGCTATATAGTATACTCGTAGTGTCCTATTTTAACATGATTTATTCATAACAATCTCTTAAACGTATAATATTTTTGTTGGGTCAGGGATTGCTATAAAATCTACCTGGAATGCGATGTTTAACACATTGGCGAATGAAGCCAAGCAACATTGAATTGAGACCAACTTAGGTCTGCGTCTTTTAAGAGTCTTCATATATTTATAAAGACTTCGACAAAAAAAAAAATAACAAAAAATGACTTTAGGAATTATAATCTTTTTTTAAAATTATTGTTTTTGTGAATAGTTTAAGAATCTTATAAATCATTACCTCTTATACAAATAAAAAGAATTTCGAAATGTTATTGGACGGCAAAGAAAACAATTCTACAACAGTCCTTTAACTCTAAGTTTGTTTTCCCCAAAGATAAAATACTGCTTTACAAAACTATTCCAATATTGCTTGATCCTTAATGTTAAAACTTTTTTTTTTCTCCTGAATAAGTTTCATATTTGCATACAGTAATATATTTCTTTGTTATTTTTTCTTCAACTATTTTTATATAAATAAATTTACAAGCACTTTCCATCTTTTACATAAGTGGAATCAGATACAAATGTTGAGAGAATCTTTTGGCCACTTCATCCGGCCATTTACAATTTATTGTTTTGTTATTTTTTTGTTTACAAATGTGTCTTCTTATTTTCTTTTCCACACTTTCAATTGGAAAAAGGTCAAAACAATCTTAAGTTGAATGCCTCAAGGGAATATGATATCTTGAAAGAGGAATACACATATTGTACGAGCAAGAAGTTATGCTGATAAAAATTGATGAAAACAACCGATAAACAGTTTGTTGGGAATTGAATTACGATTTATATCTTTTTCCTTTTTTTTTTTTTGTTTTCTATATATATGTAAAAACAATAATTTTTGCTACAGGAGAATAGTTAGCAAACAAAATATGTTCCGAACAAAATCGAAAGTTATTTGCAGTTTGGTTTCCAAAAAATATTATTATTGTATTGATTTTTTTTTTTTATATATAATATTCTCTCTAAATTATAATTTTAATTCCATGATTTAAATTTGAAACATTTTTGTTGCAAAACTCCTCCGCATGAATACAAAACTAAAAGCTTTAATAACAGGAATGCACCATTTTCCGGTATTTATATAAACGCCAAACCTATAGAGTTGATTTCACCCTGACCCACATTATACCAGAGGCACGTAAATTTCGCTGATTATCCTGTCGACCTTCATATTTACATAGATTCATGGGGTAGTTATGTAAAATACATGCAGAAATTGGGAATACGCATGCACTTATTTATATACACACAGAATTTTCATTTCACAAAAATTTAAAATTCTGTTCGCAAAATAGAAGCAGAGTTGACATTAAACTGCGGTGTGTATGTGTTGCTGTAGACTTTAAGGGAACCTTTAACTGTAACCATGGGTTGCATCAGTGTGACCATTGTTTGCACTCAATTAATATTCATGAAGTTTTAATGCTTTTGTTAGGAAGGACGAAATTCTCTCATTGTAAAATTGTGAAATGGAAGAAATTATATTATAAATAATAAAGTAATTAAAGGACGGGATTTTCCCATTTTATGTTTAATATAAACCTAATAAAAATATTAGCCTAGCTGCACAGTTGCAAATACAGAATTTAGAATTCAACAGCATATATTATTTTATTATGCTGCTCGAGCAGCTTCGCACGGCTATACTAATAAAGCGAACAAATCTCTTCTATAATGTAACTAATAAAAGAAATAATATGGCAATTAAATAATTCGATGAAAATTAATTGCAATGCTTCACAATGCGAAACATTTTGTTTTTCATACCCTCGAGCAAGGCCGTAGCCAAAGAATTATTTGTGGGGATATACATTTTCAAAAAAAATCACCATTTAGTGTGTATAGTACACTCAGGGAAAAACACTTTAAACTTCCGAACATATAACTTTAAATTTAAAAGTCAACATGTATTATTTGCAACTGAAGTCGAATACTTTCAAATTAAATCCAATAAATTTAAGTCTGTCATTCAAAATAAAACACTTTTAAATATAAAGTTTTCCAGTTTGTTTTTAATATATACTTTCACGTTTTTTTTTTTTTTTTAACGTTAAAATTTAAATTAAAAGTGTTTTCCCGTGTCTACTTTAAAACTCAATTCAAAATGGCTAACTTTTAATTTAAAAGTGGCACATTTCAAGATCACTTTTGAATGCGTTCCTTTTTAGTTTAAAAGTGATTTCAAAGTGCACATTTCAATATATTTTTGAAATTGCGAACTTTTGAAACATAAAATTAGTTCTTTGTTTGGCAAGCTGAAAATGAGTCGGATCCTATTCTTGAAAAAAAGATGAAGTCCGTAAACTTATACTTCCTTGGTATGTTGGCTTTCCGCTAGCTGTATCCATCCGACCCACAATCTGAAAAAAAAAGAAAGAAATAAATAAACAAAATGCTAGTTTGAAATTTAATTATTTTGAAAGAAAAACAATAACAAAACTGCTAAAGTACGGAAGATCTAACAAAGAAGGTACTTTGATTTTTACACTTACCAATGAACTGATTAGAAGCATTCGACGTATGTGTCGATAAAGGCCTATAGCTGAGAGCGGTTTGAAATAAAATAAAAACTGTTTATCCAAATAAACAAATTTTATTATTTATTTAAAGCATAGTTTACTGACTAACAAAAATAAGCAAAAAAATTGCAAGTTCTGCAGTAAACAAAAACAAAATTAATCATTTTGTAAACCCTATTTAATACTAAAATATTCAATTAACTCAGAACTCTAGATAGAATTATAGTACTTTTTTAATAAAACTGCCAGGGGACACTTTCACACTTTTTAAGCCAAAAAACATTATTGCGCATCATTTGAAAAAATAAAAGAAATAAATTATATTATGGTTTTACTAAACCTATACTATATAATGCTAAAAAAATATGCTTGCTTATATTGATTTTGTTTGTGTAGACATTCGCCAGGGGACTGATAAATTGAACGGACAATGAACGACTTCCCTCACAAATGTCTTCTTCTCAAGTGATATAGCAAACAGATGCCATATACAAACACGATTTTGTTTTAAGAAGACTCACTGTCACTACTTGACAGTCTTTCAGATGGAAATTCGAACGACTTCAAAAGTACCAATTTATTTGACATTTTAAATCTTTCTGATTAAAAATGCAGTGGGCAGCAATGATTTTTTGGTGTTAAAACGGGATTCTGACATACCAGGGGACTGAGAATTAGATTCTTTGGAGAATTTTTTGAGCAAGAAAAAATAAACTGCGATCTGCATAATTTTGATTTTACATAAAGATTTCGATCAGATTTATATTTATAAGAAAAAATCAGATTGAATGAATCCAATGGTTTCAAATTATTGTCGGGACATCGAAAATTCCATCCTTTGTAGATTCATCTATATATGGATCGAAGGGAAACGGATAAACCGATTTTGAGGGGAATATCACGATTGAATAGCTGATATTGTAAGGAATAAGTAAGGTATACCCTCTTGCAGGTTTCGAATTAAAGGCCAGCAAACTTTTTTTCAAAATCTTTTGTTCAATCTTTTTGGACAATTGAACTTTAGTAAATCTGCCATTAGTATTGTATACCTGTTACCGTTCTCGAGTTATATAAAATGGATTCGGGTCGAAATTCTGCCTTGGTCAAAATTCTTTTGCCAAATTCTGCTTTGATCTAAATTCTGCCAATAATAAAGTAAAAAAGGTTTTGAAAATGCTAAAAATATTGTGCTTTTTAATATTTAACGAAGTTTTTGTTGCTTTATTATTTGCAGAATAGAAATCACAAGTTCTAATATGTTAAGGGTTTTTCAACAGGGACGCTACAAAAGTAGAGCGACAGGGAAAGCAAACGACGCCATATTTCTTGCCGCTCTTTTGACATTTCTCTTAAGTAAGGTTTGCAATTTCATGGTGGAAAGATATACGAGCCAACAATGAGTCGAAATTATTAAAATTTACTACCGGAATTCGGAGTCAGTGGCCTCAACGTTAAGAGCGATACGTCCAATTTATGATGAGGCTCATTTCTGGCTGAATGGCTACGTCGATAAACAAAATATGCGGTAGTGGTCAAGCAGCAAACCACACGTACTCCATGAGTCATCATTGCATCCCGAAAAAATTACGGTTTGGTGTGGTTTATGGGCCGGCGGCGTCATTGGACCGTACTGCTTCCGTGATGATCAAGACCGGCACGTTACTGTGAATGGGGATCGCTACCGTTCAATGATAATTGATAACCGAATATTTTTGGCCCCAATTGGATGATATGGACTTGGAGGACATGTGGTTCCAACAGGACGGAGCAAGCCACACAGCGAATGTCACAATCAATTTATTGGAAACCAAGTTTGGAGAACGTGTTATCTCACGAAATGGTCCAGTCGCTTGGCCGCCTCGGTCGTGCGATTTGACGCCGTTAGACTATTTCCTGCCAGCGACGATTGATGAACTTCGTACGAATATCGAACGTGAAATTGCAGCAGTATCGGCCGATTTATCCTTGAAAACCGTCGAAAATTGGGTTCAGCGTCTGGACTTCTGCAAGCGTGCCCGTGGTGGCCATGCAAAAGAAATCGAGTTTCATACATAATGGCATCAAAAGTACTTTCACAGGAATAAAGAATTTCATTTATATCCAAAACCGATTTTGTTTTATTTAAAAAAAACTTTTGTAGCGTTCTTATTGAAAACCCCGATATAAGTTGTAATACTAATTACCAAAAAAGAGATAAATTTCGTTAAAGCGCTTTAACGAAATTCATCTCATATAATATTTAAAAAGGTCACAAAAGTTAACAACTTTCAAAAAAGAGATTAAAATTAGACACACCACAATGAGTAATGGTCAAACTTTTTATATTTCGTCTTAATAATTTTTTCTTATATTCTCCATAATAACTTAATGAACAACAGAATACCATTTGGAAATTCAATTTCATTAAAAAAATATATCAGACTGTATGTATAAATTTTTAATGATATGCCAATAATTATTCATCATGTCCAAGTCCGTTGTAGACAAATTAGAAACAAACCTCATGTTTCCTTTCCTCAAAACAATTTGCATAACTAAATTTTAATAAAATTAAAAAAAAAAAAAAAGATACCAGGATCTTGTCTGTCTATTTTAATTTTTTTTTTGTGTAGATGCGAAGAGTATGAGTTACCACAAACAAAATCTTATATCCGGCCACAGAATCATCCACTTCTCTAAGTGTGATGGCTATGGTCCTGCTCTTTGCCGTATATATACGTATAATTCCAATAAATGCCATGTATAAACCAAATTTAAGTATTCTCCATTTTTTCTGCTTCAGAGTGCTCAATAAAATGTGATCCCATAATTTTGCCTTAGGCCATGGAATGTACGAATCACTTTTACTATATAAGAAGTAGCGAGTGTATTTGTGGGTTGAAGTGAACATAATTCCTTTGATTACTTCCCATTCTTTATGGGTTAGGAAAAATTATGCTTCCAGGTTCGCCAGCACAAACATCTTTTGATAAAAGCCGATGAAACATTTTTGTGAATAAGCGAGATACTTTAATATTTTGGCATTAATGTGGTTAGAAAAGAAATTTATTGAAAATCCATTCACTGAGAGTGGGGATGCTTCAATCAAAGCAAATTAATCTCACCCGAGGGAATTTTCCTATGAAATCGAAATACAAGTAGAAAATTAATATCTGTTGAGTTGAATAAAATTTTAATTAATTGAAATTCATTGTTTAGTATTAAAGTGTTTCGTTAAAGCCTCATTAATTTCTTTATAAATGCGCTATTAATGGCGAAAGCTTTAAGTTTTTTTTTTCATTTTCAGCTTATAGGATGCCTATGAGTCCTTGATTTCAGCTTAGAGATATCTTCGAACAGAAAAAATAAATAAACTTTTAAACTAAAAGTGATGCTTACTTTCTTTTAATATGGACAAAGAAAAGAAGGCACAAATACAAGCATTTTTTATTATGGAAGGGGGGTATATCTCCCGCGTTTGGGCAGGAGGGGCAGTTTAATGAAAAAAGTACAATGGAAAAAAATCTTTGAAAAATAACGGTAATACCTACAAATAAGTATTACATCTTTTTTGAAAGCTAATACTCTGTTTTATTAGCCAGTTTTTAAATCAAGTGAAATCTATCCATAGTTTTTGAAAAAAACTACTTTCAAAATCAAAATTGGTGAAAAAAAATGTTTAAAGTGTAATTTTCAAAACATTGAAAAAAAAATTTTTTTTTTGATCTAAAAGAAACTTTGCATATAACTAAATTCGCACCCACCCCAAATTCTATCACAGGCCCTGGCCGGGGGTTGCAGGGGGCAGCAGTTACACTCAAAACCAATTGACATTTTTGAATTTAACTTTTATGGTTTTTGCGGTTGTTAACACAATCATAACATTTTTAAATATTTCGGACTAGCCGCGTTATAAAATAAATAATTAGTGAGTTCAATACAGTACTCACCCCGAACGTTTCGCTACAAATTTCAACGAGCGTGGTCACCGGAAAACTACCATATAGAGATGTTATGTATTATTGTAATCGATGTTGGCTACGTCACAATATTATTTCTTCACAGAAAGACTTTATTACGAATAGAACTAAGAGTAAGTATCAAACCTAAAGAAAACTCATGGTTCTATTTGAGCTGTATAAGGAAGCTTGAGGCTTTCAGAGGTTGGGAGAGCAACAAAATTCAAACAAGCTATAGAAAAATCCTGGATACAATGACGTAATCATTCAAGATATTCTATTACAGATAAGAAGATGGTAAGAACGGAATCGGTATTATCTTTGCGGAAGAGCTACTTAGTAAAGCATTTCGAACACTTTCCCCAAAACTTGTGATGCAAGGAAGGTTGTCAGCAAGTGAAAAAAAATAAGTTTTGGCTAGATTTCCACAACCTTCTTAAGAAGATCTTAAAGCAAGTATTTGTGGATGGAGGTTTGAATGTCTACTGTCGGGAATGTCGGGAATGTCGGGAATGTCTACTGACGAAAGTGAGGACTGCCATGGTGGTCGGCATCAGGAATTTTCCTTTCTTAGCATGAGCAGTGCAGGTCATATGGTATTATCGTGTTATTAAACTATGTTAATCAAACACAGCCAATGAATCTCACATTGACTCCAATTGAACAGTTTCATGTTAAGGATTGCAAGGTGATACTATGTATAGCGACACCGTTTCCTGTGGTCAAAGAATTTTTCATGAAGACGAGGAAGAGATGCAAACAAACAGAGCCCTCTGATGGAAGAATTAAGTGGTACAATTTGGACAAAGCTTAGGGGAAATTATATCTACAACATGAAAAATGCTCTGCGCCAAGCCATACAGTGCTAAGAATGAATACCTATTTCAAATCATAGCAACAAAATTGCCTTCAAAAAGCTAAATCACTGCTGCTAACATGCGAATGGAAACTACCCTAAACAGGACAAATAAACAAGTTTAGGCTAATTCTCTGTGCACGAATAGCAAACTAAGTAAATTGTCCATTACACTGAACTGGCTAATAGTAAAAAAAGGTGCAAATATTTTCAAGGATACTAACTCTATGTAACACAATTCCCATCCTCTCTCTCTCTCTATCTCTGGCTAATATTAAAAATGGTGTAACTATTTTCAAACTTCCGCTCAAAGACAGTATTGTGAAAAACTTTTAAATGAACAATTTTTGGAAGACTACTTTCCAACAGTTGAACCAATAACGAAGTGCCCGTCATAGCAGTCAGAGAAGTCAATGAGGCGGTGAAAAACTTGATAAAAGGAAAAGCGATTTGGCCTTACTTACGTTATTTCCTCTGAGTTCTAGAAAAAGATGGAAGACATAGGGCTAAAATGGCTCAAGGTTCTCATATCCAAACATATCAGCGGCGACCAAATACAAGAGAAATACAAGGAGAAAACTGAAACTGCAATAGTTGCCGTTCTATCAATCTTTCGTCACACACCATAAAAATAGTTGAGTATGTACTATAATAAACATATATAATATATATGGTTAAACTCATATTTTTATGCAAACAAAATTTATGAACACTTTGATTTTGGTTTGAATCATTGTAAAAGAAGTTATAGCACTTTTAATAAAAAAAAATTATATACTTTTTGTTCGTATTTTCCATTTGTATTTAAGAAATTTACCTACATATTAAATTTATTTTTATTAAATATTTTATAATATTTTATTTTTTTCCGGGTGGTCTACCATTTACAGGGCTGCTCCGTTTACACAAGCAGTTTACACTTTAACATTATTTACCATACTGCATGAAGGATAAAGTATGGGACAGTTAGTAATAGTCCACATCAGGTGCAGACGGCATGCCACATAATTGGTTTAAATTATTATTTTACGATTAGAACTAACAAAAATGGCGCAAAATTATAGTCAAGTTAGCTTGAAAGCAAAGCAAGTTTAGTTTGGCACTATTCTGAAATTGCATGTGATTTTATCTTAGTGTCAAGCTAAATCTGTTTTAGTTTCAAGTTAACTTGACTATAATTTTGCGCTAATGTGTTTACTGGAAAGCAAATAATTCAGAACAATTTTAGTACACCCCCAAAATTGTCTTTTATTTAAAGTTCGCCCGGAAAATATTTTGCCTGGCAAAAATCTGTTCACCCGGAATTTCAAATATGTATTGATATGTAGCAAATTTCATTTACAACTTATTCGCTCGTTCGCTTTCAAAAAACTAAGTAAGTATTTTAGCTGATGATAATATTTGGTTTTTCGTTTTTCGAAAATTAAATATTTATTTACAATAGGCGGAAAGTGAAATTTCTATTTTCCGGGTGGAATGCCATTTGGGCGAACTTCACAATAAGGCTGAATAAATATCCTCCCTTTCGAGAATAAGTATCTCGAACCAGCAATAAAAATCCATTTAAATTACACTTCAACATCAACCTCACATTTAGCATACAACGAATAACTTTTGTTTGCATTTTTATATCTGTACGCATACATACAGAATTTATGTCTGTTTTTAGATTTGGGTCTGGCTATAGATCTCATTAAAATCCCATGTTTACCACCGCAAAAGTACTCAACGTTGATTCTCTAAAGTCTAAATAATTTATTTGTGGGATTTTTCATTGTTATGGAATTGAAATAATAACACTGGCGGACGTCGTCGGTGATAAACAAGAGCACACCATCAACAGCGATAAGAAAATATTAAATAACTTCTTTAAGACAGGCAATCTATGTAAAATGTCCAAGCAAGTTGAGGACTTCAATTCACCCCAAGGTATAACGGAATCCTTATGTATACACCAACTTGTTCCATTAATAATGAATACACATTTGTCTGGACGTTCGCGAAAAGCTCTAAAGAGAACATTTTTGTTTTCTAAAATGGTATATGGTTTCCGTTTGGATACGAGTACCCAACTTTTTTTTGAGTTTTGTTGGACACTTATCAAGCCTTAACACGTGATTTGCAAAATTAAACAATTAGGTTTTTTGTACGCATGTCGAATGATACAAAATAAAACATGTGGTGTTTTTTTTAAATTGCTATACCTTAAGAGAAAGTATGCAAACGCTTAAGCTCAATTTTTTTTTATAAGAAGACGAACCTTTTGATTTGAATTTAAGAAAAATGTTATCTGAAAATGCTTTCAACACTTCCGTGATTTAATTATTATTTTTTCTTTAGGTAAAATGCTTCAAAGACGTTTGTTTCTTGAAAGATTATTCCAACTTTTGTTTGGTTGGGTATACGAATTGAATTGGTATACGAAGTTAATTTAATAAATGTGAATTTCAAAAAAATAGATTTTCAAAATGAATGGTTGTTGGTCAAAAGACTTACTGTTCAAAATGTCTTTCTTTTTTTTTAAAGACATATTTTCTAAAAATTTATTTAAAAAATAGAATTTTTCGAAAACCGCTGCAACGATTTTAAATTTTAAATTTAATTTTTTTTGATTACATTCAGTAGAATGGTTATTAATTATTACGTAGAAAAAAATCACTGAAAAATATTAAAATTTATGACCACAGTACGTGGCCCAGGGTATCGATTTTCATAATTTTTTTAAATTTTGCTATTATTACGTACCTACCCAGCGAGATACTTATGTTGCTTCGCTTTAAAATTTATAGTTGGCAAGAATTTTATGACTTTACCAAGGTAGCTGCAACATTTCGATTTAAAAATTCCTTACCACAATTTCGATAACGCATTTCAAAATCATTTAATGTGCGTATAGTAAAAAATAATATTCACAAACATTTATAATATTTAAATCTCATAATGTCTGTTCATCAAATGTATGTGGTTTTGACGCACATAAAATGTACGGTGGTCAATTGCAACTGGGATGCAATTCATGGCAATAATAATTCAAATTTAATACATCATATAAATGTACAATACTATAGATACTATTTCTACATACATAGAAGTAATTCAGGGAACAAACAATACCACCACCAGCACCAGCAGCTAAAAAGAAGATACCAACATACAAAATAAATTTGAAAATACAACAAAATCACAACCTCATACTAGGAGAAGTGCAGGTGAAGTTATTAATTCGTGCACTCATGACGACGAACACCACTATGAGTAAGTTTATTCCTAATCCCGAATTTGAATGATTTAAATATTCAAAAGAGCTTTCCAAGCTGGGATCAAGGATTCTTGGTTTCTGACAAAAATATAGGAACGGTACGAAGAATGGGTATGGAGGACGAGGGTACATCAACCGACATAATACCTTGTGTAATCAATGAACTTTGTTCTATTACATTCCTTTGTATTTTTAATAATAAATAATACACATAGGAGAAGATGGGAATTGCGGTACACAGGCCGGACTAAGACACTATGCCGCCCTAGGCAGATCGTAAATTGCCGCCCTTCTCCCACCTTTTTTACTCACCTAATTCTGTTTACGTAAAGGTAATGTGAGGATATAAGATTTCAGGTTAGTTATGAATGATTAAATAAATAACTAAAAACATCATTTATTCGTTCCGCTTTTTTCCACCGTTTCTCAATTTATTGATATATGTACTTTAAGATATAACAAACAATTGTGTCACGAATAGTAAACTATGAATAGTCCCTATCTATTGAAAGTAAAATTTACGCCTCTATCGATAATAATGCCAAAGTGAAAGTATTTAAGCGAGATTGACAAATGGTTGACCTCTTATAATTTTTGATCCGCTTCAAAAAAAAAACAACAAAACGATCTTCTACCACTGCAACTCGTTGCAGCCATGTAGAGAATCATTCTATATGCAATGTCATTATTTTGAGACACTGTATCAAGACTATTTAAGAAAAATAAACACAACAGTTTCGATTGGAGTTAGCCCCTTTAAATTCTGTTGTTCGTAATCAAGATGAGCTTTGAAATGGATAAGTTCATCATTGATGAAACACTATAAATCTTATTTAAATGTTTCTTGTAAATGTTTTGCTTATTTCCGAAAATGTATAATCATTATAAAAATTTACCAGATCAATAAGAACACCGAATTTTTCAAAAATTTGTTCATATTTGTTCATGTCAAAAATAACATTGTATGAGTTAACTCCCAAGTGATCTCTTCCGATCAATGTCACTTTTCCTGTTCTTATTTCTCCGTCGTATATTTTTCTTCGATTCAAATTAAGATTAATTGGTTCGTTTTTGTTTGGTTGTATTAAACAATCTTTTTCAGTCAACAAGTCGAAAAGACCGAATTAATTGCTTCCGATGCATTTTCCACAACCTACTTTGGTTGTGGAAAATGCATTATATCTAGTGTAAACGTTAGAATTTTGCCGCCCCTCGAAATCTGCCGCCCTAGGCAGCTGCTTACATTCCCTATATTGATAGTCCAGGTCTGGGTACATAGAGTAAGTATCCTGTCATATGCATGATAACCCATGGTCATGGTAGAAATAACAAGTAAAATGAAAGTTATAAAGTTTGTATATCAAAAATGACTTAAAAAATTGCACTTCCAATTTAATGTTTTGTTTGAAATCCAAATTTCATAATTACGCTTAATTTTCTAATCATGAATGACACTCGTTTGTTTAATGGCAAAACTTCTAGCAAAGTTTATGTGGGAATGTAATATTGTTGATGAAAAATTATTTTATTTACCACGGTAGTGTGGTTTCAAAGAAAATTCTAAAGAAGATTTTTGATTTTTTTTAATTAACTGTTTAATAGTGCTATGCATCGCCTTCACGGGATCACATTCACAACTCTCTCACAATTTTACTATAAATCTGCTTGTGGGATGATCTCAGATAAGTTCGGCATGCCTCCCGGTAATAGTTTTTAACATGTATGTATTATAGAATGTCAGTTTTACTACTGATCATTCTGTCAATTTTTCATTGAATGTTTGAACAACAACAAAAACTTAAAGGTGCTACCACCAATTTTTAAACGAATTTTATTTACTCGTTTTTACGAATTTTATTATTCGTTTTTTCCATTCTTGGCTGGAGATATACATAGCTATTTCAAGGAGTGCCAATTCCTGTCATCGTCCCCTTAGTGGTGTCGAGCTTTAATTCAATTTTATTATGAAAAACTTTTTTACATGCACATTATGAGATTCGAACCCACGCATTATCAGATTTGCTCAGTCTTCGAATTCTACATATATTTTATATTATTTGGAAAATTTAGTTTTACAAATGGAAAAATATATTTTTGTTTTGACATTATTTTCAAGGATTGTTACTAAATTAAATTATTAATTAATGTTTTTTACGTGTGTTGAAATAAACATATTAAAATATTAAACAAACACATCTTTTAACTATTTATACAAAGATCAATTGTAAGAGAATTGTAAATTAAAACTATGAACTTTCAACTACACATATAGCTCACTTTTAAGCAATTTTCTTTGTACTCTTTTCTCACTCCTTCGTAATTTCACTTACTTGAATTTTAACCTCTATTGAATAAAGTACATACAAATTCATCTGTTTTTTCTCTCTGCAATCCGCATGTCTTTTAAGAACGTGCATATTCCTTACATTTCCCCATTTTTATTTCATATTTCCCATTTTTAAGTCAATAAATTAAGCGCATATTATCCATTTTTTAGTGCATGAAAATTCTAGAACAAGTAATAAGCATTTAGTTTACAAAAAAATAGAAATTATATTTTTCAAATATTTAATTTACATCCAAAAATATATATTAAAAAAATAATTAAAATTAAAATTAGAAACTTCTGCTAAATTTTTGTTCTGAAACTTGTTCAAATGACATAGAGCTTTATAGAAAATTATTTTTCGTTTAAATCGATTATGCAGTTCACGAGATAGCTCAAGCAAAAATTGGTTAATTGGTTAGAGGGCTTGTCAAAATTAGATGAAAACCATCTCTAGTTTTTCTAACGAAAATCGTTGGAACAGTTTTCGAGAAAATTAAGCTTCTTTAGACCGATTATATGGCAGGTAGACCATTATTTCTTGAGCTAAATTTTAATTCCGAAATTTCAATTTCTCCTCTATTAGACGGAAAGCCAAAATGACAAAAATACTTAGGAACGCCCTTTAACAACGAAAATAATTAGTCTTGTTATCATATGTGTGATAATTAATCCAGAAGTCTGCCAACAATTTCGTTTAAAGTTTCAGAACACATAGACATCACAACTTTGGTATATAATCTGGTAGGAACATGACAAGACAATGCAATAATATTTTTATTACTGTTCACTCCATTTTTTGAAATTTAAATAGTGAATTAATTTATTCGATAAATCCTACACAGCGTTGCCAACTACGTTAAGGTAACTGGGATTTTAATTTTTATTGTAACACAGAACGAGTTAAACTAAAAGTTTCAGCTCTCGTTCGGGTTTTGTAAAACTATAGTTATAAATTCTCACTGTGAAACTGCCTATTATAGTACCAATAATCACAAGTAAAAAACTTGTGATTATTATAACTTTGAATGTTTTACTTGTGACAGAGACACATGAAAAAAATTAAGTGCAAATGTCCGCACATCATAAAACACATTTCTACCGATAGTTTTTTAAACAAATAGGAAATAAAAACATCTTTTTCTTAAAATTCTTACGTCTGGACATATCTAACCTATTTGTGTTGTACATTTTTTGCATTAAAAATTATTGGTATTGATTTATTATAGAAATTCGTTTTTAAACTTGTTAAAGATTTTTATTCATCTGTCTTTAACTTTTAAAACTTTATTTCTGTTTCTATACAACAAAGCTTAATCAAAATCTATTTAGAGTGCTCAATTCAAAAATTGAATTTTAATCAACTTAAAGGATTCGTTTTCCTTTTCATTCTCATTGAAAAATGTCATTCCAATTTCCTCCATAAGCAACCTACATTTTTTTTTTGCTCCTGCTCCGAATGACATCTATATTTGGTTTTTCTATTTGCGATATCTAACACAATTACCACAACCACCAGCACATCAGTTTGTCATTGATGTGGCCCGCACTAACAGTCATTTTACCCGACTCAAAATTCCAACACAAAATATATAGCGATAAAAAAAGTACATTGAACCACTGATTCTTCATTCCACTTAAATGGGCTCACAGCGGACCAATTTTTCGTTCTGTCTGGCAACCTTAAAGTTCGTGACTCGCATAAATGATTATAGCACTGCAGCACAGAATGATGAAATCAACTCCATTCAAACTTTATATACCCAACAAACTCTGAACACCATCAGTACTCCAAATACCAAACCAATGCTCTACCCTTACCAAGCTGAATGACGATGGTGACAACGACAAGGATGTTGAGCCGGTAAACTTAATTTCGAGGACTTACTGTGTTGGAACATAATTGAATCTCACAAATTGCAGATGACAATTTAATTGAAATTCGCTATTACTTCTTTAGTAAAAGTTCGCAGTTTATTTTGGCGAATGGAATGTTGTGCTTTTCGGATGCAGATAGTTATTTTCCTGAATTTTTCATTATAGAGATAATATAACAACAGTGATATTATAATATTTAAGAAAGACCTTCATAACACAAAAATGTTAAATATTTTTATTGAAATATTTCAATTTTCTGATTCGATAATAATAATTTACATTAAATAACAGTATCACTCTTCTGTAACTATTTACTATTGTACTTGATTTATCCTTTTCCTGGTAGGATACTATTATTAGTATACCGAATATAAATATTTTCAAAGGATTCAAATATTATTTAAAGGAAAACTAAATTATTCATGGCAATTCTCAGAAGCTTTTAAGTCCCATTAACTTGTAAGGCCAGAGGCACTAAATGAGTAGTTGCATCTTTTGCATATTAACATGTGCATAATACTGTAATGTAAATCTCTATTAAGTGGAACCCATACTCCTGAGGCAATTGTCCTTTCCTTACCTACATATGTACATATACATACATTGAATATATACATAATATTTTAAAGTTATTCATACTATAGCACTAATGCCTATGAAAGCACATTTTATGGATATATATGATGGTTGGATTTTCTCGACTATAAGGAGTGGAGAGTTTGATGTGAAATTTTATATTATTATGTGAGGGTATTATTAGGTTCTTTGTCCTTATTTTAATGCAGTGACGAAATAATTTGCCGAGAGCAATGTCCTCATTAAGTGAGAAGGTTTAAGAAAAATTATATGAAATTAAAGGAAGGGATAGATGAGTAAGGTATGGTCAACTGTACCGCATTGGGGTGCTGTCCCATATTATTCTCCTTGTTTTGCCTCCTCTTCGATTCCGACGATGTTGGGATCTCGAATAAGATTATAAAAATTCTCCCACTTTGACACGTCTTCTCTACAGATCTTCGTCGGGTTGATCGAAGAAAACGTCGGCAAGCCTCCGTTATGGATTGATACATGTGTGAGGGCAATTGAATGCTGGTGTCGTTGCATTCGCTTTTCCAAGAGTTCTGCCTCTCTTTCACGATTGCAACCAAACTTTAATGATATACTGCCTTTTGGGCGCGTTTCTCTGCACATCTTCTTATTACATGACAGTACCAGCTAAGTTAGTCGAGCTGTATATTATTTTCTAACTTCTAATTTGATCAAGCTTTGTCGCTTTTACAATCATGCGATGGATCTTTATTTGAGTTTCCGCATAATTTGTTCTCATAGTTCTAGTTCATTGGTTAACATTGTGAACCGTTTATAAAGTGCTGTACGGCCAACTGCGGTGTTGAGCTTTTCTTTCAGTTTAAGGAGAATTTTTCGATCACAGAATATGAAGATGGGTGATTTTAGAATCACAAGATGCTTCGGTATCGATCATAGAACCAAGGTTTTTAAACTTTTTGTACTTGGCTGGGGGGTAGGGTAGCACTGTAGAACTTTAAGTTGGGATACTCATGTCAACTTGACAGTTGGGAAAGTATATGGAATACTTCGTTTGCTTAGAACAATACTTTACAGTACACCACCAAAAACGCGTTTGATGCTGGCAAAAACGCATAATATTCCTGTTCAATGGCAGCGAAATTTTTTGTAAAAATAATGCTATCTGCAGACGCAAACTTAACGTTGCCTACAACAACGTTAAGTTTAAGCGCGATATATTTATGGACTTCGAAGATTTGACCATGTTTCAACTTTTTCTAAAAGAATATATAATTTACTACTAATAATATAATAATGTTATTTACACTCATCAACCATGCTACCTATTTAACAGACTACGTATTTCATCGTCTAGCAGATCGGAACAACTCATACATCCTCGGTTTACATGTTTGACTTCCGAACGGCAGTTTCTCATCAACGCAATACGCCTATGGATTATAGAATTCTTTATACTACGTCATGTTAAGCGGGTTCTCGCACCCTCTTGCTTTTTCGTAGAGAGCTATACAACTACTTTCAATCGTATCCTGGCGGATATAAACAAACGATAAAATCAAACTAAAATAACACTAAATTTTAAATATTAAATTAAATTAAATTAACTAAGAAATGCTTTTGTAATATCTAATAAACAATAATTAAACATTGTAAATTAATAAATAATAATAATTATAATATAAACTATTTGTAATAAATATAATTATCCCAAAGATGGCACTCGGGTGGTTTATTTTGAAAACTCTTATGAAAACTCTATTATGAGCTGAAAAGATTCTGGCAAAGTGTTGGACCAATATGATTATAGTTACTTTTTCGAAATCAATGCTTTCTCCCTAATTTTTTTCTGCGGCAGCAACGCGCCGGGTAACAGCTAGTATTATAAGGGTTTTTCAATAAGAGGTGTTATTTTGATATTCAAGGACCCAATCAGCAAAGACACGACGTTGTTGATGATCAGCCGGCTTGAGTTCTTATGTTAACTGAACTTTATAAGCCTTAAGACCCAAGTCTTTATGCAAAATACGGTGTAATGACGTTTGTGGAATGCCTAATTCCAAAGAACGACGAGGAATGGACAAACCTGGGTTTTCTTCAACACTTTGGGCTACAACATCAATATTCTCAGTTGTTCTTGAGCGACGTGCACGGGTTTTATTCTTCACATCACTAACTTGTCCCAACAGCTCGAATTTGTCCACCAATTTCTGTATTTCGGTCCGACAAGGTGCTTCACGACGACCCAAAAATGTTTTAGTTTTACGAACCGTCTTTGCCATATTTTCACCAGTGAATTTTAATAATTTCAATGCATTGTTGAAGCGTGTATCGTTCCATTTTTATTAATGGCGTAGTTTCTACTTGTCAAATGTCAAAAAATGACAGCTTCAAAAGTGACAGCTACAGATATAGCGGGCTTTTCAAAATAACACCTCTTATTGGATAACCCTTTATAATATTGTATCTACTGTAGTTCTTATTCATAATTATTTAAAATAACTTTTGTTTCATTTAAAAGCTTATCACTACCTCATAAGATATTGTACCTCAATGTGTTAGCAGTCAAATAAATAAATAAATACTAAAAATAATAATAAGAAAGTACCTGAAAATTCTTTATACATTTTGAATTTCATGTTTAAATTCGAACTTACCGTTTTGCTTTATTAAATTCCAACAATGTCTTTATTTACATATATGTATATAGATTGCAATTAATCGTATACAAACCACCTTAGAAGGAAAATGTTTTAAATAATGAACAATTATATACTATATAAAGTGTCACTACTAACATGGCCACATGTGGTTCAACCACACTGCACAGACAAAAAAAAACACCCTCATCAATGTCGAAGACCAAAATCCCCATCTATCCCCATGGAATGATTTTCGAGATCTATTGTTTCCTGTTGGTGAGCTTCGAGCACTCAAAACACTTCTCTTTGTATCTTTTATTCCGTCCAATGCACGTTTAAAGCAACTCCCCATGGAAATTAGACAACCGCTTGACTATAAAGCAAACAGATACACCATTGATTTTGCAACTTGATATAGCAATAAGTTGAATGTGTGTGTGTGTTAGCGTTGGTGTTTTTAGCTGGTAAGCAAAAATCCTTCAGAAAATTTTATGTTGGACATTTATTACTGCAACGTGATAAGCATCACAAGGCAACAACAAACATTTTGCATCGTAAAAAACTTGGAATTCTGTGTCGTCTTTTCGTCCTGTTGATTTTTTGTTTTGTTTTAATTTTTGTTTGTTTTGCTCGTTGAAATTGCCTGCAGACATTTTCTATTTGATCTTTTAAATGACTATGGAGAACAGCAAACTTAATCCCATCACGTTCAAAATAATATTTTTAGTTGGTGCTCTATTTACTTTTTGGTTGGTTGATTCTTTTAAATTAAATATTTGGTATTAAAGCACGATTTTTTTGAAGTTTCCTTTTAAAGTCCTGCCTGTTCTATTATAGTGTTTCGATATCAAAAGGATAATTTAAAAAAAACTAGGGCATTTTATAAGTTCTAAATAAAGTTCTTGAGTAAACATCAAACATAATGCACTGGGTTGTTTTCCATTTTGTTTTTGGGTTGGGTACAAAATTCCGACTGGACAAAATCCCAACTGAGAAAATCCCGACTGAGAAAAGTACTGCAACAACCCTGCCTAAGTATAATACTAAATACTAAATAATAAATACTAGAGATGTGACTGATATCCGGTAAGTATTCGCTATACGAACCAAGAGATTTGTTTTTTTCAGTTTATTTGAAAATAAGTTTTCTTTAAACGGGTTTCTTTGCACGTGTTTGAGTTGATTTTCTGTTTCATTTATTCTCCGTTTTCCAACTTAAGCACCTACTATGAGATGGTGAGACGCACAGTGTGTTTTTATGCTGTTCTTGCAGGATTTCATTCGTGTTCAATTATACAAAATATGTAATAGGTATTTTGAGATTTTTAAGCTTTCCAAAGTTTCATATTGTACTATATGGAACGCACGCAACAGTAACATTATCCATATTCAAAAACCTTTTGAAAGATTCGGTTAAAAGCTTCAAAACCATTAAAAAAATTTAAATTATTTTCCACTAAAAATTAATAGATTTTTTTTTATTTTATTAAGCTTATCAATTTATCGAACCACGAAAAGAATGATGGCTAGCAAACACCCAACAAAAAACCCAAAATGACTAAAACGAACGAGGGAAAAATCATTGGTTTTGAAAGAGAAATTATAATGCATAGGTTCAACACTTTGCCAATAACTTTTAAGCTCAGATATAAGCGTTTTCTCTACCCCAGCGCCACCTTTGGAATAATTTACTGCCTGTAACATCAGCTATTTGTCAGTGAAAGTATCGTTAAAATCGGTCCAGTAGTTTCTGATCGATTCATATATACGAATATGTGAAAAAAAAGCGACTCGAGCGCCGTCTAAGGAGTAAATAAAATAGCCTATGTGAACCGCATTATCCCACTTGTCATATTGCATCGTTACACTTGTCGATGTGTGCACAGACTTGTCAGTTACAGGATTTTTTGAAAGTTGTCGGATTGCACTGGTCGTACAAGTACAGGTACTTGTCACGTTGTGTTATAGGCCTATTCTATAATTATTCTGTTCTTTTTGTAAGAAAAAGTGAACTTGAAAGCGCATGACAATATTTAGTTTACTTGTCCAAAATCAGCTGTATTTGGACAAGTATTTCTTGATACTTGTCACATTCTGTTATAGAAATGAGGAAATTAAACAAATTCCCACTTGTCATATTGCATCGTTACACTTGTCGATGTGTGTACAGACTTGTCAGTTACAGGATTTGCACTGGTCGTACAAGTACAGGTACTTGTCACGTTGTGTTATAGGGTTTGGTATAAAAAATAAGAATATCTCTTTGGGAAAAAAAACATGTTTAAGCTGGTTTTATATTACCGGTCTGTACTTAATACTAAATATTAAACTGCTTTATTATACTTAGTACAAAAACAGAATGATGTTTGTTTTTTCATATTTTGTTTTAAGGTCATTTTAAAAAATAAATTACCATTAAAATTGTCTGCATCACCTCGGAGTATAGTTAAGTTATAATGAATTCCAATGACGTTCATATCCAACAAAAATCATTGCTTGCTTATTTGCAAGTTTCAACAAAATAAATATATATAAATATATACTAACAGGGTAAGTAAAAAAAAGCCAAGTAAAAAATCCCATCAATCATGACACATTGCATTTCCTGCTCCAATTTCAGTTGCCCTCAAGAAAACAAGATAAAATCGTTTACACAAAAAAAAAAACCTAAATGCCATAGCAAAGAAATAAAATACTAGAATTGTATATAGCTCAGAGAAGCAATCACATACAAATATACTTACCTACCATTGTTTAGGAATTCAAGCGGAATAAAAGCAAAATGCTTGAAAGTGAAAGTTTTTCATTATTACAGGTAATTACAGTTGAAATCGAACGAAGCAACAAAATCTAGAGTGCTTCTGGCAAGTGTATCCTTTTTGCCGCCATTAAGTCCTTTGATATACAGAATTATGAAAACTATTTTGCATTTGTTCGTGGTGCCACTTGAATTTGTTTCCATTTTTTTTTTGCAATTACTGTGGAACATTATGCAAATCCGGTCGCTGGCACTCGATATGCAAACGGATTTCAGATATAATACCTTTGTGGATATAAAAAGGCATGCAAATGGCCCGCAGACGAAGAGCTTAACAGCTTAGCTTTTCCGTTGGATGGAGTTTTTTTATTTTTTTTTGTATCATGATTGACTCACTTGGAGTCCTCTATATGAAAGTGAATCGCATTTGCTGCAGCGTTCTATACCTTAAGCCAGTGTTGCTTGGTTTAAGTGACATGAAGACTCTCGTATTTTAGGCGTTGGACATGCAATTAAAATGACACTTAACACGAAGAGGCACGGTTCGAAGGATCATGTCAGGAAATGCAATAATCGCATGGGTGTGAATTTAGCTGCTATATATATTTTGATTGGAGTGTTTTATTTGCGAAATGAAATTTAGGGCAATTTAGTTTTGACATTTGCCATAAACAGAGGGAAAATGATTTTGAAATATAATTTGTCAGCAGTTAGGCTCAACCACACAGCCGTTAAAATTGACATTGTTCTTTATTTATGACTGAATGCCATTTTCAGTGGTTGTTCATACATATTTTTAGGCAAAAGGAATTTTCTCCCATAATATGACAGAGAAAATAGAAAATAAAGTGCACGTATGGGTCGCACAAACTAGCATTTGGGGTAAGTTAAATTCCGTGGAGCTGTCTGTAGGGATGTGCGGATATGTGCGTATGTGTGAATGTGCGGTTGTCTATTCACGGAGTTACAGCCAAAACGGTTGGTTGGAGTGACGTTATCTTCATTGAATCGAACGCCATTCCGTTCACGCGTAGGACGCGATTCGGCTCGTATTAGTTACACGTAATTTTCCCACCGGAATCAATGTCGGTGGGTTCCATTCATTCTCAAAACAAAAGAAACTACAATAATAATAATAATAATAATAATAATAATAATATTTAAACTATATCACACTTATTAATAAACCCGATTTATCGATGAGCTATCGTTGACTCCGGAACTAATGTCAAAACGTTATTAATAAACAAAGAATAGCTTTTTTGGACTGTGAGTTAAGTTACCCCACCCAAGTAGGTGATTTAGCGATGGTGTACGATTGAAAAGTGTCATTGCGTTTTGTTTTGTTTTTTTTTTGTCATCGAAAATATATAAGTAAATGCAAAGTTATACTATAAAATTAAGCAAAAATATGTTTGTTAAATTAGTGGCAAATGCATTTTTTCGAGTTTTTTTCTTTTTTTATTATTTTGGAAAAAAATAATTTAAGAAGTTTATTTTTCGCCCTATTGATTCGAATTTCTGAAGTGCAACTTTGTTGTCGTTTTTAAGTCAAACCATGGACATCTGTCCAGAAATACAGTCCTCACCACCTAGGTTGATATTACCTCTATACAACAGCATGTGAACATTGTAAGTCGGTTCAGTGATTGCTGAAACACAGACGGATTAAGATTAGTCCTTGTAATCAATAAAAAGGTCTCAACTTCCGTTGATTAATTTAACCTTTTCAAACAAAAAAAAATATTATTTTGTATACTCCCTTTTTTAAGAGTTTCCATTCATCTGTCTGTAAACGATACGATACGAACGCAAAACTTATTTATCGGCATTTTGAAAATTCAAAATACAAAGAGATAAACAACTTACCTACTCATAAATCTTTTTCTTCAAGTGGAAACATGCCCACAAACAAAAAATTGTAATAGAACAATAGTAGATTTTCTTAACGAATGTTAATGATGATTTATTTTGTTTTACTAATAAGAAATTTTAACTCGTGACTTATCTCTTATTCCATGGTGTAGTTAAGTCATGAGTTAGAGACGAAATAAGGGTTTTTTATTAATAGGGCTGTATGTGTCTGTAAGGCACATTGCCTTTTAATATGTAACAGGTGTTGCTACACCTGCGGGCTCCAACGCAAAAGCATTGAAGATCTCTATATATACATGTACATATACACTCCGTGTCACTTGATTAAGAACAGGCAGTGTTGTGTTTTAATTTTACGATATTTTTAAAACCCGTCGATATAATTCGGAAAAAAACTTATTGTGTAAAAGGGAGCATATTTCAAGTAATGACTTAATGCAATCGCCAACTATGGATAAAGGAAAGACACTAACAAATTCAAACTCTGTGAATTAAATCACTTAATTCAAAATTAATTAGGAATTCATCTCGTTGCAGTCCATTCAAATGAATGCAATCACGAAATGATTTGACTCTTTTACAGCTCTGAGAGACACCACTGCTGTAGAAAACTATGGTCCCGAAAAAGTATGGAATAGTCAGCACAGAAAGAGTCAACAAAGCAACAACTTGTCAAGAAAGGCGGGCGATACAGAGAACTGCTTCAAATTCAAAGCTTTCGTAAGTTAAATTTTTGGCATGCTCCAGAAGGCCAACTATATGTGCGAGCATGAAAAAATTAAGAAAACAACACAAGCAAGCTGGGAACTTTAAAATTTCATAGTTTAAAAAAAATCGATTTGGGACATTTATATTAATTATAAATATAACTAATTAATTCACTTGAGTTTATTTTACTAGTTAAAATATTAAAAACAAATAGTACATTAATGATAGTTCGTCTTTTACTTAATGTTTCAAAATTATTTATTTTGGGCGTTGTTTATAAGGAGGGAGGTAAGTGTACAATGTGTACATCTCTGTTCCAGGGTAGTTTCTGAAGTGCAAACAATAGAAACTTTTTCTGTACTGATTCAATCCGAACTATATTTGAAGTACAACGTGGACACCATACACTGCTATACAATATTCAAGTCCGGATCTCACTAAGGCATAATAATGAGTTTTGAGGATATGACGGTCATTGAAATTAGAAATTAGCATTCTAGCTAACGATTTGCATTATTTATTTAATAGTCGCAGTGATTTTTAAAAGTTAGCTTAGTTTTAAAAAATAACACCGAGATCATACAAATATAACTAACACGTTCCGAAAAATTATCAGCAATGTTATAGTTTATTATCAAAGGTGATATTTTTCGAGTAAATGTAATTAATTTGCATTTTGACAAATTTAGATCCATGTCATTATTTGTGCACCAATCATATTGGAGAATTTGTGCTTCTTCATGGTTCTTGATCATTAATGATTAATAAATAACACAAATAGAGGAAGTCCAATGTGGCTCCCTTGCGAAACACCAGAGTACACACTTATTAATTTTGATACTTTTAGCTTAAAAAGTCGTTTGAAAACGAAGTTCATCCTGCGCTCTGAACGCCATATTATAAAGTAATGCAAGTAAAAGTCACAGATTTTTTTAAATTTATTTATTTTAATTTTTTTAAACTCAATATAAGAATATACTTAACGGTATCTAAATAATATGTTGTTTATCTAAATTACAAAGTCATCAACTGTTTGCTTGGAGTTCATCAATTTCTGAAAGCATCTACTCGTACTCGTATTGACAAAATATTTTGGTCAAAATACCTTCAACATATCCAAATTAAATAAACAAAAAATGTGTTCACTGAAAAAGCAAAACTATTTCCAAAACTTCTTTGATATATCTATTTTTTTTTTCTTTTTTATTTGCATTGAATCGAAATAGAGCGCCATATCAACGCGTAGGTATAGCTGGCTTGAGTGTTTGCCTTTTTTGTGGAGTTTTTTTTCTTTTTTTTTCCAGAGAATTCATGCTTTCTCACTCCAGATGATAGCCACTTCATAAAGTGGCGGAACTAGGGCATAAGGACATTAACCACTTCGGCAAATAAAGTTTTTATTTTCCTCAATGAAAAATACTGCATTCTGTGTATCTGTTCGTTGAGGAGGAAGACAGGGAAAGATCCACCATCAATGGTGATGATGATGATGACGATGATGATGATGGGTTTGCAAAGAGGCAAATGAAAGTAAAACAAAAAAAATATCAAATTGCACCTGTAACTTTTTTTTTGATTTTTTTTTTTTTGAAAAAGTTTTTGAATGATTATTATTTTTTTGTATTTATAGGTATTTGCTTTCGGATGGATAGACTTTTGAAACACAAAACAGATCTGGTGAAATAGGAAAAAAAGTATTTTTAAAATGTTCATTGAGGTCCCCTCTCAGCTTTGATTTTTTTTAGAAAAGTTACTGAACCGTTTGTATCTCAAAAGAGTCCATTTATGAAGAATATGCATTTTACAGTGCTTCATAAATGGAAAGGTTTAACATTTAAAAAATATATCATTTTGAGTGATTAGAGGATAGGTTCGAGCATACAAAACTTTTATAAGTGTTTAAATTTGATTCCATAGTGCGACGGAATTCAGAAAACTGATGATAACCAAATCTGGAGATACTGCAGTTTGGTGTGTGACAGAAATAAAATCCCGACCGCCAAAATCTCCAAAGTTGACAAAATCATCATGATTATCATTTTTGAATACAAAAGTCACAAAATTACGACTACCAATATCACTGGGTCGCATAAACTTGCTCTTGTAGCAAACTATGGAACTACAAAAACTTAAATTTATTAAATTCTGAAGAAAGTTGGAAATATATCAAAAATGGCCTAAACGTGAGATCAAAGTTGTATGGCAGCTATCATTAAACGGTTCTTTATCAAAATAAACTGTAAATGCCATCTTGTGTTAAATGTTAAGTTTAAAATCTATACTGAATTTAAAAAGAATCGACTGAGCCGTTACCAAGTTGTGGCCAAATTTGTAAGAAAACGTTAACACCAAATCTCCGTTATGTGAATTTTTTATTAAAAACCTGAAATGCAGTTATTTTAAAACAACTGGAAATATAACGTACACAAAGTTTTATCAAAATGGTAAGAGCCGTTTTTGACAAAATTTGGAAAAACTAAAACCGTTTTAGCCGGGCTAAAACAAAAATTGAAATTTCTCCTCTAGGGAATGACCAAAAAGTGCTATGTAATAAATTTGAACTAAATGCGTTAAACCGTTTAGGCTATAGGACGCTGCACAGACAACCAAGCATACGCACATCCGCACATCCGAACACACAGACCGACGGACGGCATGACGAAACCTACTTTTTTAGGCTTCTCTAGTATCGTAATGTCAGTTTTGATTAAAACCTCAAAATTTTTTGTACACGAAACCAATATTTGGCCTATAATACTGGTAGAATAGCGACTGCCAAGATCCTGACTAACGAAATCTCGAAACTATGAGAAGAGAGTTGATATTCACGTACTGTTAAATAAGAAAACTGGAGGCACGCGCTTGCTGTCCAAGGTCCGTTGCTGTGTTTTGCACACTATCCAGGATGTTTAAATATGTGGTTTTCATAACTTTTTCTTCTCACCTTCCATTTTTTCGGCTTTCCCACTTCATCACTCCACTACAGATTCCTTTGTTGGGTTCGTCAGGTTGACTCCAAAATACATATGTAAGCTTTCCTGTACCATTTTTGCGGCCAACTGATAATGCTGGTGTGGTAGCATTTGTTTTTTCCGGTTGTTTTTAGGAATGCCCCTCTTTCGCGATTGTAGCGGAACGTTTCATAATATACCTATAGTGCCATTTTGATGGGGTTTCTATCGTCTCTCCTTAGTACATCATACATGACACTATGACAGTATCAGCTGAGTCTCTCGTGCTGTATTTTACCAACTAAATGGCATTTTTGATCTTCTATACCCTTCTACGGATCTTCTTATACTCTTAATAATAATACACATATTATAATAGTATATGTGCAAGTGATGCAAAACTCAGGAATTTTCTAACTATTCCAGCACAATCAAGACTGCCAATGTCACCAAATGCTTGAAATCATGTTTAAAAATAAATGTTCCCTTTTATTTTATTTTATTTCATTAATTTTATTATTTATTAAAGTTTATTATTATTTTTATTATCATATTTTTTTCAATTTCAATACAATATCTAAACTTTAAAACCCGAGGATATAAGAGGGTAAAATAGAAGCGATGCCTTCGTTGTGGTCTTTACTTCCTTGGCTCTATTTCAACAACATTAAGTTTCAGTAATCCGCATTGCAGTGCAAAAAGATTGCCATGAAGCGTAAGGTAAATCAAAAAAAAAAAAATTTAATGTGAATTTCTAAAGAAGATATACTTGGCTGTGAATTAAACCAAAAGTTGCATGCAGCATGCATGGATACTCGAGTAGGTGAGGAGCATGTTATAGTAGTTGAAAGTTTGCTGAGTGTATTTAATAAAATGTAAAGAAATATATAAGTTTTCGATGCTATAGTTTGTGTTGGAAGTTCTTGAAGTATCTGTGGGCACGAAAATTTATTGTATGTGTTATTATGTTTTGAACCAAAATATAAATTTTGGTTAATTTAAAATAATTGTCGTTTAAAAATTTTTGTATAGAAAAAGGAGTACAAATTCGTAATATTCGACCACAGAACAACTAGAACTATTTATACTTGTCCTATACAACCCTACAAATTTGTAGGAAATTGTATATGCTTTAAAATTTTTATAATAGACGTTGGCATAATTGGAGGTATAGAAACCGAAATAAAAGCGAAGTTCCGATTTTTGTTACTTATATAACTTTTGTTGCAAGCGCGAGATTTTATATAAGATTTCGCAGACAACTTTTAGAACATCAAAATGAATAAGGTGCATCTTTTTTCGTACATGTTAGTTTCCAGCTTATTACCTCTCATTTCCCAGGTGAATTCCTAAAATTACTGATTGACTTGGTCATTGACGTACTAGATATGGACCGCCAGTCTGTTGAAATTTTCATACAAACAGCCAAGAAAAGTTGTTCCAGCTAAAAACAGTCTAAAAACGCCATCATCTTTTAGTGTTAAATACGTGTACTAATCTCGCCATTAGAATTTAAATGAAAACGATAATATATTCATCTTTAAGTAACTCATTGCATAAGGAGTGGATATGTTTTGTAAAATAAAAGTAGTTTGATAATAATTTCCACCAAAATATTTCAATAGTATCTAAATAATTAATTAAAGAAATCATATCACTGCTACGCAGATTCCCTGCTAGTAGTTGATGGCGCCCCTAGTTATGTTGGAACACGAGTGAAGTTGGCTACTGGCGGTCCATACCTAATACGTCAATTTACTACGTACTTTATACCTACTCATAGAGGGATAATTATTAACTTCTCATATGTGTCATGTAGTAGCAGTATACAGTCAATATGGAATCGTGTGACAAATGTTTTGAAGGAGTCTTAAATTGAATGCAGTTGTAAGTATACAGTTGAGTTTGAGGGAATCTTATTAGTCTTGTGCAGCAGCCTTCATATAATATTAAAAAAAAAATTTCGTATTTTTACATTTTTATCAAAAAATATTAAATTCGTTTTTGTTGACCTTCAACGAAAAATCGAAATAATAAGAAAATCAATTACCTATACTTTTGCTGTATTATTTTAGGTGATTTCCCTAAGATGCAACGAAATAGTAGCTGAAAAATAGTAGCTGAAGTCAAAACAAGAAAAAATAAAGGGCCCGACTGCGTCGCACCAACTTGCTTTTGTGGCGAGTTACTTTCGTGTTGAGAGCTGTAAAAGTCATTCAACCAGTTTTTTCTTACGAAAAAAAAAATTCACTACCTCTATACGTATATTATATTTTGAAACATAATTTTTTTTCAAAACGATACTTTTATTTTATATGAAAGACATCACCGTCGGCAATAATTCAATTGCCTACATGAAATTTTGTCAAAATTTAAAAATTACCATTTTTCAAAATGTTTTCTTGTAGTATTTGTATGTTTCCTAGAAGTTTTAGAATACTTAATTTTGTCACAATCGGTGTAGCCGTTCATAAAAGATTGTCGGAGTAATAAAAAACGGTTATGTGGCAGGTATATTATATTATTATATATATAATGTTCAATTTCCTACATGAAATTAATATCGAAATTGATCGTATTCTTTCGAGAAAAAATGGAATTATCGGTAAAGCGGTTTTTTCCATTTTTAACAAAGTTGCGTTCAGCACTCGAGGCCACAAATTTATAATATTTATAAGGCAAACATTTTTATTATTGAGAGGGGGTCTATCTCCCCTCATTTCACCAGGAGGGGCAATTTCTAAAAAATTAAATTTATTTTATGTTTGCAAAATTGCACCTACTGGCTTAACGGGGGGAGATAGAACCCTTTTCTCAGTAGTAAAATATGCTTGTATTTTGTCGCTTTATTAGATCCCACTATTAGTTTGCAACAAAAAAAAATCCCATACAAGCCCCATACAATTTTTAACACCTTTAAGGGTGCGTGGTGGCCATAGAATAGAATATTTAGATATTTATGGAAATCTATATACCCTTCACATTCTGATGCAGTAGTTATAGAATTATTATTCGTAGTTAGTGGAGTGACTATACTTATTTGAATGAAGGAGCGACTATAAAAACAGTTATTTTAAGCAAAAAAAGGGGTCAACCTAGAAATGAAAAATAATACTTGTTTACTTTTATCTTAAACATCTCAGGAAATTTTGAGTAAGCAAAAACTTTTATCTTAAATATCTCAGGAAATTTTTATTAATCAAAAACTTTGTGTGATATAATTTGTTTTGCTTTAAAACGCAAGTAAAATGAGTCTTTAAAAATGAAAATCGGACTACTGGATGCGGAAATATCTTTAAACCAAAAAACTATCAATTAGGCGGCAATTTTTTAAAATGGCGGCCAAACGACCATGATTTAGACCACGTGACTCAAGTTGATTTATACCCCTATGGGTGCTTAACAAATCTCCGTGACAAAACTGAAGGGACATATAACGACACACGTGACATGCATGGGCTAACACGTAGACTACTATGTATTGCTGAGCATGCAAAACTCTACGCCCCCTATCTCAAAAATTGTTGATCGTATGAAAAAATGTTTGTTACAAAATTTGTTTGAATTTGTATGCACTGTAATTTTGTAATGGACTATAAAATCATTGGAGCCATGGGAACCGAGATATACCCGAAAAACTGATTTTCGTGTCTTTTGACCTTGAATAACTTATGTTGCAGACACGAAATTTTTGTTGACTTTCTAGACAATTTTTAGAACGCCAATATGAAGGTGTATACGAGTTTCCAGCTTATTATCTCAAATTTCTAGGCTAAGCCCCAAAAATTACTGGACTATATACTTATTTGAAAGAAGGCATTTGATCATGGCCTGTGTTGGAGCATATACCTATATTAAATAAGGAGAGTAACAAAGAACAGTCAATGTGACCACAATATCCCGGGAAAAAATGGCTAAATAATATAGTCTTCTTTTATTTAGTGGTTATAAATCAATCAGTTGGTATCTTATATCATATATTCATAACAAGGCATAATGTTAGATTCAAAATATACAAACCTTGTAAACCTCTTTTGTATTCTTTCAATACGCGTATTTTGCAATTCAACAAAGACAGGCCATGATTTAATTATTTTAATTAATTTGAAATAATTCAAAATATTTGTTATACATACATACATATGTCATGTCTGATTGTTATCTTAAAACTTCTTTTTACGAATGCATAACTTGCCTAATATTACCAATAATTGCAAGTATAAAAATTACTTAATTGGCTCCCCCTGCAATAAATTTTGAGTTAAGGCTGATATTAAAAAAAAAACTAGTTTATTCAAAAAGTAGCATTTCATCCATATCATCGGTAGTTTTGGTAAATGAAATCGAAAAAAAAAACAAACAAAAAATCAATGTTTTAAATGAAATAGAAATCATACTTAAGGCAAACAATTAAGGTTTTAAAAATCTGATTCTTTGATATATATATTTTCTTTAGTTTCTGCAAATGCTAGAACATTTTTACAGTATTTTTACAGTAGATTGATGCACTGTCGAAAATATTTAATTTTTTAACAATTTCAAAATGTGGTAACCACAAAAAACGGCCATAACTTACCGGTTAGTACAAAAATAATTTTTTTTTGTTGGTAAAAAACCATTAAAAAAAAACCTATTTTTGTAATTTGTTCATAGCTTTCAACAGTATAGGCTTTTTTCCACTATCTTAACTTACAAAAGGAAAATGTTTACAAGTCGTTTGAACTTATAATTAGTTTGTGACAGGTTTGACCATTTTTTAGTACTAAGGTTACTGGTGATACTGGCTTGAAAGATATATTAAAAGAGGCACTAGTCCACCCCGGACTGTAAGTTAAAAGAAGAAAAACTATTGAAGGTTTTTTTATATGCTGATATATAAAACATACTGCTTTTCGCCAACTTTTCCTTCAAGAAGACAGTACTTGGCACCATAACATGAAACGATGAGCTCTTCGCAAATCAATTAGGTAAGTAAAAAATTATCTTCGAAATCCCTAGTGTACCTACATAGATACCTAATTCAAACCTACCCTTGGAAACACACCTAAATTTCAGAAAAGTGACTTCTCCATTATATTAATCCCTAAAGACATTTGAGGGATTATATATTTAGGACGAATTTATTTTATATCATATCTAATATTAATCCTAGTTCATTGAATGGTTTACGTGCAAAGTGTTAACGTGACTTGCTTTTGTATATGTATTTAGTAATTTTTTCAAAAAGGATGTTAAATATTGTACAATATTATAAATTATTATACTTGATTTGCTTTTAAAAACATTTATATTTATCTGTTTTTGAAAAAATAAACTTATTACCTCAATAAACTAACAAACATTCACAGCGAAAAGCTTGAATGTGGAAAACAAAATAATCAACATCCTGCCAATTCGCACAGGTAATCATACCTTCCGCTCAAATTTGTATCCAATTTGTTTATCTGTTTTTTTTTAATTATTTGAAGTTAAACCTTATCGTGTCCTAGTTTCTGTTTTAACCTTTCATTCAAACTGAAATGTTTTTTTTTTAGTTATATTTTCGCCTATAGAAATGGAACACCATTCTCATTGTTTTACAAATTCCCCATTGGTAAATATAAATATCCACTTTGCAGATAAAAAAAAATAGACCCTTCTCTTCTCTTAGTGTTGGTTAAACAAAAAATAAAACAATTTTGGCAGCTGAATATTACGGTCTGAATGTATATTTGTTGCTGCCAACAAAAGAGGATGCCAATTGGAAAAAAAAAGTATTTTTCTTCTTGTTTAATTTTTTTTTTATTTTTTTGTGCCGATAAGGATTAAAAACAACAAGGTGCAAATTTATCGCATTTGGGAAGGAACACTTTGCCACAACACAGAAAAATACCGTGAATTACTTCCGCCATTGGTAAATTGTCGATTTAAGTCTTCCTTTTCCCCTCGCACGAGTTCCTCTGTTGCTGCCATTAATTTACTCTCTATGGCAAGTAAAAGTTGAATTATTTTCATTGCGGGAGGTCCTTTAATTGCTTGCTGCGGCTGTGATCGTTTCGTTTGGTTTGTTTTTATTTTCTGGGGGGGGAGGGGTCTGGCGGATGTGATGAGTGTTGTTGGCTTTTGGTCACGCTGTTGTTGATTGTTGCGTTGATATATAATATTGGTTGTGTTTTCACAACAATCTGGGTTTGAGTTATTGGTTGAGCCTGGGAAACTTGCCGAGGAGAAACAAATGGTTTGAATGTTAAATATGCCGACACGCAGGTATCCTTTTAGTTTTATGCTAGTAAGTGAGAAAATAGTTTAGCTTGATGGTAGATTGATAAAGTGGTAAATGGGAGCACTATACACCTACCTATACTGTGCTGTGCGTGGTCACGCAATGTCCTAATAAAGTTTTCTAATTAAGATATTGTGTGTGTGGGTACTCGGCCCAAAGATTGTATTGCCTGACATTATGAATTGCTTCACAAGGTGTCAAATAAATACTCAGTTAAATTAAAGGTTCCTGATATTCATCGTTCTTTCTATATAGTGTGTTTTGATATAGCCACTCAAAGAGGACGATTTTTTTTATAAAAGACAAACTTTTAGTCAATGAAATTTGCACGCTATACGCATTTGGTATCAGCACATATATACATATATTGATGGTTTACTTTTTGTTACTGGTATATTTATTGTACATTATATACATAAACAAATACCAAAAGATACCTATAGAGTCCTTGCGTGTTGAAGTTCTTTGTCAGATAGACTTGAAAAAATATAAATTAGTTTCTTGAAGTTTTAATGAAATATGTCTTGACTTCTATGCTATTGTACTTAAACTTGTGATAAAATGTGAATTGCAAACGAAGAGGAAATATCCTTGTTTTGTATACATAGTGTGCTATTATACCATGATTCTGGAGTCATGACTCTTTTTAAAATTACGTTAGAGCAAAAGAGCAAAAGATTGTCTTTTCGATTTTTTCTCTCTTTTGTTCTAACGTGTTTTGAAAAGAGTCTTGACTCTGGAATCATGCTGTAATAGCACCACATATTTATATTTAAATATAGATATAGGTAGATTTCGTGTTATATAAATGTGGTTAAATTTGACACTTGTTAGTTTTAACTACACAACATGCAGATAGATAGATATTACCATTAAGTTTATACACGCATAGAGGAATAAAGATGGAGTAATTATTATTGCCCTGATCTTCTGTAACGAAAATCACTCAAACCGAACCGAACAAAATTCTTCTGCATACATTTGTATTTGTTTTTCTTTGTTTCTCTTGCCTTTGAACTCAAGAATAATTGCTACAAGAGTAAAATTTTTTTATGTCGTAAAAACTCATTGATATTATTTTGATTTTACAATCACATTTTTTACAATTTAAAAATGTTTTAATTAATAAGCATGGCTTTTAAAGACCGTCTGTCAAAAAAACATAATAATAGGTAGATCATCCTAGCTAGACGAATCTTTTACTGACCAAATTTAATCAAACTTACAAAGCTATGTAACTCTTGATTCCGCTGTAAATTTATACGCTAGGCTAAGAGACAAAAGACAAAGGACAAACGGTGAAGACTAAGAATAAACATGAGACTAAGAATAAATGTAAAAGAATAGTTTCAACAAGAGTCTTCCTATTAATCTAGCCAATCTCAAGCTTTTACCTGCAAGATCCCCCATTTATTGTCGTCTGGATTCTAGGCCTTTCCTTCAGGTATCGGGTGATATTGGACAGCGACCGAAGTTGAAGTTTAACTGATTAGTAAAACTAATTTATCACTGTCGTATGACTTTAGCATAGAACGAAAGGGTGATTGTCGAGATTGTGCTCTCGTTGTCTATGAAGATGATATCGTACAGGGTTTCCATAAAACTGATGTATCTTATTTCCGGATTTCGCTGTTCGGTGGTAATCCTTCTCATTAGCAGATTTGGGTGCTTGTTTATGTTAATAACTAGTTTCTTTGTCGACATCACTAGGTATTTGACCAGTGGAATTATTTTTGCTTCTTTGTACAGAAGTTCGTTCCCGTAGTTCTGCCGTTCAAAGTAAAGTTCAGTGCAAGTTCTTAAAATCTTCCTTTCAAATACTTGGAGTTCATTCATGGCTTTCTTCGAAATTGTAAACCAGGCTGGGAACGAGTAGCTGATGATGGGTCGCAGAAGTTGTTTGTATAGAAGCAGCTTCGTCCCTTGGCTTAGTCCAATTATCCTTTTCATCAACGGATGTAGTCGATGGAAAGCTCAGCTGGCTTTTTTGATGACATTCTTTGAGTGCACGTTGAACCTGAGCAGCTTATTGAAATGGATCCCTAAGTATCTTACATTTGGTTTGGTGGCTATGGTGGATCCGTCAGGGAGTTTAAGAACCATCAGGTTTTTTAGATTGGCAGTTGAGCAACTTCTTCTTCTAGTTGAAGGTCGTCTGAATTAGACAAATTTAGATTTGGGGGGGTTGATCCAAATACCCCACTTCTTGTAGAATTGGAACAGTCTGTTAATGTGGGATTCTTCCTTCCGGACAGTGGGTTTTCTTGATATATTTTCTGTAATAAGTACAAGGGAATTGTAAGATGACGAGTGAAAAATCGTCATACTTAAAATTTCTTGGTGACGTCACATATACAAAGTACATCTGCATTATTAAAAGATGAAAAGAAAATATGTATAGCTGAAGCGGTGGTTATTTTTTAATATATGTAAATAAGAATAAAAAGAACGTAAAGGAGGTGGAGTAGCATGGAACGCTTCGTTACAACCTTCATCGTACCACATGCTTTCAACGTGAATTCTTTGCTATTAAATGATTTTTTAATCGTGTCTACTATCTTCCTAAGATTTCAAGGGTTTTTTGGATAAATAATGAATGATAAGTTTATTGGTCTAAGACCTTTTGGGTTCAGCTTGTGGTTGGGTAGAAAATTTCATTGAGTTCTTTCCAACTGGAAGAAGTGTATAATAAATACGTTAGTCACATTACGACATTTCCTATTTAAATATCTATTATAGTATTGAATTCAAAATGTTAGAGCTTTGGAGCATGACATTACCTTTAAATTTATCGAAATTGTCAGATTTCCTAAATCGAGAGGGTCCATTTCTAAGATTTTTTCTCCGGAGTTTGGTTTCTATAATTTCTCTGATTTTACCCCATTATTAAGACTGTCAAAACAGCTAGCCAACTTAAAGTCACTGGAAGAGCAAGGAAAATTATCAGACATTTCTGTTAAATTTATCTTTTTTATAGAAACCTTCGTTGGGGATTTTTCCTCCCCAAACTAATTGCTATCAACTAATCCTCTTGAGTCTTGAGAATTTGATTGAGAGACCAACAATTTCAGACCGAATCCAAAGTTTAAGAACATATGCTCCTAACCGAGTCTATCGTTACCTGGCTCTTAAATCATTTATCACTTCTTCGCAAGAGGCCTCTAAAGGACACTTAATGTGTTATGCTGAATTTTTATTACTACTTCCGACTTGAGAGTCTATTAAGATAAGTTTAAATATACAAATTGACAGCCAATTTTTTAGACTGATATATACCCTATGTTTTTCCAGAACTCAAAGGGTATCTCGTCTAACCCATAATAACTATTAATTTTTTGGGGATTCTGATCCTTAGCTTTATACCTATACGGGATGCGCAAACACCAACCTGATTGTTTCGCTATATCTATATGTATATTAGTATATCTACAACGAAACAAGATAGTTTAATATTTTCTTTTAAAATGTTTATTTAGACCTTTTAATTGTTGTTTATTTTTTTTTTTTTTTGAAAGAGCATTTCGGTCAAGTGGGCTTCACAATAATTGCTGAGAGGATGACTATTTAGGCTCTTTTATATTCATCGCTAAAAGGCCTTTTGATTGCATGATGGATCAATTTTCCCAGCCCAATTAAAAATATGTATTTTTATAATAATAATGTATGTTGTATAGGTATGTACAGTTTAAAATAACTTTACCATGAATGGCTCGTATACTTATTGAAATAAGTTTATGTATATTTACGTATATGTTTGCAAAAAATATATTTTCATATAGGGCATTTTAAAGGGTCTCTAGCTGGACTCCATTAAATTCAATTTTCAATGATAGCTCGAATTCAATTAATTAATTTTAAAAATATCTGATTTTCATTTCCAACAAAAAAGTAATACGTATTTTCTGCGCATGAATTCATTATTAATCATTCAAGCATGGAAACCGCAGTGAGATATTTATTTTTACATTTTATATCACTGTTTACTGAATTGAGAAAATATTGTAAGAAATCATTAAAGCTTGAGCTTTAAAAAGTGTTTTACTTTTTTGTATAAATAATTTAATGTTTGCATGCAGCATGACAACTTAATCTTGAATACTTGACTACATTTCAAGTATTCAAGATTAAGTTGTCAAGTGCATGATTACTGAATTGCATGTCGTTTTATTTTTATTTTTTTAAGTTTGTCCACTCTTGGTAAACGAACGATCTCAATAGCAATTATTTTAATTTGATACCATCAATGGTTTGTGTCGCAACGAATGTAAACAGATTTATGATTAAGCAAGTTAGTGTTTTGCTCCAGTATCAGAACTATACATATATAAGAAGAACACCTTGTAATATTCGGGGATTGTTAAATTTTGTGATTACTTGTTGCTATAAGTACTTGCTAAGAATCTTAAAATAAATAGTTCAAACGATATTGATTTTAACTCTTTTTCCGAAGATAGTCTTTTATGTGACTTCTTTGTTTTTTTAATACAAGGTATGTCTAGTCGAACTGTAGACGTCGTTGTCGTAACGGCCGTAAGTCAACAGTTTTCTAAATGACCATGTACCTATACATTCGACTTACTCAACCAACGCATTTTGAAGTCTAAGTTTTTTGTTTCCTTCCCACTTCTTCGTTAAAAAAAGAAACCAGTATCTTTAGAGTTTTTCAAAAATCTTATGAAGGCTCATTTGACATTTGTTTTTTGTGTTTAGTGTGCTTTCGTAAAACATTTGTGTTCCCTCTATTTTGTGTTTGAAGTTTGAACACAACGGACTGAAACTACGTAAAAATATGTCAGATCATACGTTGATTGAGTAGGTACAATTAGCCAATTTAGTGATAAAGAGCTAAATAATTTTAAAAGGATCAAAATTTTGCAGGTTTGTAGAGCTAGTTGAGGAGAGTATTTTATTAAAAGTCAACGCCTCTAAGTGTTAAGCAATCTTTGAAAACAGGGTTGCCATAAGAAATTTTAAGTAAATGAAAGTAATTTTTTTTAATATTGTTAAGTAAGTAAAATTTCGGTCCAAATTTGAAAAAGTGTATTGTTTTCTTAAATTCTTGTTTTTTTATTTCTTTTATCCCACAATTGAAATAAAATTAATGAAAAAAGTATGAAGTCCAATGCACAATTTTATTATGCGTAATTTGAGCGTTTCTGAAAGCTGTTATTGTAGGAGTAGGTCGTTATGGAAAAATTTAAGTTGAATAGTGAACAAAACTTAAAAATATGCTGCCTTAAAAAATATTTTTGTTTTATATTCGGTTAACGGTATCTTGCACAAACTTGTATGTTAAATGACGAAGAATTTTATTAAGCGTATTTGTTATCTATATTGTTGTTAAATTAGTAAAATTTTGGGTCAAATTTAAAAAAGTAATTTTGTTTTTAATTTTTTTTTTAAACTATTTGTTTTAGTGAACATTTAGAAGATTAAGATAAAATTTCTTTTTATAATTTTACTAACAATTTATTTCTTAGTAATTTGAACCCAGTCACAGGATTTTGCTAAAAGCCATTAATGAAAAAATTAAAATTTTACTAAAAACAAACATTTAAAATATACGTGTTAGAATAATATATTTTTTTTTATATATTTAATTAACGGTACATTTCAGGAACTTCAAACGCACTTTAAATGACGCATAACTTAATTCAACAATACAAAATATTTAATTGGACTATATATATGTATAATGTCTTTAAATTATTAAATTTTTAGGTCAATAAATAAAATATTTTTTTTATTTTTTAAAAACTAAAAATTTTTAAGGGACAATTAACAGAATTAAAAACAATTTTTTTTCGCAGTTTTATAAACAATTTAATTCTGCGTAATTTGAGCACTTTTTGAAGCTTGGCTTTAATTTTTGTTTTTCTTAATATTTTTGTGTAATTTGAAAAAGGATTTTCTAAGGCAACAATTTCTTAATAGTTAAAATTTTGTTTGTTTTAATTTTTTGGTGTAATTCTAATAACATGGTTTTCTGAAAAAAAAAAATCATAATACTACACAAATTTTTAATTATTTATTTTCCAATCCCAAGTATGTTAAGACTCAAGTGAACCAACCTCCATTTCCATTTTTGTTTCAGGACAATTGACTTTTTCAGCATTTTTTATAGACGTTGTTTTTTTAATTTGGTGTATCAAACATGTTTATTGATTACTTATATGTACATTAAAAGATATAGCCATTTCAAAGTACGAAAAAAAAATAACTAACGGTTTCGACTTTAAGACTTTCAAGGCTACTTTCCAAATAGCAGCCTGACTATACGATCTTTCATCCCAAAAAATATTTTTGTATACTCAGGAAGATTTTCTTTAAAAGATTTAATCAAAAATTCTACTGAGGGCTCAAAATGCACGGTTAATTTCCCGTTTTACTGGTATAATTGCACTTGTGCAAATAACTTTGCCACTTTTTTTTTGATGTGAAAATTATTTTGCCTTTTTCTTTCCTATGTTTTTAACAGTAATGTATTGAATTTTAATAATATTTTGTTGTAGTAGTTTGAAGAAAATATTGAAATTTAATAATTCATAAATACATTAATGTCATTATTAACAGTATAATATCACATTATTCAAGCAATTTAATATCAAAACGTACAAAAAATTATATCTCGCTTTTATATTTCATTAGTCATTCACTCTTAGATTATTAGCAGTGCTTAACAATTTAAAAGTTTAATCAATACAAATAAATTGATTTAATATCGTTAGCAAATCACTCCAATTATACAAGTGATGTCATGATGGAATGATTGCAACCATTTTTGGGTTTTAATGAAAGTTCTTCAATTTTAATTACGTTTGTTGATGATGCACATTTTGCCTGTACACACATTGAATCTATACATATTTCCATTCTATTTCCGATAGGAATTTTCATCAAGTGCTAAATGAAATTCAAATTGATTTTAAATTGCAATTTGAAAGGTTAATAAAAGACATGTGGAAGAGCATACGTATACAGGGTATTCCCGACTTAATGTTCAATACATTAAGACAAAATGTTCTTGGGTATAGTTTGAACAAACCAAAGAACAATGGAAAAAAATTCCCTATCAAATTGGCTGAAATTTAAGTATGATACACTAGACGATATTCTGATCAAAAGTACAACATACAAACACATGAAAGACAATTTAAAAGAAATTGCGAGATGCCGATAAAAAAAAAAAGATGCCGATAATAAAAAAAAGCCTTTTGCGCTCTATGGTTCAATTTACATTGAGAAGTGATCTAATAAACCCGCAGTTTATTACACAAACATTACTTTTGGGCAGCAATTAATGCTAGTTCATAAACGAACTTTGTGAACTTATTCGCAGGTAAATATAGTATTTTTGGAAGACGTTACCGATATCAGAATCGAAGTAGTTAGTGGCGTCGTAAAAATACCTTCTGAGGTTGGGATGTATCGGAATCAGAAGTCTTACCACTCTTATCTCCAAACTTACCACTATATCGAGCGGTAGTAAGTTTGGCCCATCGTAAGTAGGGTGTTACGTAAAACTTCGATAGTAAGAGTTCAATCAAACATATTTCACATACTTTAAAGATCGTTGATCGAGTATTGGATGGCCCAATGCCTAATATGGCTATCTGATGAACAATGGAAAAAAGTGGGTCTGGAAATTCTGTCTGTCTGTCTGTATGTATGTGTGTATGTCAGTCTGTATGTATCAGCACCTACAGCCTAAACGACTCAACCGATTTTTTTCAAATTTAGTATGTAGGGTTTGTAGACCATTCCTTAGATGAGAAATGGATTTTTTTTAGCTAAAAAAAAACCGTATTTGTTATATAACGATTTTGGAAAAGCTTAATTTTCTAGAAAACGGCTCCAAAGATTTTCTTGAAAAAAATTACTGATGGGAAACCATTTGTCTGATTTGCTTTTGTTAAATCGCAAAAAAAAAATTGGGCAAACATATTAACGGTACCTCCGTTATTTTTTTCTTGAGCTTTCTCATAAACGGGTTAATCGATTTCAAACCAATTTTTTTTAAAGGTCTAGATGACTTGAAAAGCTTAATTTTAGTTTTAATTAATTTTTTAATTTTTTGTAAATTCAATATTTGGAAAACTCCTTGACAAAAAATTTGTATTTTTTGTGAATAAAATGCAAACAATTAAGCACATAAAAATGGCGTTCTTCAAATTTGTAAAAATACTTCTTTATACAAAATATTAAGTAAACATCGATTTATTTAAAAACTGCTTTAACGATTTTGGAATAATTTTTTTGTTAACTTATATTTAGGCAAACAAATTTTCTGCATACTTTGAGTTTGGCTTGAATCTTTGTTAAAAGAAGTTTTAACACTTTTGTGAAAAATTCATATGATTTTTATTTCTTAAAAAAAAAAAAAATATTAAATTTTGTTTTATTTCACGTGCAACTTAGTCGTGCACAACAAGAGTAAGTTCGTGCGACCCAGTCGTGTTTATTATAGGCTTCTACTATTAGCTTCAAGATAAAGTCAAGAATCAAAAAGGGAATAGCAAGTCAACGATATCAGATTTCAGTTGTTGGTTTGCTTTCGAGTCAACCTGGCAAAATTTAAAGCATTTTGACAACATCTTCAGGAATGAAGAAGAATTAATATTTTTCCTTCAAAGAAATCTAAAATCGTTTTTTATCACGGTGTTTTTAGAAAGCGCAATGTGATTTTCGGTGCAAATTTTGTCTAAATTGTGGAGATTTTATTTAAGCTGTTACTAAATCTGATTATTAGAAGGCCCATTGTCTACATTCACATTGTTGATCCGAATTTGGTCTATGTTAATAAAAGTCATAGTTTGTCGTTTTGTTATTGTCCAGCCCATCTCATCGCTTTCCATGGATGACGTTGATATATCTAAGATTTTAGTTCAGAATCAGAATCTCTGCGTATTTTAAATCAAAGATTATAAGACAGATGATGATATAAGGGAGGAGACTTTATTTACTAACGTCACTAAATAAAACTTTAAGAAGCTAATGCTCTACAATTCAGACATAAAAAAAAATGTATCAGCCATTAAATCTTTTCAAGAATATCATAAATTATTACATCACATTTGGATTGGAAGATTTATAAATCCAAATCCTTGTGATAAAGGCATACAAATTAAAGCAATGCGATGTATATACCCCTAAAGTCATGCACAAGGGTTACAAGTCGTGAAGTATTATAATTGTTTGCAACAAACCTTCCAAACATGCGGTGAGGTACTCATTAATGAAATTCGTATTAAAACCGCTCAAATATAATTGCCGTGTCAAAATTCAACATTTTAATTGGCAAAAACATAAGGCTTTCTCTTTGATTTATGTATAAGCTTCGAGGTGTGACTATATCGCCAGTGGATTATGTTGTGCTGAAGTCTCGCATTAAATTTGTATTACCCACCAGAGCTGATATGATCCACTCTAAGTTCATAATACTCTTGAGGTATTACGATGTTATCCCATAAACATTTTAACCGAATTACTATTCAAAACTGTGTGGAGAGGTATAGTTAGCGTGTTTTGAAAGGACAATGTATAAGGGAATATGGTGGGCGTACTTGTTTTGAAAGCTGATTTAGTGTTTTGCTTGAATTATGCACGAGGTATACAATATTCACCGCTAAACGAAGAACGGTCAGATAAAAATTACCATTCATACAAAAATAAACAAGGACTCTCGCATTTGTTATTGATGCTTTCTTCGCCTGGATAATGGCACGTTCACCAAATTCTAATGTGCTTGAAATAATTATAATGCGTGGAGTTATTTTCGATGTTGTTCAGGACTTTTGGTCATTTAAGGTGCTTTTTTTTTTTTTTGCTTATGAATTAATGAGTAGTTTTATGTGTTGCTATTTGCTATTTCTCATTCGTCACTCCTTGACATTTAGTCAACAGGCGTCATCTCACCAATTAATAATTCATTAAGCTTTAATGTTGTTTCGTTAGAGGTTGACGGAAAGGAGAAACGACTGTTATTAATGTCACTTTTTGGTGGTGTTAATTATCTGGGTTTAGATTGTTATTATACTATAAGACTTCTGATTTAAGTGATTAAAAAAAATCTTTTAAAGAATTAAAGTAAGTTACACATTGTCAAAGGATTTCTCATATATTTATACTATTTATAAAGGATGGACGAAATAAAAAAAAAATTGATTTGAACATTATTTAGAATGATGCAAAGGTAGAATATATGGGTTGGGTGAGTACGAAATGTCGAATGACAAAATCTCGAGTTCAAAATCTCGAATGACAAACATGAATTATTTTTGCCGTTTGAGATTTTGTCATTCGAGATTTCATACCGTTCCCAGAATATATGTATGCTATTGCACACAATGTACATGTATTCAATTTCATTTTATTTATTTAATACTAGCGGAACCGGCGAACTTCATACTTCCTAATGTCATGTAAACTCTTAGTTACCCTTAATTTTGTTCTTAATTAATTATGTTTTTTATTTACGTAATAGAGTGAATATTACCTTTTAAATAGTTTATTAGGATAAGTGAAAATAAATATTAAAAAAAGACATTTGCTTTAATTTAAAGTTATGAATTTTGCTTAATGTTTTGTGCTCGGTTTATTTCTCTTCAGTGAAATACCTTGTGATATACGACATTTATCGTTCTGTTATCAGGCGCGTACAATTGACCATGAGAAAAACATGCATTTTCTAAATTCAAACCAAAAATTTTCAAGAATCGTTCTTATGATTTATTAATCGTCATGGCATATGCAAGACGAATCGAAATTTGAATTCCTTTAAACTTAAAATGCATATCTGTTGGAATCATTGGAATCCTTAGTATGAGAACTTCCTCACTTTTGAATTGTGTGGTGATAGCAAAGGCACATCCAATGAGTTTATAGATTCGGTTTGTTAACGCGTAGCTTCGACTTCATTTTTGACACACAGTAAATAGATTTAACTAAATGCAGAGAACTAATGATTTCATTCTGAATTATGACGTTTATTTCTACCTACCTTAATACACCTTTGTTCTAACCCGCTAAATTTGCTCGAGCTTTCAACCATTTATTAATTATGTGATAAGTAATAATTTTCCGAAATACTTTATTTTGATGACCTCATATTTCGATGAGATTGAAATTCTAAACTTCTGAGGAAATGAAATCAATCCGCTCGATTCGTAGATAGGAATACGGCCATTACCTATAACAGTCAGCAAATGCTTAGAAAAATCTTCAGCAGATAGATCGTTTCAGAAATCCAAATCTTATGTTTATTGTCAGCTGAAGTTTGCTACATATATATAGCGCCATAGATTTCATGATTTGGGGCAAGAGTTTATTTAATCGGCAGTATTCGATCGTAAAATATCTGGAAGAGTTTGGCGGAAATCACCAGACATTAAAATCATTGCTCCTATAAAACATCTCTAGTCGTTGTGTATATCTTTGAATGTTCGGTCAAGTGCTTCCAATGTCATTCAATAGTTTGAAGATATACTGCAATTTCAACGCTGAATGAGCGGTACAGTATTCTTGTAACAATGTGCTATTCCAGAGGAAGCAATAGCTACCGCAATGGCGTTTCTTCCGCGAACAGTGACCAAACTCAATGAGATAAGGAATGTTATGAAAAATTAAATGTTGTTTTCAAAAATTAAAGTTCTGTAGTTTCTTCTTTTGTAAATATTTTTGTTTTAATATGTGATAACAAGTTTCTGATTTTTTATAACATTTTGTAAAAAAAAATTCACTCTTAACATTTGGGCATTTGCCTATCACAAACATATAATTCAGAAAAACGCAATTTCTTTTCATCCGTTTCAAACTGCAATTATTGTAATGTATCGGTCAACTCACAAAAGTTTCATTACAATCGGATGATGCATCAGGAATGCAAAAAAATGCAATATATTAGGGAGCGTATCGAAATCCCGCTTTTTATAATCCCGTTTTTCGAAAATCCCTAAAAAAAATTTGAAAATCCCGTCTACAAAAATGCCGATTTTTTTAAATACCGTCTTCTAAAATCCCGCTTGTTCAAAATCCCGATCTACTGTACCTAATCCCGCTTTTTAAAATCCCGACAAATTCCGCCAATCCCGTTTTTTTTTTACAAAATATTATGTTTTCAAACTAAATAATAATATTGGTATAGGTAGATATTGGTTTTTGTTTTCTACTGTACGTAGATACACATTTGTTTTTGCACATAGATAATCTAAGTTATCACATATTTCTAAGTTTTGCTGAAATAATTTATGCACGAACAAAATTTACCTCTTGCTTACGGTTCTACCGCTTTCATTTACTGCAGTATACAGTTGAACTAATTTTGTGAAAAAAATATTATTTTGTTAATTGTATCAATTATATTTTTGTTTATTTGTTTCTTTGTTTTTTGAGAATACTTCTAAGTTTATACTACTTATGTATACTTTACTTTATGTATTTTTCTTTTTTGATATTTATAATATTTGCTAAGCGTTCAAGAACATCTCTTGAGATTCTTTTTACTTTATTATGATATTTATATTATCTACAATAAAATGCATTCAAAAAAATCACTCATTATTTTATTTATTTTAATTTTCTTTTTCTATATGTGTTTCTCATAATCCCGCTTTAGCAATCAAAACTAGTTGTTTTATTTTAAAAAACCGCGCGATATTTTTAAAATAAAACAACTAGTTTTGATTGCAAAAGCGGGATTCATGGGATTCATGAGAAACGGGATTATAAAAGACGAGATGAAAAAAAGCGGGATTTTAAAAGGCGGGAATATAAAAATAAGGATTATAAAAAGCGGGATTATAAAAACGGGATTTAAAAAAACGGGATTATAAAAAGCGGGATATCGAACCCAACCCAATATATTACCATACAATTTTCCGATACATATTTATCAAACCATTCCTAAATTTTTCAAACATACTTTATTAATTTAAACTGAATCGATACTGAATAGTTTGCGAATTTTGATATATCATGCAATAAATGCATTTTCTAACAATCTTAAAATATATAATAGTAATGTATCGCACTACTCACAAAAGTTTCATAACAATCTTATGAAAAATGCATCATCTAATTTTCGGACATGGTTCAAACTATGCTACGAACCATCCTTATGGTATGAGGAATACACACACAAAATTTTATTAAAATCCGTGGTGTCGTTTGGGAGTCTATACAGGATATACGAACAGTTTTTGATTTTTATATATAAAGATAGATATTTAGATAGATAGATAATTTACAACTGAAATGTCGCATGTATTACAGTTGATATAGGTAGTATAAAAATTTGTCTTTTTTCCGCGCCCATGAATCATTTATGATCGAATCTTAACAAATCAACTTAACCCTATCCCGTTCTATTTCTGAAAAATTAACATTAGCTTACACTTGATTTACAGCATTCACTTTATGCCTTGATTCCAATGTATATGAATCACATTTGATTCAAAAACATATATTATGCAAAACAAGTTTGTAATATGACCACAACAGATTAAGAACCCAATGTTCATATTAAAATACAGGGAAGATGGGGTCATGAGAAACAGGGGTAAGTTGTAATAGCTATAAAACAAATGGTTCCCCGAAAAAATCGAAAATAAGTAAGTATAGCGTGGGAGACAAAAATATTCGACTAATCCAAATTGATCGGTGTGTTTATTTCTTAGTCCACAAAATTGAGAGTTTTGAGAGTTATAACTATTTTTTTTGTGTTTCTTTTCAAAGCAAAGAAATATAGTAAGTGTGCTATTACACCATGGTTCTAGAATCATGACTCTTTTTCAAAACACGTTAGAACAAAAGGGAGAAAAAATCGAAAAGACCATTTCTTGCTCTAACGTAATTTGAAAAAAAGAGTCATGACTCCAGAATAATGGTGTAATAGCACACTAAGGGTTAATTTCAGCATGTGTTATTGGTTTCGGTAATTTTTTTTATATTTGAACTACTTTCCTACTGCCGGAACACAATAGCGACGGTGCTGGAACTGAAGCTGCAACTGTAATAGCTGTCAAAATATTGAATACACACAAATCCAATGTTAAGAACACAACGCGACGCAACTGTACTAGGTGCTGCAGTCGGTGTTGCTCAAGTTCACCAACTTTTAACTTTCGGCGTACAGCACTTTTGACGTTTTACAATAAATTTTAAGTTTTGTGAAGAAATATTTTATTTAATGTATTAAAAAGCAAAGAAGTTAATTGAAGTGAATTTAATTGTGTTCCTTTTGATAACTTTGCAATCATTACTTAATCAGCTAACAAATGATATAAAATGTAAGAAAGCTGTGCAGCACCATTGCTGGCACGCAAAAAATATTTTGACATCTGTTCCAGCTCCAGCTCCAGTTAAAGTTGCAGCTGTCTATTGTGTTCAGCCAGTAATTGTTTTTAGTATTGGGTGTGTTCGATTTTGAAGGGTATAAGTTGTTACATTTTTGCGGGTCAAGTTGTAACATGTAAAAACTGACCCAGTTAATTTTGTTTCAAATAGATGCAATTGACAATGGTATAATAACATCTGTCTGTTAAGTTTGTTACGGAAAACATAACCTTTTAATAAATGCCCAATCTTACAGTAAACATTTAAACTTCGATTTCGGTATAATCTTTTAAATTTTTAGCTCAGTTTAATGTCAGATCAGATTTGTTCAGAATCGTACTTAAATTATATCTTAACTAAACAAATTTACTTGCGTTTGGGAGGAGTGTTGTTCTTTCATAGCAAATTCATTTCATTGAGTCATATATTTGGACGTAAGATATAGTGTTAATTGAACTCGTAAAAAAAATGTATACACAATAAATATTATGCGTTGACTTGTGTCTTGGTTTTGAGCCAAATAATTCACTTGCCCGCCCATGTGTCAACTAGCGTGGTGCCATTTTAAATCGACAAACTTTTTAAAAATAAATTAAAATGAGTAAATTAATTACATTTTGGAAAAAACTCATTTGAATTTCTTGATAAAGCAAAACATACATAAGTCATACGCATATTATTACAAATTCAAATTCTTGCAGTTGAGGAGATGAAAAGTATCTATATAAGCTTCTCTCCTACAACCTTATTCTTCTTAAAGAATAATAATGAACCACTTTTACGGTTCAATATGACAAGTGCTCATTTGAATATAATTATTCATTAGAATCACACAAGTTAAATGAACTCACAACCGCAGTAATTTGAAATCAGCGACATCCTTGTTCATCTTTCGGCGCATAGGCGAGCGTTAATTTGTAATCAACAGAAAGCTATAAAATCTCACAAGAACGACATAGACTATGTCAAAGACGACATTAGAGATATCTTTACTTTCTGATGACAGTAAAAATGTTCCAAATTACAAAACCAAATATTTTTCCTTCGTTTATGTTCGTGACCTGAATACAAAAAAAAAATACACTAGAGTTCTTGGCAAAACGATGAGTCATTTGGTTTACTCCTGCTCCTCTTCTTCATCCTGATTAAGGAATTGTTTGGTTGTGTTGATTTTATTAACGTATTTAGTGCTCGTCTTACTATTAGCTAATTAACGAATTCTTCTCAGCGAAATTAGTAAAATTTTTCAATTCATTAAGAAAAATTTAACAACAGGCATTATGAAAGCATTGAATGGAATGTGCTGCAAACATTCTAAATTTGAGTCATTTTCTAAAATTGAGTCATTTTCTTAATAAAAAAAAACAAAAATAAATGTTTGGATTTTAATTTCTGGAAAATAAGTCTATCAAGAAATAACTGTACAATTTGTTTTGTAAAGTCTATCTATTAAAGACTATGCCTATCTGCATAGATCCAGAAGGTTTCTTTGGCACAAACAACAGCTCTTACTGAGATTATACTTTAAGGGAGCATATAACCAGAGAATGAATAAATAAAAAATAGCCAGTTTAGAGGCAATCTGAACTGGTATTCAGACCTTACTTAGTTATAGATATTTATAAGCTGTAAAAGAATTAAATCATTTAGTAGTTGCATTGATTTGAATGCAGACTGCAAAGAGTTGAATTCCCATTCATTTTGAAGTCCGAAGTCATTATGAATTCAGTGATTTTATTTCATTGATATATCAAATTGAAATTAGACTTCACATGAATGCATTTAGAATTGTCGAATGTCGAACAAGTACATCATGCAAATAATTTTAGAAATAACAACTTTTTGACATTCTGATTTTCACACTCTGAAATATTTATTAAACTAAACTAAACTAGTTATAGTTAGTCTGGTCACCTTAGGGCGTCTGCCAATCGTGTTAAAATTGTTGTTAAATTTGATTCCAGTTAAATTTGATCCCTTTTTATTGGGGTAAATAAATTCTTTTTTTTTCTGTGTCAATTGAATTAAATAGGATTTTTTTTTTTAATATACAGGGTGAGTCATGAGCAATGCGACAAAATGCTAGGGCGTGTAGGTTGCGTTGAGACAAGAAAAAAATCGTATGGGAGGGGGGTCTATTCCCCTCCGTTTAGCCGGGAGGGGCAATTTTCAAAAAAACTGACTTAAAATGGGAAAAAAAATATTTAAAATCAACGGCTTCATTCACAATGCTGTGCGATACATTTTATAACAATAACTTTTTCTTTCATTCTGTGTTTAAATAAATCTATTCTAAGAAACAGTTTTTGAAATATTAATTTTCAAAGTCAAAATTTTGAAAAAAAAAAAAATGAAAAAAAAATTTCAAATTCATTTTTTTCAAAATTTTACGTAATTAAGTGCTAATTTTAATTTCAAAATTCAATGCTGTTATTAATTTTAAGTCTAAATAAGAAAACCGGATGCAAAAATTTTATGTCGTTCTCAAGAAATTAAAAAAAAACCAAAACCACCTTTTTCTAAGAAAAACATTTATTTTTATTGTAACGAAGCAATTTAAGAAGCATTAATCTTAGTTTTTTTAGTTTTTTTTTATTCCTTTTATTTTTACTATGTTTTTTATTGGAAGTACTTATAAAAAATTCTCGATATGATCTCCATTGTTTAGAAGGCATAGATTATATCTCCTTGTAATGGCTTCACATAAGTTTATGCTTGACAAATTTTCCTGCAATTTGACTCCAGCGACTTCAATTAGACGTCGGTGGATTCTTGGAAACGTGCTATGATGGGGACACCTCCTATCGGGATATCTTTCAGCGTACAGTCTTTCGGCTTCACGACTTCGACCATTAGCTAAACCGTAGCAGAAATGCATGTCCGTCAATTCTTCTCGGGTGTATGAGCTTGACATCGTTACGTGTTAATGAGTTAATATTCAAATTTGAAATAATTACTAAGCAAAACTGCAATGCCTTTTATTTATCTTGCGTTGCAATTTTCTTTTTTTTTTCATTAAAAAAAATGCGGTTTTATTGTCCCTATTGTCCCCATAACAGGTAGAACCCATGGGCTGCGGGCAGGCCAAGGCAAAAATATTGACAGGTCAGTTTTCAGAAGTTATCAATGAAAATAATATTAATCCAGGGTTATTCCAATACTATTTAATTTTATTACGTTCTCATAAAACTCCAATTAAAAAAAAAGTAAAAAAACTAAGATTAATGCTAAATAAATAAATAAATTGCTTCGTTACAATAAAAATAAATGTTTTTCTTAGAAAAAGGTGGTTTTGGTTTTTTTTTAATTTCTTGAGAACGACATAAAATTTTTGCATCCGGTTTTCTTATTTAGACTTAAAATTAATAACAGCATTGAATTTTGAAATTAAAATTAGCACTTAATTACGTAAAATTTTGAAAAAAATGAATTTGAAATTTTTTTTTCAATTTTTTTTTCAAAATTTTGACTTTGAAAATTAATATTTCAAAAACTATTTCTTATAATAGATTTATTTAAACACAGAATGAAAGAAAAAGTTATTGGCTTTTCAAAAACGTATCGCACAGCATTGTGAATAAAGCCGTTGATTTTAAATAATTTTTTTCCCATTTTAAGTCAGTTTTTTCGAAAATTGCCCCTCCCGGCTAAACGGAGGGGAATAGACCCCCCCTCCCATACGATTTTTTTCTTGTCTCAACGCAACCTACACGCCCTAGCATTTTGTCGCATTGCTCATGACTCACCCTGTAAATTTCCCATTGAGATCCCTTGTGTTCAAGAGCCTATCCAGAAATGTTGAGATACCTTTAATACGTTAATAACAATACTTGACTATTGTTAACAATTTTATTTAATTTTATTTAATTAATATTATGCGTTTTTATAATACAAAATTGCTACGAATTTCATTTAAGTGTGTCTCAGTATTTATATAAATGCATAAACAGTGTTTCACAACAACACGAAGCTATTTAGATCGCTTTGGATACAATCGATAAAAAAAGATGCAGTAATGAACGCGACCGATAATAAAAAGATGTACAAATGAACGCAGCAAAACAAATGTCAAAAATTAACCACTTGCTAAAATGTTGTAAAACTTGGTACTTTGGACTTACCGCTAAGTATAGTTATGGTAGTTTCATGGTTATCACATTTTTTAAATTGTTAAAAAATTAAATATTTGCAGTTTAAATTTTTTGTTGAAATTTAAAATTCCATTCCGCTGTAACCATTAACCCAAAACAAAAATATATGTTAAGTCATTTCATGGATTTTTGAATGCCTCATCAAGTCAAGACCTTTACTGTGACTTGACAGAAAAAAGGGTTTAATTTTCTGATTCAAAATGCTAATCTATATATTTAAATGACTATGTTTCAAAATTCGAATACATAGTAACGGTATTATATAAACTAACGTTGTGCTCGGCACGTAACTGTATATATATGACTTGTAAGTAATAAATATTTTACTTCATCGAAAGCTTGAAACAATTACAGGAAACTTATCACCACCAGATTGTCCTTTTTACGATTGAATAAATATCAATTTCTCAATTTTATATACGAAAAACAAAGACAAAAAGTCCTTTTACAAGTTACGAGACTGTTTTCACTGTGTTCACAGGAATCCTAAATCGCATGGGTTAGATTGTCTGTGTCAAGAATGACGAGAATTGGTAAATCATGCGAAATCCTAACCTCAATTTTAACCGGTATCACAGACGAAGAGTCATGTCATGATGTTTTCTACCTTAACCAAACTTATCTGGGGTAAAAGTGTTTGCATATAAATTTATTTATTATTTTTTTCTTTTAAGAAGAAAAAACATTTCTTGGAAATAAAAATGCCAAAGACAAGCAAAAAAAAACTTTCAATATAAATAACATTTCAACTTTTACTTTTTCCTCTCCAAAATGTCCTTGAATATTGTATATACATATGTATACACATCTTTTCACCGCCAGTGATGGAACGATGAACAATGTTTGACATTGTTTTTGAAAACACTTTACAGGTTTTTTAAGGTCGTATTATAGAATGGTTCGATAGAAAAAAAAAAACAACAATAAAAAAAGGTAAACTCGTGTTGACCCTTATCAGTGGGAAATCAATGGATGTTGGTATAAATCTTTATTGAATGATAACACTGTAGCAGCAAACGATGAGGGGGATGATTAGTTTAACATTAAATAAATAATTGAAATTTGGTGTATCGAAATATATATTTGTTTCGACTCAGTCAATTTATTTTATAAGCCAATATTGAATTTAGCATGTTTAATTGGCTTTTAATAAACTCTAACAAAATATTTATACAGTGTCAGTGCAGCTATTATAATATAACAAATATTTAGTAAATAGTTGAAATTAATATCACATTGCTAATGCATTATATTGTTTGCTAAGCTGAAACGTTGTTTAATAACTCGTCATAAGGATACAATGCGGTCATTCAATTAGGCTAATTTGTTTTCATTTCCCTAATGAGATATTTTCAAAAACAAAACATAAAAAACTGCTTTACAAATTTGGTGTTTATAGAGGATTTTTCGTAACTAAAACTGAGTGTTCTGAAGGAGACACCTATAGTTGTTTTGCTTCAGAGTCTCCTTCATAAGAAAATGCTTTTTATTCAATGAACAGGCATCAGTTTCAATTAGGCTTATATTTTCCAAAGCTATTATGGTTCGACTTATGAGATGGTTATCAATGACATTATAAGTAAAAGATTTAAGATTAAAAATAAGGATTTTAAGATGATTAAACTTTTATGTTAATAAACAATTTAAGTTGGCTGATGCTCCTTAGAAGCAAGATGCTCTTCAAAACATTTTTAATATTTTCTTTTTTTTTTTTTTTTATAATAGGCACGCACTCAAGGGGTTTTTGTTCCCTTTTTATGCCAAAGCACAGTGCGAGCGTTAGGAAAAATGGGATAATGTGATAACTTATTGGGGCATATTCATAGTTTTTTTTTAAACTATATTTTTTCTTAGACTGTGTTTAAACAATGTAATTTAAATAGGATAAAATCGAGTTTTTCTTAAACACAACTTCAACATCGTCTATGAATGAATATGCCCCATTATAGATCAAAAATGTCGTGTAAAAACAAAACCAAAACGGTTTCGCAAAGCGTTCTTTTGGCGTAAAAGGATATTGAAGAAATGGAAAAAGGGCCCCCAGTTGCAGTGAAATTCACGACGACTACTATATCCACGGTGAAAACGTAAAACTCAAACGTACGGTAGTTCCCCGTTACTGGGTTCAACCCCTGACGTAGGTACACCTAGTATTTTTACTTGTGATTATAGGTATCTACTATAAGACAAGTTATGCATTCGTGCAAAAAGAAAGTTTGGAGATAACAATCAAACATGGCAATACTATGATAGAGAAGAGGAAAAAAGTGTATGTTTGTCTGTCTGTCAGTATGTTTGTAACAGCACCTACAGCATAAACGGCTTAACCGATTTGCTTCAATTTTGGTATTTAGGGTTTGTATACCATTCCTTAGAGCAGAAATTTTTTTTTTTTGTAGCTTACAAAATAACGGTAACTGCCATATAACCGTAATGAAGAAACTTAATTATATCGAATACGGCTCCAAAGAATTTTTTCAAAAAAATTAGAAATGGTTTTTTTCTGATTGTCTTTTGATAAATTGCACAAAAATAAATTGCCACGCCTACTAAGGGTACCTCCCATAGAACCGTTATTTTTTTGAACGGGTTACTCGATTTAAACTCCAGAAATATTTTTAGAAAGGTCTAGATGATTAAATTAAATTTTATTACCAAAACTTTGCAAAAAGTGCTTAGTTTTAATTTTAATTAATTTTTAAATTAATTTTTTCTAAATTCAATATATGACGATTTATTTAAAAACTGCTATAACGATTTTGAAATTATTTTCTTGGCAAACTTATACAAAAAGAGATCCTTGGATGCATAGCTATGAGTGGCCGTCCTTACCCCTTACCAGTCTATATGCCCCGCAGATAGCTCCGCTGTGGCTGGCTTCGCTATGTGCTTATCTTGACAGGGTGATAGGTGGTGGCTAAGGAAGACCGGTCTGTCTGCCCATGAAGTCGTCCGATTTTAGAGAAGGTAGAAAAATATACTTTTCTGTATTTTCAAAATCTGCCTGCCGCAGCCATGAGTAGGTTCCTTTGGTAACGACGGGAATTCATAAAGTTGCTTATTTTTTATGTGAGGCTATTAGGTCCACTTTGGCTGACTTCGCTACCAGGATATCTGGCTTAGGGTGGGACTGGTTTGCCTTCAGATAATCAATTGACGTATCCCGCCTACACGGATGTAGATATGGTTCCAACGAAAATCTTGTAGTTCTCTTGATTCATTTGTTGGCCAATGAAAAGAGTGAAAAATTGATTTAGGTATTTCGTTGCGTTTTATAACCATTTAGTTGCATTGAGGAAACCAAAGAGATTCCCTATGCTCACTACAGAAAGTTTTTGCTGCGCAGGCTCTCTTATTCCCAGTGACCGTGACAGCAATGATTCTGACTATATGCCTTCGGCCGAGTTCTACACAAAAGAGGAATACTGCCTTCTTCATCAAATGAGCTGTTAAGGGCCGATCTTTGCCTAACAAGCTCGTCAGCTTCCCTGAACACAACCTCGACGGATCTTCGAATCTATCCCCTGTTAGTTTAGCAGTGTAAGACGAAGAGAGTGACCTCAACTGTGGCCTCGATTGCGGTTGTCGATCAACAATCAAACCGAAATTTGTCAATCGTTATGATAGGTGTTCATGTTTGGTATTGTGTAACACAATCGATGGAACAATGGTCTATTGTGAATAGACCTTCATATTGTTGTCATTTTGTTCAAATTTGACAGCTGTTTTGATATGTTAGATTTTGAAATCAATATTTGCTTTTTCTGGATTTCCTTTTTAATATAAATTAAGATAAATTAGGAATATTTGAACATGAGTGGAATCGAGTTATGATGGTTTACCGATAGTGACACAGACACATAAAATGCACGAGAGATTGTTCGAATTGCTAGAAAAAGAAGAAATAATTAGAGACACCTCTAATTCTCTGGAACTAGAAGAAACAATTTAATATTTGCAGAATATATACATATAGGTTTTTACTTGCTGTATACCACCTACACATCTGGTTTATATTTTCAGTACTTTAAAATACTTTCGCTTATACAAAGACGGTTTCATAGACCTTTTATGTAAAATTGACGCAAAACTCAGACCAGCAATAAGAAGCTCTTCGATTCCGATAATCAAATTACGGTAACGGTATATATATAAAACTCAATAACGTGTTTTTCGAATAAACATGACATTGTAAATGGACGAGCAACACTAATTCAAAAAGAGTCTGATTATTGGCGGTGGCGACTAGGATATAGCTATAACTATTGCTAAAAATAGTGTTGGTGTACACAGGTTGTCTAATTCGACCGCTTCTCAATGTAAATTACTTATTGTTATTACTCTAATATGTTATTAATTTTGACCTGAATAAATATTTAAATGTCATTTTGTATGAAATTATTAATTCATTAAAAAAAAAACTTACATTTTGCCTACAAGAAAAGACTAGCGATAACAGTTTCCCAAAGCGTCAATTACAATCGACTTAAAACGAATGTGTAAATGATAAATTTCGATCATAATCGACAATCACAATATGAAAACGAGCAATCGACAATCGATAACCGAAAAAAGTCGATCATCGATTGCATAATCGACAACCGCAACAGGGGCCTGTAACTGAGTGAGCGAAATTGCAGGCAATTTCGGCGAGAGACCGATCTAATGGAAAAGTCTTGTTAATATTTGAAGCCATAGTTAATGCTGGACTATTGTCACAATATTAAGTTAGTATAAGTAAGTATATGAAGTATATTTTGAGTATTTAAAGTAACTTCATACTCACGTTATAGAATTACCGAAAAAAGCATTTATTAACTCTATACATCTCCGATTCCGATAACAATCTCTTTTCTCACATAACAGTCTTTCCACCAACACATTCAACACTATAAAGCCCATCTTTGCCAATAAACCATGCAACACTCATGAATATCGTGCCTTCTTAACAAGCTTTTGTCAAAAGTTTTCCCCAAAAAAGTAATTATACCTATGAATTTATAAGTTAACACGGCATCCAGTTAAAAGATTAAAGTACCCATTCCTTAGGCTATTAATGTTTCTAAAGATAACACAAAATTACTCTCTGATTATCTATACCCCTTCACTTCTTACACTTCTTATAATCCTCGTCAACAGTAACAAAACAAAAAAAAACCTAAACCCTTATCTCTTGGATATGGAAATGTGATGTGAGCTCTGAGCTATGAGCTTTTGTCTGCTTATTTAAGATAATCACAAGTTTAGAACCAAAACGTATTAAATATTCAAGTAAAATTATAGTTGAAAAGTTCTTAGACATCCAAGCACTGTTATGTTATAATGTCAATGTAGACACATCTGTTTGAAAAATTAATGAAAGTTACAACTTGGATCTTTTGGAAGAGTTCTTTATATATCTATCCTACATAAAATGTGTTTGTATCTATCAGAGTATAGGAATTAGAAGCTATACTTTTTTTGTAAATTAATTTACTATACACTGTATCTGCTCCTTGAGTAAATTGCAAAAAAAAAAAGCCAGACTGAAACAATAGATAAAAGAATCTTTTTGTAGTGATGTAATGGAAAATACCATAACAATATATGATGTAAACTTTATATTTTGAATTAAGATGTTTACAAGTTACTACAAAGTTTCACACAGGAGATGTCAGAATGCTGTTACTCCCTCAACACCTGTACTACGAGTAGTAAGGATAAACCTTTTTATATATATGTATATATAGGAACCAAGGATTGTAGTGTAAAGTTACAAAGTTATTCGGGCATCTTCAATATTTACAATAGCACTTTTGAAAATGTAAAACTTTGATGAGGCTCTGAAGTTCCACATAATTTATCTTAATTTGTTTGACACACTTTAGTTGTGCCGTGATGCTTGGGTGGATTCATCTTTGTCAGACAACATAACATTGTATGTGTATTTCTTAACTTATTTGAGAAAACTTAAATTGTTTAGTTGCAGATGCAATATTAGAAATGACGTAAGTATACAAAGTTAAGATTTAATTTAATTTAGAGAACACGACAAGGAAACACAGATATACTGAGAGATATCTAGTCTTTTGTTGACATTTTGTTTTGCTCATCACCGGTCCATTGATCCAAAAGTGTACGGAAGAAAACTTATAGCAACTATATTTGGCAGAAACTTCTTTGTACAATGATTTGTTTTACCGCATTTAAACAATATTCAAGTGAACCATTGAAATTGAACATCTGTACGTGGCATAAAACGGTGAATCGCATAGAGTGGGAAAAGTTTTAATTATCAACCTAGAAGAACTCAGACGTCTGAGAATGGCTTAGTATTGATTTAAATGTGGTTTTAAACTGTAAATGAAGCCAAGTTTGAAAATCGAAGGAACTTCGTGGGGAGGTTGTAAAAATTTTACCACCTACCACCACCAAGAGCTTTGTAACAACTTCTTAGGGATTCTTATATGGTCATTTGTTCATTGTTTTCTTAAAATGATATGTAAATTCGTATTGACAGTTACTGGACAGTTTCAGTAGCAAAGCGTGGGGGCGGGAGCGGAGGTGCGATGGCAATATAATGCCTGCTGGCGAAGGACGATTCTGTTATCGGAAAGCATTTAATAAGATAAAAAAGGGCCAACATATTTGTCTCAGGCTATCCTTATCCAGTAAAACGTAGAAAATTTGTATTGCCTATAAGCAGATCACATCTTAGCTCTGTAATTGGTGTCATAACCGGGCACTGCCTGATAGGAAGAAACGTGAAAAGATTTGGCGTATTCTCAAACGAATTCTGCAGAAGTTGCATTAACGAGGAGGGGGAGGGGACTATCCACATCTTCTCTGCTCATGTCCAGCTCTCTCTCAAAGACGTAAATTATACTTTGGTAATTTCTTTTTCGACGATCCTAGCGATCTGGCGAACGTAGATATTCCATCTTTACTTCGCATTATTAGAAGCCCCCACTGGTTTAATTAAAGAGGTATACTCCTTCACTCGTTTCGTGGTATCACAATGGACCTATCTGTGGTCTAAGTTTGTTACCAGTTTTCCTGACAGTCACCTAAACCTAACCTAAACCATTCTTATCCAATCCAGGAATATCAAGTAAAAGGATCAAATATGGAGACGGATTAATTTCTGAACTCCCGTTTCTTCAATTTTCTTTAAGAACAATTTCTATACAATCTATCACTCAAATATTTCTGTTTTCTAAGACTGTGCGTTACGAAACCCGATGTTTAAAATATCATATATTTCATCATTTCATTTTGTTCACGTTTTATATTACTTTGCAGTACTGCATTAAGGAATTCCATTGCATTTTCTTCATGTTAAGCAATGTTCTTCAATTTGTTTTTCTATTAAAAAAAAAAGTCTACGAAATTGTTATAAAGAAATCTTAACAGCCTAAGCGCTTTATAAGCTTTCAATTTTCGTTACGGTGCTTCAGAATATAAATTGATAAATGTGAATACGGAACCAAAGCAACCAACAACAAAATGTTAGTGTGCCACATTACAAATTTTCTTCAAATTTATGTAAATTCCTAGTTTTCCGTTTCCGCTTTTATTCCTTCTCATATCATGCAAAAACACACATTTCGCATTGAATAGAAATTCTTATTGAGTGCACTGAGTTGTGCAAATGAAATCCTGTTTTGCACAATCATCGTTAGTGTCGATGATAAGCAAGCTTCAAACTACATATGTGTGTGGAAAATATATGAATTAATAGCTTATATAAACAGGGTGTTTTATTTCGAGCGCATATAAGTATTTAACATATAAAAGAATTTGATTTTAATAAATATAATAGGGTGATTGGTTTAAGGTGTAGATACCAAAAAGTTAGAGCGAGTAGGTTGGGTTAAAATAAGCAAAACACCGTAGGAAAGAGTTCTGCTTATTGGCAGGAAGGACAATTTAAACAAAAAAATATCTAATACAGAAATAAATAAATAATTGAACAAAACAGCTGTAAAACTGACATATAATACATTTTTGAAAAGCTATTAATCTATTGTTTTCTTTTTAAATAAAGCTGTTCTAGTAATAAGCTTTTGAAAAATTGATTATTTTTTAATTGATTGATTATTGATTAAATTAAATTGATCGATAATTAATCTATTGTTTTCTTTTTGAATAAAACAAATAAAGCTGTTCTAGTAAGAATCTTTTGAAAATTTTATTTTTAAACTCAAATTAAAAAAAAAATCCAAACAATTTGTATTTCAAGATTTAATGAAGTCAAGTAGGTACCTACTTTTAGTGTTTTTTCAAAATCCAATGCTCTTATTAAATTTTAGTCAAAAACAGAAAACCGAATGTTTAATGTCTTGTACTTTTTGCGAAAATTAAAAACAACAAAATGTAAAATTGAAAAAAGAAAATTACGAGTTGGAAAAATAAAAAAAAAACAATAAAAAGACTAAATAGCCAAATTGAATTTTATGAGTGCTTTTTCACAATATCTAAGCATAGTTTTAATTAAGCTATTCAGAACTTTTGTTGAGAGAAAACCACAAAACAATACACAGTAAGACAACGAATTTAACTGACTGAGTATTTTAATTGAAATTTACTCAGGCCCTAAGTGGAGTATTTTAAATTTTAAAGGTTGTGGTTGTGGTTACTCCAAAGTGTACGTTTATTATAAGAAATAATTTGAAAGTATATTATCTCCATTGTTGATAAGAAAAATATCAACCGAAAATACGGCTTGAAAATGTTGCGGCTCCCACGCGGGCTCTCAAAGTTCCAGGAGAAATAGTTCGTCAAACTGCGTCCATTTAATTAAAAAGGTTTTAATCAAACCTGACATTATGATGATATTTCGATTAAACTTTGTGAAGGTTATATTTGTTAAAATTTTACTATGCATTTTTTTTGTTAAAAATGCAATAAACAGAAATTTGATAACTTAAGTTAAATTTTTCACACAAAATGCGGCCTTTAAAGTTTTCAGCTAATCAACCGTTTAATAGTATAGCTACCGCAAGCAACTTGATCTCACGGTTGGGAATCTTTTTGATATTTTTCTTATTTCTTAAAAATGTAACCAATCAATTTTTTGTCATTCTCTATTGATTTGAAGTCTATTTCATCATCAAAAACTATAAAAAAATAAAATGTGTTTTCAATTAATGAAAGCTCCAAAGAACAATCCAATTATGAAAAATTATAATAGTTTTGTTTTTACTCAAAAAATGAAACACCCTCTTAACTACATTATGCAGTGCTCTTATACTGTTTTGGAATTTTTTTTTTTTTTTTTTCTATAACCTTTCGGCAGAATAATTTCAAGATACCTTATATGACGGCTTCAGAAGTTTTCCTAGACTTTTCTATAAATGAACCTGATATGTCAACACATTTGTTTATTAAACATCAACTTTAGAAATTCTGAAGAAGTGGAATGCTCCCAATGCGCGTTGTAAAAGCAATATTTATTTTGTAGGCCACACGTCATTATAATACACTATGCAGAAAACGAAGAGCATACCTATAATATATGTAAGTAATTCACAAATTGGGATTTTATTTGGCGTCATACAAACCAAGAAAATTTACTTCTTAATTCAATGAATTATGCAAATGAAAAACAAATTAAACATTGAAATTTAATCCAATATTCTATCCTAATTATATCCAGTTTGAAGGGAACAAAATGTAAAACTGCATAACGTTCATTCAGAGCAATAATGTTTAGTAAGTTAATAGAATTTTAAAGACACAATATATTCCAGCCAATAAGGGTGTTTTGTAGAGTGCGTGGAGCAGGGACAGGGACCTAAGCCATTATTTCAGAAACTTGTTCAGGGTGCTTGAACAGTTAACATATAAAAAAACCTGATATCTTGAGCCGAGGGGGGAGAAGTACGAAGTTCCCTAGATTGGGATGGAGAAAGCCCATCATTTTCTAAACTTTTCCGAGCAAACATAGATATGCATCGCAAGAAAGAAAATTTTCAAAAAATAAGTTTTAACCTCATATTTTTTTTCAAAGTGTTAATGTTAATACAAAATTCATTAAGGAGCGTTATAGAGCATTAAATGCCCTTTGAAAAAATTCACTTAAAAACTTGTTTTTGTAATTTTGCTCCGTTGCGAGGTCTGTAAATCGGAAGCGTTCAAAAATTGGAAAAACGTGAATGTAACACAAGTTGTAGAAAAATTGATAGGCCTTAATAAGTCTCACAGAATTTTTCCCTACGACGACGGACCGTGGTGCAAAAAGTGAAACTTTATAACCCTCCCTCTCCTCCCAATACTTGACTACTTAAGAAGTCTGAGGTTCCTGCTCACGCACTATACACCCGCTTTTAAGCTATTTATTGAATGGACTAATATCGATGCATAAGTTGAAAGCTTATGTGAAAAAGTCTTAGTTAAACTTCTAACGTTTCCCGATGGCATTGGTTATGGTCTTGACGAAACTGCACGTTCTTATAGAATATGAACATAGCGTAAGTAATAAATTATTCAAACGCAATAAATCATTGTTCTTTGAAAACTTCAAAACTAGCTGAAAGTTCTTTGAATGTTAATAATATGAAAATTATACAACACAAGATAATATGTACCTATATTATGTTCACGATGAAGAAGATTTTGAATTTCTATTCAAAACTCTATTTTATAAATAAAAGTTTCGTTATTTCAAAAAACAACATCATAATGTACTTAATTGCTTTAGCTTGATTTCATCCTGCAATGCAAATCATTTATTTAAGTCAAGGAAGTTAACGGAATATTGCTGCAAAAAATAAAAGAAACATGATTTCTCTTTCTGACGTAAAGTGTTATTTATGTATGTATTGAGTTCTCTATTTTCTTAAAAGGAACATAGCTATACAGTATATAATATAGCAATAGTCCGAATAGTTTTAAAGAGCCAAAATTGACACCAAATTAAATTTAAAAACTAACGGATCGATGATTAGAATTCTGAAGCCTTAAAAACAAAATTAGAAAAGTTTTAAAATTCCTTCACATATATTTTTTTTATCCTTTTTTTCTTAGTTCATAATTAAGACAATTAAATCCTTCTTAAATGCGATTTCAATGTGAAGAATTCAAAATTGGCTTCATTAATTCTGGCCCGATATTAGCCGAAGATAGATTAATTATGTAGATTTTTTCTCTAATTTAAACCACCTGCCCACACTTGTTGACGAGCCAAGTTGAATACCTGACGTTCCAGGTCATTTCAATATTCTATAGAGAGAAATATTGAAATGACCTGGAACAAAACCAGAATACCACCTATACCTACTTTAACCTTTTTGAATATGCAGTACAGGAAAGATAGGAATGTCTGTTTCCCTTTAGTACTCTTCACAACTCATAAAATCACTTTGAAGATTCACATAAACTTTACTAATAAAAATTAGAAATATAACTGCACAAAATATCAACAAACCGCGCGCACGTTAATAAGATAAAGGGCTGGACTCGGTCGCACAAACTTGCTCTTGTAGCAAGTAACCTTCGCGTAAACGACTGGGAAATTCGTCAACTTTTCGCAGTCAACAATAATTTAAAATTGATCGGCTTTTTGTCGAAAAAAATGGAATTAAAAAAACTGAATTTTTGAAAAATACTTTTTTTTCCAAAATTTTTGAATGCAATATTAATCAAGCTAAGGTGACCTATTAGAATAACTTATTTCGTCAAAATCGGTTCAGCCGTTTGAGAGATTATCGGTATAAAAAAAAAATATTTGGCCAGATATCGTTAATATATGTAGGATCTATGTCATAGATGCGATCGGTAATTCATAGGCGGGTATACACTTTTTACACATTCATCTTTCGATGAATTATGATGAAAAATAATGAAACGCTATACTATTTTTTAAAAAGCTTTCTTATAAGGCTTGTACTGCACATATTCAAAAGGACAAACTATAGTAGGTATACGGTCTCAATGATTTCTTTGGAAATTCAACTGGTCAATATGTGTCCCCGATAATAATACGAGATGAGATATTGTAATCCAAAAGTGAAAATGACGAAAAGTATCAATCTTTAAGAAAACTCGCATGAAGTTTTCGTCATATTAATCACCCTTCGGAACCCTTGTGAAGAAATTGGATTGTGAAGAAATTGGATAGTTTCAAGACTCTTCGATCGACTTTACTGATGTTTTAATGATGAAACATTTCGTTTTTTGCACCAACATCTTGAAAGTTGGTCACCTTTGATTGGAAATTGCAATCAAGCATCAGCCTATATTAAGCATGTCTAGGCTTATTTTACATATTTTGTTTTTTGTTTCTCGAGGTTTCGTGAATCCTTTGTCTTCACACTACTTTGTGTCTGAACAAAGCAGACTGGACGTACGTCAAAATGCTTCGGACGAGTACGTCCAATGTGAACATCGTCAAAGATTCTCCGAGAGGTTCAAATCACCATACACTCACGTTTCAGTAAAGAGTTAAGACTGTCTCAACGATTCTTCAGTTGCGTATTTGCTTCTACAACAAATGTATTATTCTCAATCCAGATTTTAATTAATTTGACAATAGATTTGAAGTTTCAACATGTCACGGCATATGTTAACAGAAAAAGTGCTTGAAATTAATCATACGTCCTTACTTTTTTTGCCGACCATATTGTATGCTGAAAACGCACTTAGTTCACATTTTACTTGCTGAATAGAGCAAGTATTGGTTTCGTGGAAAAAAACCAAGGTTTTAATCAAACATGACATTACGATGGTAGAGAATCCTAAAAAATTAGGTTTCTTCATGCCGTCTTCCGTCTGTCTGTTCACCGAGTTACAGCCTATACGGTTTAACGGATTTTTAGAAAACCTGTCTATTGCACTTTTTGGTGTTTTCCTTAGAGGACAAATTCGAATTTTTGGCTTTAGCCCCGCTGTAACGGGTACCTCGCATATGACGGTTTTCGGTTTTCTTAATTTTCTCGAAAACAGCTCTAACGATTTTGATAAAACTTTGAGAACGTTATTTTTGGAGTGCTATAGTTAAAATAACTTCATTTTAGGTTTTTAGCTAAAAATGCATATAACAGGAATTTGTTGTTAACGGTTTTCACAAATTTGGCCATAAGTTGATAACGACTTACCTAATATTATTTAAATTTGGTATGGCATTTATATTAGACAGTTAACATAATAAACGGTTTTATGATTTCTAATATCTAACTTGCTTTCTCGTTTAGGATATTTTCCTATATTTTTTGCACTTACAAAATTTATAAATTAAATTTTTTAGCAGCAAGTTCGTGCGATCCAGTCGTGTCCTTTATTTTTCTTGTAAAAGTTTGTTTTGTATGATTTGATTAAACTGATTCGTTGTGTCAACAGTCATCCAAAAAGTTTTCGACTTCATTGTTGCCCTTTCCTTGTACTATAAAATATGTACAAGGATATGTGCATTATGCTTGTAGGTTTTATTGCGTTTGTACTAAAAAAAAAGAAGTTATTTTGAATTTGTGTCACATATGCTGTTTCAGCTTTTCTGAGAGAGAAACTTTTTGCAAAGTAATGACTTTGAAAAGTTAAACAAATGTAGGTACATTGTATATACATACATTAAGTATCATAACTTCTTAAGTTTTTTTTTTGTTTTCTTTTGAATTTTGTTGATGGAGTCTGAAAATGTTGTGTTTTGTCATTTCTTTTGTTTTTTTGTTTCCATTATTTGAATAGAAAGACACGAAAATAGAAGAAATAAGAAGATAAAAGGCAGACAACAAAACACAGATGATAATTATGTAGTAGATAAAAATCGGAAAGCACTGAATCATGAACAGAAGCTAGAACAGAAAATAGAAGGTAGAAGAAACAAAAAAGAAAAGCAGAAGTCTAAAACAGAATACGAAGATGAAATACAGAAAATAGAAGACAAACAAATGAATGACAAAACCAAAAAAAACTGAAATAACATTTGAATAAAAATTAAATACACGACTGGGTCGCACAAACTTGCTCTTGTGGCACGTAAGCTAAGGCATAAATGGGTCTCGCGTACATTTCTTGCATGTTATAGTCTTTCAATTTTTGTGTATGAAATATTTTATTTTTAAATTCTTTCAATTAATTTAAAACGCACTAATTAAAAAAAATTACTTTGAAAAATAACTTAAAACAAACCAGAGCTTTCCCAGAAAATCGTGGTATGTCAGTAATTATTAAATAATAGAATATATTTAGAAAAATCATTTTTTTTTTCAAACAATTTTTTAAAAATATTTTTATGAAAATTTTTGAGTTTGTCGATTTTAAAAAATTAATAAATTCTATTTGAAAACAAAATTTTTAAAAAAATTCATCAATTGTTTTTCAAAATATTGAATTGTCAAAAAAAAAAAATTGTTTAATTAATATAATTATTTTTAGAAAATCTATGAAAAAATTAAGTACGCCATTATCATTCAGCTATATAGGTTTTTCTAAAAAAAAATGGTTAAGATCCGCTGAGTCGTTAACGACAAGTGAAATTTGTAGCTCAGTCAACGAATGCTCAAAAGGGGTCTAGGTGGAAAAATCGAGGGCAGAAAAATTAAGTATGCAGCTTTCTTTGGACTAGCGAGGAGGTAAACATACTAAAAGTCCCCAATTTTAGGTTGGCCGCATAGGGGTGCGGGACTGCGGGAGTCTTTAAATTTCCCGATTTGCAGTTTTTCGCGTATAACTCACAATCCCTTGTTCCTATAAAAAAATAAAAATATTAAGTAACAAATTAAAGCTGATAAATTTTTCTACAAAAAAGGTATATTTTTTTCGTATTTTAAATAATTTCTGATATATTAGCTTGAGAAGATCGCTAATTTGTGATCTCCTCAAGATCTCCTCAAGATACGAAAAAATTCTATATGCACTTTTTGTAGCAAATTTTGTCAGCTTTAATTTTTTATTTATTATTTTTTTTGTAGGGTCTGTGAGTTATAAGCGAAAAACTACAAAAAGTTAAATTTAAAGCCCCCGCACCCCTTTGCGACCTAAGATTGGGACTTTTAGTATGTTAACCTCCTCGTTAGTCCAAACAAAGCTACATACTTAGTTTTTCTGTCCTCGATTTTTCCACCTCGATTTTTCCACCTAGAATTCTTTGACTGGACTATAAAAGACAAATAACAAAATTATAGTGAACATCATACAGCATAAAAATAAAAATGCTACATCAACTTCATTTGAAGACGACAATCACGGCGAGTTATTAGGCACCAAAAATTGACAACGATTTTTTAGAAAACAATTATATGCAAGTATTTTTTTTCCATCGGAGGGGGTCTCTCTCACCCCGGAGGTAGGAACAAATTCAGAAAAAAGGAGTTAAAATTTACAAAAAATGATTAAAAAACAACAGCAACATTTATATTACATACTATACCGTTTCCAAAAACCAGACATCTGGTCTTTAGTTTTTAGTTTTAATAAAATTATTTATTTCAATAGTTTTTGGAAAGTTCGCATGCAACCGCAAAATTTTGTTAAAAAAATAAAGGCCATTTTTTTCAAAAATTGTAAAATTAAATGGTAAACTGGATATTTGTGGTCGATGTTTATAATAATTCTGAATCGATGTTTTTATACGAAGCTTATTACAAAATCGAAATACAAAAATGTAATACATACATGGTACTTCAGTTGGAAATATTTTATTTAAGTTTATTAATACTTTGTTGGTATTCGGCGGTTCCTAAACGGAAGGAAGGTCTAAATGCCTTAACTGCCAATCCTATTTCAATTCCACAACCCCACTATACAAGGTTACCGAAAATTAAATCTTCTTCTTCGTCATATATATCTTATTCACAGAATACTGCATTAGTTGACAAAGAAAATCTCATTTTATCTAAATATATTTGGAATTGAATATCCTTAGACCATTTTTATTTCGCCACGTATACTTCAGTGGTCTTCTTGAGGAAACCGTACCCGAACCAAATTATAATCTACGATATACCTACAACCAATCAATATATGAGCTCGTCCTCTGTTAATCGTCCCGATGATGAAACGCGAAGATGCCTCAATATTCCCACCAGGTTTTTAAGACTCTTTAAGGAGGCTAACTTCAATATTGAGCTTAAAGCTGCATTTAAAAGTCACCATACAGGTTTAGAGTGAAATTGGCAAAACATATTTTAAGCTTGAAATACTTGTGTTCACATGTATGTATTTACCACGTTTATGTATTTACCACAAGTGTCTTACGTAACGTAAAATAAAGATACTATGAACCGATACTTATCATAGAAACATTATAGGTATATGGACATATGTATTATAATTAGATTCACTTCCAATTATCAACTAATTATTTTTGTAATCCACTTAAAGAAGTAACTTCGTTTTTGTGACAACAACAAAAAAATGCACGACTGGGTCGCACGAAGTTGCTTTTGTAATAAACTATAATCAAAAAGGAGAAAAATATCGGAAAATGGCCTAAACGTGAAACCAAGTTGCATGGTAGCTAGTATAACACGTTTGTTTAGCCAAATATTTTAAATGCAATTTTGTGTTAAATAATCAAATTAACTTCCATACTAAATTTATATGAAATTTGTAAAAACCGTTAACACCAAATCTCCGTTATATGCATTTTTAGCCAAAAATCAAATATAACGTACATTTTTAGCCAAAAAAAAAATATAACGTACAAAAAGTTTTATCAAAATCGTTAGAGCCGTTTTTGAGAAAATTTTGAGAAACTTAAACCGTTACATGGGAGGTACCCGTTATAGCCAGGCTAAAATAAAATTTCGAATATTTCCTCTACAGAATCACCAAAAAGTGCTATATACGAAGTTTGAAGAAAATCCGTCAAACCGTTTAGGGTGTATGTCGGTGAACAGACAACCGAACATACGCACATTTGAACATCCGCATATCCGCACATACGCACATCCGCACAGACAGACCGCCGGACGGAATGACGAAACCTACTTTTTTGGGCTTCTCTATCATCGTAATGTCAGGTTTGATTAAAACCTCGATTTTTTTTTACACGAAACCAATACTTGCCCTATTGAGCAAGTAAAAACAATAAATAAACACTATATGCACAATTAGATACATACCGTTATTATTTTTGTCACTTAACAAAATGTCAATTTAATTGGGTTAGCCTCTAAGCACTTTGTACATAATTGATATTAAATTTATTATTAGATTGACTTTTTTGGATCAAATGTCAAGTTAGTTGAGCCCACATCAAAATAACCAAAGCTATTTGAAATTTCTATCCAACACTACCTAAACGACCCTCGAAGAAAACAGAAAACAAGTGCTATTTTCTTAATTCCCAACACAACGAAACCATTAACAAGGATAAGACAATATTGACGAAGCATAACAAATAATGGCCAGAATCTCCGACTTCCATCGACCATTTCTAATTAGTAATTACCATTAGTGGAATATCGAATAAAATAAGCTCCTATAACTCTGGTAAATATCTAATGTAAGTACCTGACGTTGTTATAAGCCAAGAAATATAACACACAATGTACATACATATATGTATGTACATTTTACATATTATATAAGAATGTATCGATGAGATTTGTTTGGATATTATGTATGTATTACAATCTACATTGGACATATAAACTAAGTTTACATTACTTTCTATTACATATAGTACTGAAAGGCAGAGGCGTACCGACGGGAGGTGTGGGGGACCCTTCACGAATTTCCAGAGTCGGCAAACTCGTCATTTTTGAAAATTTGAAAACTTGTAAGAGATTGCAAGTCGGCAGTTTTAAAGACTTTGAAACTAAGTTATATGTAAATCGGCATTCTTAAAAAAATTATTAAATTATTAGATAAAAGCAAGAAAGTCGGCATTTATGATGGTTTTTAAACTTAAGTGTACAAGTCGGCATTTGCGAAGGTTTTTAAACTGATAGAAGAAAGAAAGTAACATTTTTTAACTGATCATAACAAGAAAGTCTGTATTTACAAAGTTTTTAGTTTTAAGTGTATAAAAGTCGGTATTTATACGCAGTTTTTTATTCTTATAACAGCCAGATGGTCGGCATTAATTTGTCATGGTTGTTTAAATTAAGTGTCAATGTCAGTATTTTTGCTGATATTAAACTTAAATTAGCAAGAAAGTCGGCAATTTTTTAAGTCTTAAATTTATTGAAGCAAGAAAGTCGGATAAGGTCGAAGAATTCTAATTTTAAGTGTGAAAGTTCGTATTGATGTAAGGAAATCACTTATTGTTTTTGTAATTTTTCTCCCTTGCGATGCGTGTATCTCGGAAACGGTTGATAGTTGGAAAAAACTGATCATAACAAAAGTTGTACAAAATTTGATGGGCTTTTGTTTATTCTAAAAAAACGCTACGACGCAGTATTTTCTTAGTATATGCGTAAGTCCCCAAAAGCCCCTTTTAGGGGGGCTTTATACTCCTCCCATTAGCTTTCAAAATTTGTTTGAATAATGACCAGTCAAACTTAATTTTTCTTGCGAAACTTTCAATATTTATTTTTGGTTCAAAGGTTGCATTCAGTAGTATGGATATTAAGGATTGCGTAAAAAAATCACTGCAAAGTATGAAAATTTGTTACCACATTACATACAAATTAATGAAAAAATGGGGGCTTTACAAGATTTTAGCGAATATCGACCCATGTAAAAGTGAATTAAGGCGCGTGCTGGGAACAAATTTGCTACCGGGATTTCAAATTAAAAACGCCCCCTCTAAGGACAAAATTCCGACTGCCAAAATCCCGAATGGACAGATTGAAAAATCCCGACTGACCAAATCCGAATGGTACGAATAAAAAATCCCGATTTTCAGCACTTTTAGCACGTTTCCGTAGTTAATTTTTTGCTTTTACACTAATTATTTGAAATAGGAATTGAAAAGGAAGAAATTAAGAAGCGAAACAAGCCACAGAGGTACTGCGTTGAATTTGGAATCCTTGGAAACTTTGAACCCGCGAAGCGTTCCACCCAGGTGCTGTGGAATATGGAAATATTGGACTCAGGCGCCTGACAGACGACTGGACATACCCTAAGCGGAGCAACGAGTCGGAATTTTGGCATTTGCTCAGATGGCAAAATGTTTTGTGCGCATTCAAAATGTACATGCATTTTTAAAGCTCAAAATGTTATGAAAAGTCAGAAAGTTGTTTTAAATTAAATTTACAAAAAAAAAACAAAAAACTATAATTTTTGAAAGCTACTTTTTGATTTTTCATAAAAATTTGAGCTATAAAATCGCACGTAAAATTTTAAAATTTCACTTAAAATATTTTGCCATCAGACCACAGATTAATAAATTTCGAAAAAATGCTAGCTTCTTCAATTATTCTGAATAGAAGCATTCATCAATTTTGACTTTGTTCAGATTTAAAAATGTTACAAGTCTATTTTTCAAATATAACGTGGAAGCAGTTTTAAAACTCAAAATGTTATGAAGAATCAGACAATCGTTTTCACAAATAAAAAAAAAAAACAACATACAAAATTAAGCTTTTTCTGAAATTTTTGTTCGTTGATCGAACCATTAAACAAACAAATCTTTACGTTGCGGAAATTTTTTTTCAAAATCTTTCGCACATAATAACATTACAATTTGTTACCTCAAATTTTCTTAAAACAAACTTTGTTCATTAACTTTCGTTGCTCCAGCCAAATGTGTTAGCACATTTCAATACGCTTTCAAAACCACCCACACATCTTTTGTATTTGCTCAAGCATCACACTAACTTCAAACTAAACAAATGTTCATCCAAAATAGGATCGCATTCTCCCACAGCTAAAAAGAGTTTCTATAAAGTGTCCATGGCTAACAGTTGAGTCGGTCAAAGGAGCTTACTTTTTCCTAAAAAAAAAAACGACCCCAAAACCGAAACGCCTCGGGAAAAGTCCCAGTTTCCCGTAGGCCCATAGGGCCACCCCGCGGCTGGGTGAAATTGACAGGCCGCAAGCGAATTGAATCGAATCTCCCAAAAGTAAACTAGTAGCCAACTTTTGCCGTTATCCACAAATTTACCATTAGGAGGACAAATTAGAATTTTTATTTTAGCACGGCTATATAACGGGTACCTCCCATATACGGTTTTAACTCACATATACGGAAACGGTTTTAGTGTTTCCGAATTTTTTCGGAAATGGTGTAACGATTTTGATAAAACTTTGTAAATACTATATATGTTTTTAATATAACTGCATTTCAGGTATTTGGCTTAAAATGCACATAGCGGAGATTTTGTAATAACGGATTTCACAAATACGGATTACCCAATTCCAATTTTATTTGGTATGGAATTCAGATTAGACAATTTACGTAAAATGACATTTAAAGTTTTGGGCGAAACGCATTGGACGAAAACCACTTAAAGCTTATATTTTGAATTTCCTTTAATTATGCTCCACTAAACACTAAATAAAAATAGCAACTAATAGTTTTTGTTTTGTTATTGTTTAATTTGTTGTTTTTGTGTGTTTGTTATAGCTACAAAACAAAACCGAATCTCACGTTAAAGCGTGTTTTTTTGAATTTTTTTGCTTTTAGCCATATTTTAATCAATAAAATTTTCGTACTCCCATAGTTTGCTAAAAGAACAAGTTCGTGCGACTGAGTCGTTCATTTTATTTCAATATTACAGTAGATACCTACTCAATATTTGTACCTACACATAATTTCATGGAAATAAATCGATTGTTCAAAACATATAGTTTTTTTTTTTAGTATAGGGATGCTGCATAGTTAACGCTCTTATCCGTACTGTTTTTCGCAGTATTGTACTGTGTTTTGCTCTCAAAAATTGCGTAAAACTGCGTACTGTTTTTTTTTTTTTTCAAAAATACTGCTTTTATTTTGAGATATACAGAACTTCAAATCAGCAGTTTTTTGAGCTTGTAAGCAAACGTGAATGACAGTGGGATATTTCCATCTTTACATTGTTAATCTCCGATTAGGAAAATTGCTCCGCAATGAAAAATTTCTTGGTGAAATTTATACCACTTTTATATATGAGATGAAGTTCTCTGATTTCACTCATTAAAAGTAATGCAAACATTCAACGGTTCGTCATTGGCATCTTAAACTTAAAGGAATTCAATAATGAACGCAATAAATTTCATGTTTTAAGGAAATAAAATAAATAAAAATTAAAAATAATGTACTGCGAAAAATACTGTTTTTTTTATCGACGTACTGATATTTTCAATTTTTGAGGAAAAAGTACTGTTTTTCGTTCAAAAAAAGATACGAGCGTTATGCATAGTGCATAGACTGCAGTCGGCAAATTCCAAAAAAAAAAGTCGACAAATTCCTTATAAAAGTCGGCACTTCAATAAAACTCACCTACCCACGAATCGACCTCTCGGTACGCCCCTGCTGAAAGGCCTATAAGGTATAGTTACTTCAGATTATATTGTTGCCGTAAATTGCAACAACGCCTATAAACACACCAATCTGAGATGTGCAATTATGTTAGTAAAATAAAATCTTTTTGGTTTTAGGAGAAGTAAGTACGTACTCTTATAGTTATAAGAATTCGATTCAACTGGGGGTTAGATTATTGGATAACAAATATGTAGGTAGATACAATTTGAATACAAGTTAGTTAAATAAAAGTCTTTTATTACGTGAGTGTATAAGGGAAATTTCGAACACAAAGTCTTAAAAAAAATTAACTTTTATTTGTAGTCGTGTTAAACTATAAAAAATGAAGCAAATACACCATTGACTACAACGACAGTTTGAAAAATGAAATTAAATAAATAAAAAACACCGAAGTTTAATTTAAATTTTATTTACCGCATTTTGATCGTATTTCGAACCTATAATGGCTCATCTTCAGTAATATAGGTATATTTACACCATGTATTTTTATGTTTATTTTTTAAAATAAAAACGATTGTATTTTTATTTTTTAAAAATTAACAATTTATTTTAACTTTATGTTGCAAACAATTTTTTTTTTTTTTATATTAATATAAATAACTAGCGACGCGTTTCAGAACTCATGTTCTATCTTCGGGCTACTGTTTACTAAACTTTTGTTGTTTTTTCCAATATTTACACCAATTTGGTACGGGGATGGAAAATTACAAATCAAAACGAAATATTAGTTAAAATATTATTACTATCGAAGGTCAATGAAGCTTTCAGATGTTGTTTTAAGATGGTTGATTAACATTTTTACAACTTTTGGACCATTTTCTAAAGGGGGAGGAGGTGGGGGGTTAACTGCAATTTTTTTGACCTTTTGCCGGTTTTTCCTCTATAACATTCTTTTTCCTTACGTTCTAAGGCAAAAGCATTCACGTATGTTTTGTAGAGCATTAAATTTGCTGTTATATTGATTATCCAAGTATGTTTGTATATGTAAGTTAGTTACCGAGATATGACGCTCAAAAAATAACTGATTTTTTAAATTTTGCTAAAAAAATTTAAAAAATGTTGTTGTAAATAAAGATACATATACCTAATTATTAAATTTTCAAATCGAGTGTTCATTTATTTTGAATATAAAAGATAAGACTCCGCCGTTCTTAAAATTCAGAAGTGAGATAATATTACCCAATATTAAAACGAAATAATTAATAATTATAAAACGAAATAAAGTCGAAAAAAAAACATAGATCAACCCTTATAATACCCAAGCAAACGAGAGTGTTACGTGTCGCGTTCTGCATTTGTGGCTTGTGCTATGTGCAATGTGCATCGTACCAAAAAAAAAAAAAAAGAAACGAAAAAATAAAGAATATTAAATTATTTGTCTGGCCCTCGCGAACGAGTGTTATGCGTCACAAAATAAAATATTAGTAAAAAAAAAAAAGAAACCCAAACGATCGTTGCAAAAAATAAAGAACAAACACGGTTGCGTTGTCGCAGTGAAAAACATACACATATATTTTACATTTAAATTTTACAAACGACGCGTGAGCGTCGTTTTAAACAGTTACGGTAATCTAACGAACGTCTACCGTGTTCTGGTGTCCATATTATCGGTTTGTACAGTTGTATGTATAACATACCTACTACAATTTTGCAATGTGGTTTTGCATTTTGGCTTGGCGTTGGCAGATGATGACGATGTATCCGATCCGTACAAGATACAACAAGAAAAAATGAGATGTTAAGCAGAAAGAATGAATTCAAATATGCAGCTGATGACGATGGGGACGATGACCACGAACAGCCAGACGTATTCGTGGATAGTGTTAGTGAATTTGAGTTGCAAATGAACAGAAGGGGAACACAAAAAGAATGCGCCCGAAAATGAAAGAACAAAAGAGAGTACAAGGAGAAAAAATGATAAGCAACAACTTAATGAGCGGCAAACTGATGAACGATCAAATGATGAGCGACAAAATGAAGATGATGAAAAAGAAAGCACTGATGATGAATTAAATAATGAACGACAATCTGATGATGATGAAGAGAGTACTGACGATGGAAACTAAGCAACGAAAAATTTAAATACATTGGATGGGTTGAATTCTACCATTTATATAAGTGGGTACAGTTCTTTTTTTGACTTCTTGGTCCTGCATATATCTGTTTGTTTTATTTGCACATTTCGTTAAATACAAAAATGTATCATAATTCAGTTACATAGAAAAACTGTATTCGTCAATTTTATGTATATCCTTGCCATTGACGTATTAGGTATGGACCGCCAGTAGCCAACTTCACGCGTGTTCCAACATAACTAGGGGCGCCATCAACTACTAGCAGGGAATCTGCGTAGCAGTGATATGAATTTTAAATTAATTATTTACTATTGAAATATTTTGGTGGAAAAAATTATCAAACTACTTTTATTTTACAAAACACATCCACTCCTTATGCCATGAGTTACTTACGGATAAATATATTATCGTTTTCAGACTGTTTTTAGCTGGAACAACTTTTCTTGGCTGTTTGTATGAAAATTTCAACCGACTGGCGGTCCATATCTAGTACGTCAATGATCCTTGCTATGCAGAATTTCAGACTGAACAAATAAAGAGCATTTTCTTTAAATCTCAAGAACATTATCAGGGCACTTACAACAGACCGTCATTTTTTATCATAAAGGAAATTCTATTTTTATTCAGTTTTATTTTTAATTCAAAGGCAAAAATAAGTTATTTTTAAAACAAAAATAAAAAAAGGTTTATCCTTTTAAAAATTCTATACCATCATACCAACTCATGATCCATTCAATTGCTGTGTTCATTTTCTTCGTAGGTATATTCCTCCATAAACATTTTCCTCATTGGAAATGAAATCTACGAGAACTCAAGCCAAATGTCCTTGACATTACCCCCACAGCATAATGTCGGTTCTATTTTGTGTCCATTTTCCCAGAAGGATGATTCGCAAAATGTGTTCTTTATATTCTTATATACGATATTCTGTCCTGTATACACCTACTTGTAAACGAGAAAAAAAGCGGGACACAAAGGACACATCGGCAGCAGCAAACCTTTTGGATTTTTTTTTGTTTTTGTTCCTAGTTTTGCCAAAAGTGAAGTGAAATATCCCCCAAGGATAGGAATTCGCAAATTTAATTTACTCCACAAGGATCTCTTCATCGTCATCGTCCTCGTTTTTGTGGGCTGAATAGTTTCTTTTGAATAGTAATATCAAATGCTTTGGGTTTTCGTAACATTTTTTTTACAGGATGCTTACAATCGAACTGATTGAAATGTCTCATTTTGTTTGCTTGTTTTCTTATTAAGAAAAACATGAGCTTCCTTGTGTAGGCTAATAAATTTCTTAAGGGTAAACTTATATATATATATAAATTTGTATCCCATAGATGTCCTTAGTCCATATAACGAGGAATTTCTGTGTAATTTATATTATCGTTTCTCGTAGTTACTTAATTTCGAGTACCAACTGACATATGTATACTATACAATACATATGTATGTACATAAGTAAGTGTTGTTCTATAATCGAAATCAGTTCAAAAGTCAACAAGAGATTCATTGGGTTTCGTCAGGCGTACATTTTTTACTTTTTAATGATAGATATATGTAAAGTTTATTTCGCAACGACAAACCTCCTCATGCCCATTTGCTGTAACTGTAAGTAACCAAAAAAGGAGGGTTTGTTTTTAATTCATTAGCTTAAGAAAACAGTAATTACCATAGATTCGTTTGAAAATAATGTCCTTTAAGGTGCCTTTAAAATATTCAAAAAGTGCTTGCAGTAAGCGCCGCTTGCAGCGAGAACTCCGATTTTTCAAAACTTGTACGCAAGTGCGTGAGCAATCACAACTCAAACATTATTATTTAGGAACGCGTTCCATTCTGGTTTGAAGCCTTGAAGCCCACATTCGCATTGAGGAAAAACAAAAAATTTATTTTGAAAAATGGCAAGCCAAACATATACATAGATTTAGATGACAGTTTTGTTTGACGAATTTGATTGAGATTTACTTATGGATTTCAATCCCAAACATAAATTGGATGACCCTTTATTTATTATGCAGGGTGATAAGGTGTGAGAAAAAGATAGAGCATGTAGGTTGAGTTATAAGACAAGGAAACAATTGTAGAATGACAAATGTAAGAAAGAGCTGTCAAAGGAAAAGCAATGTGTACTTGGTGTAAATGATTTTACGAGCAGTAAGCGCCGCTTGCAGCGAGAACTCCGATTTTTCAAAACTTGTACGCAAGTGCGTGAGCAATCACAACTCAAACATTATTATTTAAGAACGTGTTCCATTCTGGTTTGAAGCCTTGAAGCCCACATTCGCATTGAGGAAAAACAAAAAATTTATTTTGAAAAATGGCAAGCCAAACATATACATAGATTTAGATGACAGTTTTGTTTGACGAATTTGATTGAGATTTACTTATGGATTTCAATCCCAGACATAAATTGGATGACCCTTTATTTATTATGCAGGGTGATAAGGTGTGAGAAAAAGATAGAGCATGTAGGTTGAGTTATAAGACAAGGAAAAAATTGTAGAATGACAAATGTAAGAAAGAGCTGTCAAAGGAAAAGCAATGTGTACTTGGTGTAAATGATTTTACGAGCAGTAAGCGCCGCTTGCAGCGAGAACTCCGATTTTTCAAAACTTGTACGCAAGTGCGTGAGCAATCACAACTCAAACATTATTATTTAGGAACGTGTTCCATTCTGGTTTGAAGCCTTGAAGCCCACATTCGCATTGAGGAAAAACAAAAAATTTATTTTGAAAAATGGCAAGCCAAACATATACATAGATTTAGATGACAGTTTTGTTTGACGAATTTGATTGAGATTTACTTATGGATTTCAATCCCAGACATAAATTGGATGACCCTTTATTTATTATGCAGGGTGATAAGGTGTGAGAAAAAGATAAAGCATGTAGGTTGAGTTATAAGACAAGGAAAAAATTGTAGAATGACAAATGTAAGAAAGAGCTGTCAAAGGAAAAGCAATGTGTACTTGGTGTAAATGATTTTACGAGTTTTCGTAAACCTTTAACTGAAAATTAAATTATTGACTCGCTTCAAAAAGCATATTAAACTCTTAATCCTTTGAACTTTAAAACACAGAAATTCCATAACCCTTTAACCCATTTAAATTCATCATGCAATGTTCCATGATGTGTACAAATGTCTATATTTTTATTGTAAGCTAATAATATAATAATAAACCATAAAAAGACTAAAAATAGCCAAATTAAATATTTTAAGTGAAGTATGAATGAAATTCAATTTTAAAGGTTTTGTGGCCTTCACTCCATAATTTGCGTTTTGCACTCTTCCTTCAATTTTCTATAATCTATAGCTATCTGGTCACAATACTACTTTTAAAATCCAGCTTGAACTGATGTATCTACCGATTTAACTTAAAAATTTGTACTCCCACTAAAATCAGGCGCATCTTGAAAAAGTATTTCCCACAAAAAAAAATGCAGTTCAAGGACGTATCTCAAATCACTTAGACTTACTGCAAAATTGGTCAATTCATAGAAAAGTCCAATTTCAAAAATAAATTAAAGAGCAGATTGGGAAATTTTGTGAATAGAATATTTTAAGTAGCTGAATGCGCATGACTCAACAACAAGAAAAAGAGAAAACTTAACTGCAAAATGAGCTTTTCGAGGCATAATATCCTTCAATTTCTATTCAGAATCTTTATTTTCAAAGCAAAAAAACGTATAAATATTATTTAGTTCATTTTTGGCTGAGTCAACTACCGGTGTGCTATACCTATTTCGTTTTAAATGTTAAAACTTAGTTTGAAGATTCTGAAAAAAATTGTTTCATTTTACCTTCAATTTAATTTGGCAAGATACTCACTGATTCGTTTTATTTCAAAAATATGCTCTGATTTGTTCTTATACTCAAAATACAGTCGAAAATCATAACAAAAATATACTTACTTAAAAACTTGTGGATATACACGGCTCAGGAAAATTAGACAAAACAAAACCAAAACTACGAACAAATTCCGACAAAGCTGGAGTTTGCTGGGAGACCTTTGATTTGATGGGTTAAGCAACAAATCCTACAAAGTAGCTGAAATTTAGACAGGAGGAAAGGGGCCAACATTCAGTTTTTTTTTTTGGTTAATTAAAAATGATAGTTTAATAATTCTTTATAACAAAGGGTTTTATCATTTTGTCTCACACCATCAATTAATCTAGTTTTTTTCACTACAGTGAACTTTTTGTATTTGGAGCCTTTTGTTCAATTTTTTTTTGGTTTTCCCATATGGCCTAATCTGCAGAAAAAAATAAAATACATGAATAAGTCGCACGAAATTTCCGAATTTCCTTTAATAAATTCTTTACAAACCATACATGTTTACCAACTTTGAAGAAAATCGGTTCACCTGGACGCAGACTGTTAGAAAAGAGACAGATAGAATTGCAAAAATACATTTTAATCTTCCATATAATAGTAATGTCATGTTTCATTGTGATCTCAACATTTTGTTGACGAACTCATATTACCTGCCTTATAGTACCTATAGTTTACTTGTAAACAGTTTTATTTTAAAGGTATCTACATTCTACATACTATATCAATATACTTTTCCTGAGAATGTATTCCATTAAAACTGTAACATTTATAGCAAAAAAAAAGCTTTTTAATTAATATGTAATTCTTAGATACCTAGTGTCAATTTAAAATACTTTCGGATATGTACTCTAAAAATACAACCTCCATTAAGTTTTATGACATTATTAAGCCCGGAAAAGATTGTTAGCTATTTTAGGCATGGCATTAGATTTAATTTATAATGAGAATATGTATACCTATACGCACATAGAAAGACTCTTATGTTTAAGTTTTAAAACAAGGCTATTTTAATCACAATTTTGGTTCAAATTTAAAAGTTCTGTACATTGTACATTGTACATTGTCCAACGCTACAACTTCTGAGAATTTTTAATAAGTCCATATGGACTTACTAGACTGCATTACCGACACAACTACATGTGCGATATATGGGAACGTCAAATTTTATTGGTAATAAAACAAAGCAAACTGCCTAAATGAAAATTGACTTACTGTGCTACACCATTCGGGACGAGCTTGCTATTTTACTAATATAGTTTTCACATCACCTACCTAAAACGAGTGAAAAAAAAACCCAAAACCTACACGAAAATTAAAGTTTTAGCATATATTTTTGCTAAAAAGAATTTTTTGAAAACTACCCTTTCGAAAACTAGTAGACAAAAACATTCAGCACTCAATGAACTGTTAAGAATTGTACCGAACAGAATATAGTACATTGTTAAATGAGAAAATGTATGTTCTGAAATTTTCTGAAAACTGTTACTTTATCATTTCCAGTCAGAGCAGTTCACAACCGTTTTGAAAAGGATTTTCGATTTGCTTTTATATGTTGTTGTTTTGGTATCCTCTGGTTCTGAACTGCAGAATTTCTTATTGAACAAAACTTTTGTTATTTATCTTGAAGTTGTCAACATTTGAAACTTATGTCGAATTCGTTTCCTACCTATGGATCTGAGGCAAAGAAATTGCTTTTTTTATGTCATTGTATTGTTTATATTATTTTGAAGGTATTTTAAACATTCCCTATATTTTACTTTATTGTCTTATTGACAAATTGCACCATTTACAATAAATTCACTTCTAATAGATTGTTTTCAATAATTTTTATTTTCTAAATTCCTATTAAAATAAACCACACGACACAATTAAAATGCTCATCTAACAGAATGAAATACAAAATCTCTTAAGTTTGCCTTGCTACAAATCGAGATTCATGTCGGACCACGAAAAGTTGATCTGAAGGGGAAAAAAGTAACTTTTTTGCCTATGAATCATGATTATTTAAATTTTTTACCCCTCAGATCAATCTTTTTCCGAAAAAAAGCAACTTTAGTCCGAAAAACGTCAACTTTTTTTTTGAAAGGAATTCGCCATAAGTTTACTAACTATTTATTTAGGTCTATAAAAAATACATTAAAATCAGTAGTAAATAATTCTAAAAAATTTAATTTATAAATAGGTAAAGCGCGTTTTATTTCCAACCTAAAAATATATTTTTTTATGACATATAGGTACCTATGGTACCTACAAATATCGCAGTTGTTGACAAAATGTTAAATGAAGTTTTTCCGCTACACCCATTCTATTCAGCCAGTACAGTTAATTAATATTATTATTCTATGAACCAGTAACTATAATGAACATGGCTACAAGCATTGAGTTTATACACATAGAGAAATCATGTGTAAGTTTCAAATAATGCTGGTGTAATCGTTACTATCGACTTGTTTTTCTTTTACTCTTGTAGCAATTATTTTTGAGTTAAAAGGCAACGAAAACAAAGACAAATGCATGCAGAAAAATTTTCGAGTGAATTAGGGCAATAATAATTACTCGATGTGCTCATTTAGTGACATCTACTTCGGTGAGTTTGAAACTTGATCCCTCTTTATTTTATTTATTATTTATTTATTTAAGCTACAAATTACAATTCTTAGCTGTTTAAAGAATAAAATAAATAAATGATTATAGTTCATATCTTAGTCATCTAAATTATTCCTTAAAATTATTTTTAAATTTCTTGAGTTGAAATTGAAATCAATATAATTCAAACAATTATCATGATCAACATACAAGAAGCTGAATGTGGTTCATGAATACCGTAGACAGTTCTATTAAATCTTAAATTTAAAAATTGAATTATTTGAATCAATATGTCCAGTTAAAATGTTAAAAACAAAAAGAATATTAGATACTATGTGTATAAACTTTATTATATTAGCTATCTGTCAAAATTATTTGTGTTCAGTATCTTTCATTTGTGTAAAAAATTTATAATTTATTGATAATTTTATCAATTAATTTATTGATAATTTTATCAATTAATTTATTGATAATTTTATCAATTAATTTATTGATAATTTTATCAAGTAATTTATTGATAAATCGGATAATTTATTGTAAACTCGCAAGCATGAGATACTGCCAATGCCAAGAGACTGTCCCCCATATTAATAAACACCAAATAGCAATAAAGTTAGCTTTACCCACCATATAAGATATAACTCGTAATGTTGTAATTTCAATTAATGTGTGTTAATCTCAAACTATGAAATAAACACAAAATAAATTTAACTAACCGAATTTTAACAGGATAAGGAAATGATTACCATTGTATATACATTTCTATAGTATTTTCATGCTGAATAATCACCGCCTGGCCATCTTGAGAAACGTGTGATAAACACATTTTTAGGTTCGTGCATTTAATAGTTGTCTATTCTGTAACCCTGACAACAGTCGTAAAAATATATTTTTTTTGTTTTGTTTACGACTCTTGTCAAGGAAATATGGATTTTAGAGCCAATAAAATACATTATATATTATTAATTTGTTTCGTAGACGACTATTGTTAGGGTAACAGAATAGACACTTAGTAAATGTAAGAACCTCCAAATGTGTAGTTAACAACTTTCTTTAGATGGCGCTGCTCCATGGTTGTACTATAGAAATTTATATACAATGTGATTACTTTATAACATGAATTTCTGTAAGTCTCCACAAAACATTAATGCAATACGCTCTCATTTCTCATAACTTTTTCTACAATTTTGCAAATAAAGAGAGAGAAAAGATAACCAATAGCGGGAATACATTACTGTGGTTATTAATGAGAAAAGTTATCAAACGGATAAGTAGTGAATCTGTGTTTTAGGTAACTCATAGATAAATAAAAAGCTATAGTGGTTTGTTATTTATAGGGCTGCTGTGTTTTCCCTCATTTACACATGCGATTTTGACAGTATCTCATATGCTTGTTCATGCGCATTATAATTGGGCCTATAAAAGTTGCATAGTAAATTTACAGCGAAAAACATTGGACTCTATAAATTCACACCGAGAAAACGATGGACACTTGTTTTAAGACGTGGGACCTATTATCTATAACACAACATGATAAGTACTTGTAAGCCAGGTAAAATGTAAATGCAATGTAAAATCTAAAAAATAACGTCCTATCCAAAACTCTTGTTATCATAAACGTTAATGTAACCATGTGATCATTTACGTACTAGACATGGACTGCCAGTCGGTTGAAATGTTCATACAACAGCCAAAAAAAGTTGTTCTAGCTAAAAGCGGCCTAAAAGCGGCATCATCTCGTAGTGTTAAATATACGTGTACATTAAACATATTAATTAAAATTTGTATGAAAACGATTCATATGTATATGAGTTTATAAATGTGCATATGTGTTTATAAATAGTCAAACGAATCTTTTCTTAACCGAAAACTTCTCCGAAAGTCGTTAAAAATATAAACATTTCGTTTTAATGTACAAGAACTATTGAAAGTGTTTTGAAATTATAATTTCATTCTTAAATTAAACCTAGGTAGACTACACAAAATATCGGAAATTTTCAGAGAAAAGCATCAATAAAATTCAATTTCAATCCAATTAATTTACAAACGACCTTCACAGAAATAGCTTTCATTGATTCACACGGACCAACTTTAGTTGTCGAAATACACTCAAAATATTGATTTTTACTCTGTCGAAAGTATCAGGTTCACTGAATCCTAATTGTTGTATATGTATAGGTGTTATTTTTGCTAAGAGCCTTAAGAACATTCAGGCTATGCGATAATTTCACCACACACTATACACAGCAAAGAAGGACAGGGCAGCCCACATTAACTGAATAAATATTGAATTTTAAACATAAACTTTATGGCCACTGGGGCTGGCTCTGGTTATTGTTGATTGTAAAATAAAATGGCAGTGTGAGAAACGGAAACGGACACAAGATGAAGAATACGAAATTTAACACGACCGTTATTTAGAACTTGATAATCTCTATTTCCCCTGATTCAATTGAACAGAATTTAAAATCCTGCGAGTAAAAGGTTTTAAGACAATATTTAATATTGCGATTAAAATTCTCTTGCGGTGAATCTTATTTGCAATTCAAATTCCGCCAATTTACACGTTCGATATAGGGGGCGCTTTGGGTCGTGGTCTTGCCCCAACTCGGCACACAGGTAAACTAAGACCATCATGTCATTCCATTTGCGAGCAACAAAGCAATTAAATTTTAATACGCCTCGTTTAACGCGCGCGTTCTTGTGGCTTGGATACAAAATAAAACTTCTATACGGGGCGGCAGTGGCGGGCCCGTTGGGTTTAAAGTCTGAGGAGTTGTTTCACGTGGAAACAATTTAATTTCCTTGGTGGCTCTCTATCCTAATGCGGTTCGGTTACGGTAAGCAAGTAAAAAGGTTCGCCCGGATTATAATATCCATTTGAAATGAATGGAAGAAATGGATGTTCCTTGCTTGCAGTAGAGCTGTTATATTATCGGAGAGTTCGCAAAGCAGACTTTGGACGGGTTGGCTGGAAGCGGCGCGGCATGGCAACATAAGGTGTCAAGGAACTTTTTCCTTTGTTTGTTGCAAAGGATAATAAAGGTTGCTGAAGAGCTATAAGTGTGGACGGAAGGCTAACTTATAGGTGATTAGTGCTAAGCTCTGGACAAAAGGAGCACTATATAGTAAGGGAGAGGATAATAAATTGCTAGACCTGGAATTGCTTTGCAGTTGGTCTTATAAGCAAGTCATTTTATACCTTAACTGTTTGAGTTTTGTATATTTTTAAAGCGGTTTCTTTTAAAAGCAATCAATTGTGGAAATGAGAAGTTATACTTACATTATTATACTCTTGTTGGGATTTAACTGCGTAATAACTAACATCCGTTATGTGGTTATTTGGTTTGCTTATAACTGTTTGTTGATGTTTATCAAGTTAGTTTATTTTATATGCTTACATAAAATATTAATGTAAAATTATATTAATTACAAGGATATTGTTTAAGTGTCTAGATTCTTAATGCAACAGTACCTATGTATATAGAAGTCTTTCAGATCCTTTTACAACATACATGGATATGCACTATCAAGAAAAATGAGAGAAATGGTTTTCAAAAATCTGAAAAATACAAACAGTGGATAAAACTTAAACAGTGAAAAAAAAAATCAAAAATACAATATTTTCACCTAAAGATTTGTATGAAAAAAACTTTTATATATAACGAATTGACTCTGGGCATTAAATCGTTCATTATACTGGACCACCACTGTAATTTAATTTTGGTAGTAATGAAATTAATAATTAATGAAACATTTTAAACTAATTAATAGATATTTGGTTATTTTGGTACCCATAGTAGTGGTCCGTGGGCGTAGTGGTCAGCGTGTCGGAATAATGCTGGCGAGGTCTGGTTCCAAATCCAAATCCTGAGCACATTTTACGTTTTTACTTGCTTAATAGGGCAAGTATTGGATTCGTGTAGAAAAAAATTCAAGGTTTTAATCAAATCTGAGAGAATCCTAAAAAAGTAAGTTCCGTCATGCCGTCCGTCGGTCTGACTGTGCGGGTGTAAGGTTGTCTGTTCACCGAGCTACAACCCAAATGGTTTGACGGATTTGCTTCACACTTCATGTATAGCACTTTTTAGTGATCCCCTTGAGGACAAATTTGAAGTTTTGTTTTATCCCGGGTATAACGGGTATTTTCTATATAAAGGTTTTGGTTTCTCCAATTTCTTTCAAAAACGACTCTAATGATTTTGATAAAACTTGATGTACGTTATATACGCAGTATAGTCTCAATACAACTGCATTTCAGGATTTGGTGTTTACAAATTTGGCAATAACTTGATAACGTCTGAGCCGATTTCTTTTAAATTCGGTATAGATTTTAAGATTTAACAGAAGATGGCATTCACAACATTCACAACAACTTGATCCCACGTTTGTAGGCAATTTTTTGATATTTTTTAATAGTTTAAATTTTTGTAGTCACATATAGTTTGCTACAAGAGCAAGTTCGTTCGACCCAGTCCTGCATTTAATTTTTTAACGAAACCCTGTTTTATTTTTGTTCTTTATTTTGTCTTGATTTAAAGCGTTTATTTCTGCATTTACAGATTTTTTGATATTATTTTGTTAACGGAGAAAATAGCACTGCGCAGTCTTACCCCAAACAACTCTATATCTATTTAAAATTAAGGTGGATCTATTAAAAAAAAAATCAACAAGTTCCTTTCCGTAAAATACCTCTTTTTTTATCGATCAATTAAAACATGCCTTTAATACACATTTTTGTGTATACAATGGCTTTTATCTTATGAATTCGTAATTTAGAACTAAAGCAATACATCATACGATGGGACATTATTATACGCCATCAATTGCCTTCGAGCGACTAATAACATTAAAATCTCAGACTTATTACAATACAAAATTTGGTTCAAAGGTTCAAAGAATGAAAGAACAAAGGCAATTAATTATTCAAAGTTAATTATAATGAACTTTATTAAATACCGAAGAATGGTTTACTATTATATACTATAGACGCAAACTATGTCCTTTTATAAGTCCTGGTTATTAATTTATGGATGATCATGAGGTTAAAATGTTTGTCATGGGTGATGGTGAGGTGATGGTCATTCAATGTGATGTCATATTTCTTAATGTAGCCAGTTTATTTTATTAATATCAAAATTTAATTCATATTACTAAACCCTGTGAGTAGATATTATGTACTGTACAATGTATACATATACAAAAATGACAAATGTTTTTATATGATTATAATACGATTTTGAAAGTGTTTAATATAGATACGTTATAACTATCGACTTATTTAATTAAACTTTCAATTAATGGATGAGAATAAATGATTGTTTTTTTTAATTTTATTTTGACAGTTATTTAAAGAATTATACACACGCAATGTTGGAACTGAATCCATAGAAAAGATCAATACATCTATCCTCCATGCTCAGACAATTTAAGAAACAGTTTAATTAAGCGTTACCTATCTTCAGATTTTAGCACGATGATGCAAATTTGCTTTGTATAGTTGCTCATTATCAACCCAATAACTGATATTTACGGTACCATATGTACCGTAAATAGTTAGAGCAACAGGTCATCAACTTGTAATGCTCCGTCTTCTCCCATATAGAAAAATTTTTTTACACGCACTTTTTTATACATGAATACGTGTGAACAGCAAAATGCAAAATTGTAAGAATGTATGGTCTAGCCAAATTTGACAGTTCCATTTGAAATGCAGGGGCACGCATACAGAGTTAAACAGTTTTGAAAGTTTGTTGGCAAAAGTGGATGGAGCCTCCTGAGTTGATGTTCTATTTATTTATTATTCTATGGTTAGAGCTCAAATTCTCACAAATTCGATTTAGTTAAATGGCTTCCCCTACCACTAGGATGCTTAATTAAGGAATAATGAGTCGAAATCCTTTCAGAAAAGTCTGGAGAAAAGTCCTAAAATTTCGAGGTTTTTGATATGTGGTGGTAAGCACAACTTTTTCGAAGATGCAAATTTGGAATAAGACTACACTATACATGTTACTTACAACATAGCAAAAATGCAGAAAATCATCATGCTTTACGATTTTAATGTCTGTTTTGTAATGGGTTATGTAACAATCCCCTGTTTGGAGGATTTTGTCGACATATTCTTAAGTCAACCCTACAAGTGAACCGCAGATCTATGGTGAAATGGTAAAGTAGAAGAAGAAGAAGAAGTGGAAAAAGAAGAAAAGTTATTGTTTTTCTGCCAAATAAAATACTGGATTTTTCAACTCATCAATGAGGACCTTCAGAGACAAGAACCATTCATCTTCAAAATTTTTAAATCCGAACAGCTATAAACCGGGTACACCGAAGAATGCCAAATCAAAGTTTTCGATGATTGATGATATGTATGTAGCTGGTCCATAAAAAATTATTTTTATTTTCTAATCCACATTAATGTCAAAACTCTGCTAAAATCTGAGCTAGTCTACTACCAACGACTTTCCATCTTGGCGACAAAGGTTGCGTTCAGCATTAAACTGCAGAAGCATTAACCGACGGACAAAACGAATCGGGCAGAAGACAAAGCTCATACGACCGGTCTACGTCTACATCACCTAGTGCTTCATCATCGATGAAAAATACATTTTTCAAAAAGCCGCCAATTCGATAGAAAGTCTTTTTTAATTTGAACCTGATAGATATGTTAAGATAACGTATACTTTCAATTAATTTCAGTAAATTTAATCATTAAAGATGCGACAATGTATTTGAAAAAAAAGTTATAAAATTAACCACTTTCCACTTTGTGGGCGGCAATGGTACGATGGATGGAGTGCTTGCTTGTTAACCAAGAGGTTGCCAGTTCAATTCTCACTCGGGTAAAAAGCATTTTATTCTTTTCAACATAACTCCCAGCTTATGCTGGACGTCACTAAACTGATTGTCTTTCATCAAACTCCTTACTCACAAAATACCTATTTATTTATGTAGATATGAAAATAACACACTTTCGGATAAATTTCATCAAAAACATCAACCAGAGAACATACAATTACAACAACATGTCATAACAACACCTAAAAACAGAAGGTACAACACCTGTCTTGACATAAATCGCATAAGCTAAATTCATGCTATACCAAGCAAAATATAAACGCTCAAGAATTTATCCAAGATTTCATATGAAGAACACAAAAAAAAAAAAAAAAGAAAAAAAAACGAATTCAACGTTAATGTCAGTGAAACTGAGAATATATAAGACACATTCTGTGTGGGTGAATTGCACTTCAAATACCAAAAACACTGTTAAATACCCATAAATCTCATATACAGATACATTGCCATCCAACGCTCTTCATGTCTTCTGAATCCCATTGTAAATCTTCAAAGAGTATTTCGAAGGATAAAACCCGAATTTCCAAAAACAAATTGAAACGTCGAATAGCAATCGAAGTAGAATCCAACACCGAACTTCACATTGCCTCAAGTACTGACGTATACTGTAGTGGGTTGACTTTACACCCAATATACCTATCCTCCCCCGCCTGGTTTGCTACCAAGTTTCATTCGTTTATGTTCGATTTGTAGGTTAAAGCTCAAGGCAATAAGGTTAAATGGATCGGAATTTATAAAAGTTCCGCAGAGCAAAGAAAAACACAATTTTACTGAGATGAATGTTCAACATGTAGGTAGGTAGATAGAAATCAGCAGGAATTGTTGAGAGGGGTTAAAAAAAGGGAGGCACTCAAGCACTTACAAATTAGTGAGGGAGTTCTGATTGATTGACATAACATTGACATTGCATCCAAATTGGATTTGTTTTGCTACTAATTATAACTGATGTTTAAGCAAAGCAAACTGAAATGACAATGAACAAATGGGACAATGAAATGATTATAAGGAACGGGCATCGATTGACTGGTAGTGAATTTCTCACAGAAATTCGTGCCCAAATTCTTGCAAACGGCAACATTAAGGAGGAGACATAAAACCATAACATGTCAACAATGTTCCATGATGATAATGATTTTCACTTGAACAACAACTCTCCAACTCCACTTCTTTCTTTAAGGACCTGCCTATGCAGCTTCCGGATTGACATCAGGAAACGTCGGTATTCGGAAAGCCCGGAGGTTTTCGTTTCCATGTTTCCATACTGAAGCGGAGGCTAATAATTAGCAGCTATAAGCAGTGCATTTTCTTTTGAAGTATTTATTTATCCTAAGGTATTAATTTGTATGAGCACTCAAGAGGATATGAACCTTAAAATAATTTATATATGATAGTACGAGCGTTTAAGGAAACCTGACACAAGTAAACAACCACAAAGGAATGCAAGAAGTACAAATAAGGAATGAAAAGAATGCAAAGGAATGCATGAATTCTCAAATGATTGCATTCAATTGACTGCTGTAAAATGAATGACGACAAACATGATTGCAACTATTTTGATCCGATCAAAATTTGATGTCAAACGAATGGTGATTGTTAATTTTTATGCAGAAGTCTTAAAGTAAAATCAATGAATTAAAATAAATTGAATGGATGATTTTTAAGGATTGCATTCACACAAGATTGCAATCTTTTACAAGCCGGCTATGCTACAAGACAAGTTATAAATTCATGGAAGATAAACAATGATAACAATCAAACATGACATTACTATACAATGATAGCGGAGTCGAAGAAAATGGTTCTGGAAATTCTGTCTGTCAGTCTGTCAGTCTTCTATAGGTATAGGTACAAGCAACTGCTTAACTTCAAACTTTGTATCTGAGATCTGTATAGTAACCTACAGATAGATTTTTGGAATTAGGTTCTATAGGTCTTAAAATAATGGTACCTGATGCCATATAACGGTTACGAAAAACCTTATGTCGAAATCAGCTGCAACAATTTTGATTGAATTCGACATTAGTGATAAAACATTAAAAGCTGTTCCGATATAGTTTATACTGTATTTCCTAGAAAATAGTTTTTTTCGGTAGCTGCCATATAACGGTTTATTAAGTTTGACTTTCTCGTTATCGAATTAATGGATCTTAACCAGATTTGATATCTATAAAATGAGACCTAGAAAGCTTATTGATAGGTGTACGTATTTATTTTTTTCGTACATTTTTTTTTAAATTGAAAAAAATTGAAAATTAAATTTTTTTAAAACATTTTAATTTTTGCTCAATTTAATTGTTTTTAAAATTGTCGGGGTTCAAAGACTGACGTACATCTAAGAGAAAGAGTTTTTTTTAGTGAAACTGCCTCTTGCGACTAATCGACAAATCCATCAAGAAAAACGTCTCATCGTCAAGATAAAGTATCTCCCATTAGTCTTACGGACTTGACAAACAATTGTTGGTCCCTCCAATCCTGTCGAACTAACAACGTACATAAAAGGAAAGGTTGATAGTGTAAGTGTACAGTGTAAGTCACTAAGCTTTAGTTCTTCGGATCTGCCGATGCCAATCAATGTTTGTAATACTGATATAAAACAATGAAAAGCTGTACAAGACCTTGAAGACCTTGATCCCAGTCCTGCTTTATGGGGCGGGAGCATGGGCGTTAAAGAGCTCGGATGGAAAGTTACTTGGGTGCTTTGAGAGAAAGATTCTTCGATTTATATTTGGTCCTGTGTGTATCGAATAAGGAGTATGGAGTAGAAGATTCAACGATGAGCTATACGGGCTTTACGGCGATATTAACCTAGTCAAGAAGCTGAGAATACAGCGACTGGGATGGCTGGGTTCACGTAGAACGTATGGACACCAATGCACCAGTCCGGAGTCTTTTAGTCCATTCCTCATGGTGTACGCGGCGCGTTAGGAAACTCACGAATAGATGGCGGACACAAATGGAAAACGATCTCAACCAACTTGCAAAATTGGAAGCGGCTAGTTAAGAACAGAATAACAAAGTCCATCCTGGACTGTAAGCGCCATCTTAAGTAAGTAAGTAAGTAAGTAAGTAAGTAAGTAAGTAAGTAAGTAAGTAAGTAAGTAAGTAAGTAAGTAAGTAAGTAAGTAAGTAAGTAAGTAAGTAAGTAAGTAAGTAAGTAAGTAAGTAAGTAAGTAAGTAAGTAAGTAAGTAAGTAAGTAAGTAAGTAAGTAAGTAAGTAAGTAAGTAAGTAAGTAAGTAAGTAAGTAAGTAAGTAAGTAAGTAAGTAAGTAAGTAAGTAAGTAAGTAAGTAAGTAAGTAAGTAAGTAAGTAAGTAAGTAAGTAAGTAAGTAAGTAAGTAAGTAAGTAAGTAAGTAAGTAAGTAAGTAAGTAAGTAAGTAAGTAAGTAAGTAAGTAAGTAAGTAAGTAAGTAAGTAAGTAAGTAAGTAAGTAAGTAAGTAAGTAAGTAAGTAAGTAAGTAAGTAAGTAAGTAAGTAAGTAAGTAAGTAAGTAAGTAAGTAAGTAAATAAGTAAGTAAGTAAGTAAGTAAGTAAGTAAGTAAGTAAGTAAGTAAGTAAGTAAGTAAGTAAGTAAGTAAGTAAGTAAGTAAGTAAGTAAGTAAGTAAGTAAGTAAGTAAGTAAGTAAGTAAGTAAGTAAGTAAATAAGTAAGTAAGTAATACTGATATAAAACGCAGTAAAATTGCTTGACTTATAGTATGAATATTATTGCTCAAGTCCGAGCGAATTAAATGCTTGAGTCGTTTACCACCGAAACCAATGGCTTGACGTTAAGCTGGGTCCACCTTATAATAGAAATTGTGATGATGCAATAATTATGTGCTAAATTAGTACCGCAATGGCGAATTAAGTGCTCCAAAAATAAAATTTCTAAAAGACAAAATTTGCCTAAAATTTAGTAAAAATATAATACGCACCTATACTGGATCCTTAGACAAGATAATAATTTATCGTTAGGGCGCCTTTTTTCAAACTTTGACTCTTAGGTAAAAGTTTTAAAAAGTTGTTGGTTATATTCGGGTTCAAAACATCGAACAAAATTTTAACTAAGTTCGTTTATTATTTTTGTTTAATTCCAAATTCATTTATAATATATAATATATAATATTTATCTTTTTCATAAATTTGTATTCACATATGAAAAGAATCGTATTCAAACAACTTAATAATTTGTCAAACTAAAAAAAACTTTTCTTTTGCAACATTTCCTGTGAGTACTTTGGTTGTTTAAAAAAAAAATTACAACACTAAAACAACAATAATCATTCTGTTGAAATCATCTCGTGGATATTTTTAACATTCCCACCTTAAAAGTTTATAAACAGGGATAAAGATGTTATCCGGTTCCGCAGTGAGAGGGAGTTTGTGTGGGCTTGTGAGCTTCGAGCAGTTGAATGAACATTTTTTTACCTGTGATGTTAAATGTTCCTTTTTTTTAAGAAGTAAGAAGAAATAATAGATGCCAGACACGTCGTGGATTGGCTTACCCCACCATTTTTGTGTTCTTTCCCAAAAAGTATATACACGCAAGGGGACCTACAAAATACCATCTGTATAAGAAAAACGTGCGTGCAATGAAACCTCAAGAGCTTCAATTAATAATGAAGGGCAAAACATTTTTCCGCAAGTTTCCTTCCTTTGATTATGGGAAAATTACAAAAGAATGTGTGAAATGTGTGTTGCTTGTATCCGTTTTCCTTAGCACGATAATCTTTGCTGAGAACGAATTTTTAAGTAAAAACACACACTTCTTTAATCTGTACGTACGATAGCAGAAAAAAGAGTTCTGGAACAATTTATGAATTTGTTCTTTTGAAAATCTTTCTTTGTTTTGCTTACCTGAAGAATTAAGATTAATGGGTTTAAAATTTAATCAAATCAAAATATATAATGATTCTTAAAGAATAAGTAGATAAGATAGCTATACTTTGACATTTTAAAATACAGTCAAACACATTATCAGTCATTGGCGATCTTTTTAGAAGTATGCTGATGGACCTCTTATAGTCCGGGAGGTATCCTTGCATTTTAGTCGATAAGTTAAGCCGATCGTTTTCCATCTTTTCAATAGATCTCAGCTGTGGTGGGTGTGGCTGTGGAAATCTGCCTATGTGGTAAAAAAAACAAAAAAAAAATTAGTTATAGTACGTCGCGCCGGCTGAAACTTTTCCCAAAAATATAGTGACATCATACTGAGCTGAAAAACAACCGTCAGCTGCATTAGCTGGAGTTTATTAGACCTACGTTGGGTTAAGACATGAGGGGATATATCTTCCCCCGTAAAAACACCAAGATATTTATAGGCTCTCACAATTTCAATCGGCACGTTGTTTAAATGCAATTTTTCGTTTTTGGATGTTCTGACTGACATTACGATACTACCCAAGCATGAAAAAGAAGGTTTTGTTACGCCGTCCGTCCTCGGTCTGTCTGTGCTATGTGTATGTATAGGTGGGTGTATGAGCGAGTATGTGCGACTGTTCACCGATATGCAGCCTTAACGGTTTGAAGGATTTTCTCCAAACTTCGCGTATAGCAGTTTTTTGTAATTTCCTAGAGACGAATTGGATTTTTTGTTTAACCCGACTATAACGGGTACCATCCATATAACAGTTATATTAGTTTTTTTCAAATTGTCTCAAACGATTTTGATAAAACTCGATGTATTTCAGGTTTTTGGCTAAAAATGCACATAACGGAGATTTGGTTTTTACAAATTTGGCCATAACTATGATAACGTCTGAGCCGATTTCTTTTTCAGCACAGATTATGAGTTTGACCAGCTGAACCGATTTCATTTAAATTTGCTCACTAATTTAGCATACAATTTAAGTTAGGTATTTAATTCTTGATGGCATTCAAAGCTTTTTAGTAAACAATCGTTAAATGATAGCTATACCGTACGAATCGCTTAGGCCATTTTCTTAATATTTTTCACCTTTCTTCAGTTTTTAATAAATTAAAATATTTGTATAGTACTACTATCGATACTATCGGAGAGAACAAAAATTTTTGTTGAAAATAATAATTTAATGATATTTTTATTGTCATAATACCAGCTATTATGTCGTCCTTAATAATTAGCCAATCGAAACAACACTTTTAGACATAAAAATGAAACTGAACACTTCAGAAGACCAAGGCATATTTTAAAATCACTTTACGATTCGATTAAAAAACGTCTAGCCTTACTATACGAACTCAATTCTTAAGGGCTCGACGATATAAGATCCATAAACCAAAAATAAAAATATAGGTTTAAAACGAAATAAAAGCCAATGATGCAGTTTAGTTGTTAAAGGAAGAATATTCCATTCAAATTGCTAGTAAACAAGCTGCAATAGAATCAACAGAGGCATCAACATATTTTTCATTTTTATCAATTTCATCCACAAGCAATTCGCATTAGTTGACTCAGTGTTGCCGCAGGTCTTTGCGAAAGTGTAACAAGATTTAAAGAAAAACAATAAAATTGTAACATAAATCAAAAATTAAAATTTCCTGCTTCAAAACTTGAGGGTAGGTAATTAAATCCCCAAATTTTCTGGCATAAATAGTCTACAAAATTACCATTCCATAGTTTTTTCTATCAAAACGGAGAGAAAACATTTGTTGTAATAAGTGTAACAAAATAGGAAAAAAAGTTATATAGTAAGAAAAGAGATAAAATTAAGAGAAATTGTAGCAGTTTTGTTACACTTGTAACATTGTGGCAACCTTAAACGTACTAACGGTCCTACGAAACTTATTCGAATGGCGCATAAGTCGGGACATGAGTCCCAAATTCTTTTTTTTTTAACTTATGTCCCACTTTGATGGGACATAGTTCCAAAATTCGATTTTGGAATTATGTCCCATCAAATTGATAACAAATTTTATTTTTGAAATAAGACATAAGTTCAAAATTTCAAAACCAAACTTGTACCCACCTAAACTCGCACCCACTCCAAATCCTATATAGTGGGTCAAGAACGGGAGTTGCAGGGAGGCAGCAGGACAGGTGGGCCACCCAGGTACTGTGACTCTTAAGGACATAGATCCAAAACTCTTTTGTTTGTTCAAAGTGGGACATAAGTTCAAAAAAAATCATTTTGAACTTATGTCCAGAGGAGTTATGTCCATGCTCCTGTTCGTATACGAACGGTTTTATGATGAATGGACTTGTATTCTTTGTAGGAAAATTCATCCCAACACCTACTTTAGTTAGATATTGCAATTCACATGTAACTTTCATACACGTATGAATAATAATTGGCATAATGTTATAAAAGCGACCAACCCGAAAATTATGCAACTCATATAACACTTTAGCAAAACCAGTTCATTCCGAAAAGAAATAGTTTAAGTAAAGTTGTTTAGGAGAAATACCGAAAAACAACATAGAATTCTGTTCCTATAATAAAAGAACAAACTATTCAGTACACCAACCTTTACCTAAATAATATCGAAACAACCGAAACAACCACCTACGAGTAGGCAGTGAAAGTAAATTAGTCCAGATAGCATTCAGATGGTGGAGGAAATAAAATGTTCAAACAGTAGTCCAGAATTTCTCAAAATCAAATATATGTCAGAAGAATAAAAGAATAAAACTTCTGAAGAAAATGTAGGCAAATTAAAATATTTTTCTTTAATTGCAAAGAATTATTAATCCTCAACGGATGTAACAACAAAAATATTTTACGTACTAATTTAATACGGCACGTATTAAAGATTAGGTCGTTCATTAAGTAGTAGTTGGGAAAGTTGGCTAGAAATAGTAACAAAATGTCAAAGAGTGTTGAAAACAATACTTACACCACAAATCTACTTACCTAGAGAAAAGTCTTGTAATCATGTGCATACATGTATCTTTTTATACTTACGTCATTATTCAAGAACAAACCTGCAAAGAATCTGAAAAAGAAAACTAAAAATAAAATATACTTACCCCATAAGAGCAAATTGCAACAAAAATAACTTTTTTGTTTTTGTCCGAACACTACACTCAGCTAAATACATTAGGGAAAAAGGAAAGAAAAAGATAGTTATTAGAAAGAAAAATAATGATAATGACAACCCCAATAGTAGAACAGAGAAAAAAACGATAATTCATAATGCGACATGAAAGTGAAGGAAATGCGTCACATCAATTTACTTGCACAAACAAAATTCTAAGGGGAAAGACACTTACACATACATATAAAAAGTAACTTAAGTCTAGACATGTATGAACAATTCTGTAAAATATCGAAAGTATCTGCGAGTGTCGATACAAGAAAAAAGATGGCCGAATTAAATTTCGAGATTCATACAATCTTTATAATGAGAACAAGAGGGACCAATACTTAGCAACAATACTGTCTCCATCTACCTAAATCAGTCAAACCGCCAAAAAAAAGTACTGTTGTAGAAGCACTGGGAGGCGTAACCCGCTACGTAAACCAGCCGAACAATCATTCGCAATTTCCAATTTGTCAAAGTCGGTCGCTAGCAGAAAAGTTGAAGGTAAAAATATTAAAATATATAAATAAAAAAGTAATAAGTACAGTTGATAAAAGCAAAAGTGAACAAAAAAAAACTTAAAATATAAAGAAAAAGTAAAAACACAAGAAAAACTCATAAAATTACAAAAGGAACAAAGCAGAACAAAAGGATTACGCAGTGGATAAAAATCCAGGTAAGATTTTTTTTTTATGCACACTAAAATCACCCCCACAAAACAATTTGCGAGCACATGCTCCAAAAACATAAAGGAAAAAATTAAACGAACAAATAAATTAAGAAAAAATATCAGAAAAGCCACTAAACTAATTTATTAAAAGGTGAAAACGCCACGTTCACAAAAATTTTCATTGCAAAGAAACACATGCGTCTCAAATACGCCACGAGCAAGTGGAACCAAAGGAGGAATTTTGGTTGGGTATTGGACAAGCGAAATACGGAAAATTGCAATCGTAAAATTGCGAAATACGCCACTCCAAAACCACAACACATAAAAACCACCCCTTCGAAAGTTTCGAGAACGTATGCGTTACACCGACGTCCAAGACGAGGGATTTTTGCACAAAACAGATGCGCTGTAGAAGCAAAATCCTCTTCCAAAACGCATCGTCAAAATAATCAGGAAAAGGACCAAGAAAAACCAGGTAAAAAAAAAAAAAAATAATTTTATCTAATAGTTTTTCTGCATACAAAATTTTCATATGCATATGGTCCAACGAAAAGTTTAATAAAAAAAAAAAAAACTTAAAGTCGTTCTAATGTACAAAAATTACATTGTGGAAGATTTTTTTTAGCCAGCGGGCACACAAAAGAAAAATGATTCCACGAAAATATAATACAAAAAAAAAGTCATCTACAAGTTTTTTTTAACAAACATTTCTTATTCAAAACATTAATGCATTCTTTTTATTCTTTCAAACAGATACGCTCCCAGTGGTATTAAGTACGTCAGACGAGACTACAACGGATACCAAGTTCCAAAAAGTTCATTGCGTCAGCATCGACAGAGGAACATACCACTCGGAGAGCGTCATCTGGTTTTCACCGGGAGGCGTAAAAGTTAAAATACACAAAATCATTTCGGAGTCAGAAATTTTCTTTTGGAATCCAAAATACATTGGATCAATAGCAGCACGTAGGACCCGACATCACATCGAGGGAATCTCAGATTCAAGCCAAGTGCTGGATACGTCGAAGTCATCAAGAATCAGTCATCGTATACCCTTGCTGGAGGCACCTATAGGCAAGATGAACATGAGTAAATTTATATAATCTGGATGAGGTATGATCGTGAAAATTTATTTGTTATCTTATATGATAGGTAGTGATTTATACTTTTTATAAAATCTAAGTTTTTGCTAATTGAAATAAAAATCACCCCCACAATCTAAAGGTGATTCATAAGATCTGTCAATAAAATATAAAGGTGATTAGTTGATTTTGGAATACAAAAAAAAAAACAAACTAAGTAACAATATTGTGTACCTACATCAAAGTACCTTATCATTGGTACGAATATTTGCTGAAAATTTTAAAGTATAAAAATTTAAAGTTTCTGAAACAATTTGTAAATTATCTGAAACAATATATAAAGTATCTGAAATATTAATCTAAAGTATCTGAGATACATATAAAGTATCTGAAACAATATATAAAGTATCTGAAATAATATATAAAGTATCTGTCATGGTAAATAATAAATTTTACCTGAACACAAAAATACTTTGATGAAGAAAACAAGTATTAAGGAATTTCTAAAGATTCAAGAAAAAAGAGAAATAGAAATTTTCTTTAAATTTTTTTTTGAATCGTGCGTAAAGAAATCACCTATACTTACCTTTAAATAATTCAGTCAAGCAGAAAACGGAAGTGAGAATCCAAACTAGATACAATCTTTGCTTTATTACAGAAACCATTCATACTTACCATAAACAATAAATTCATTTGCTTAGAAAATATTTACCTACATATTTAGTTCAGTCCGTCGCGAAAACCTGTAAAGAAAATTAAAGTTAAAATAAATTAATAATAAATCGGTTAAACAGTTTGTCATAAAAATAAAATTCGGAAATTTCGTTTGCAATAATTAATGTCGGTAAATTAAAGTGTATTTACTTGTGATAGTGAAGTGTGTAGAGGATGCAAATATCCTGTTGAAAAAAAAAAATAAATATTTGTGAAAAGGAGTTTATGCAGGTCATCAGTAGAGGTATTGAATACTTAACTTTGTTGCCTACTGACGATTTGGATCAACTTTTGTTAAATAATTTTGATTTTAGATGCTGAAAAGAAAGCATAAATTAAATTAAAGTTTTTTTTTGTGTTTAGCTCAGTACATAAGTGATTTTAACGATTTTCGATCTGAACGTTAAGGTCAATTATGAACTTTTGAAAATTAATAAAGTACTTACCATCACGAGTAACTACATTATAGTTTTTTTTGTCGTTGTTTGAAAAGTTACGTTTGTTTGAAATTGAAAACAAAATCTTTAGAATCATTTTTAAACTTTTTTTTTGAAATTAATTTGAGAATCAAACATAAAAATTTTCTTTGAGATTAAGATTCAATCTCCATCGTTGGTCGAAGTCCAAATTTCACTCACTGGTCCCATCCCTGAAAAGTCTGAAAGTCTGAAATTTGGAAAAAGAAAAGAATCTGCAATAGTAACTGAATAATATAAAGATAACGTAACTGATGAAATTTGTCTTTTCATCTGGTTTCACAAAGGTAGTGTGCACTCTCCCTGCGTCGAACCATATTTTTTTTTGCCCATAAATTTTGATAAAATATATTGATTTTAACTAAAATTTTAAATATTGATTACATTTTTAATAAAACTAACCCAGCTTTATTTCAGCTAAGATGAGGTTTGAATGTACCCATCAACTTTAAGTACGATCCTTCAGATCCAAACAATTTTAAATTTTGATATCGTTTTATAAATTACTATAGACCATTCTTATTTCAATTTTCGAGTGGGATATAGGCACAGTGGAGGCGTCCTACGCAAACTTTGTTTGTAACAATTTTCGTTTCTGAGTAATCAGAATCTTTCTTGTGGGAACATTTGTTCAACAATTTTTGATCTCGTAATAAAATAGGTACCTACCTATCGGTATAGTTCGGTTAAATTAAGTCTAATAAGAATATTAGTCGCGTATCGTAGAATCGGTTATTCTTTCGATCTTGGCATTAGAAACGTCGACCTTGTCTGATATAGAGAAATTTATATGGAGATAAGAGCCAACTGAAGATTGAACGGATACATATGATTCGCTTTATCGTTTTGCAAATCGAGTTAGGCTTTTGTGTTTTGAAACGAGTGTTCGTCGGAATAGTTCGTTATTTTTCGCGTAAGAGGGACAGTGATTCAGTTCACGAATCCTCGAATTAAAGATTTCTGTAAGCAGAATTATTTTTCTTTTGCTCATAGAAATCTTCCGAAAAATTCTGAAGATAATTCAAACAGTTATTTAAAGTCAATTTCAAGTTTAGTAATTATGATTTCAGTCTTGATCATTGGAACAAGATTTCTTTGTTTTGATGATTCTCACTCGACGTTAAAGTAAATTGAAGAATATAAGATTAATTTAGATTCAGTTTGAAATCACAAGTTTTGAGTTGAGGTAAAATTTTATAGAGTTCAAAGAAAAATAATTTTTGTAAAGATTTGAGAAAAATAATAAGAGAAAAATAAAGTTGATAGTTTTTTTTTATAAAGATACTTTTAGTAAGATTAATTAAGCCATAAACTAAGTTACGAATAATTTTTGAAGCTTTTGTTTAGGATTTATCTGGTATAAATACTAAAGAATAATATTGTTAGATTTTAAGATTATTTTTAATAAAATGTTAAGAAGTTTCATGAAGATAAATTTTGAGTTTTCGATCATTGTAAAGTTATAGCGAAGGTGAATGTTTTTCTTGGGAAGTTTTTTTTTTACTAAGAATAATTTCAGTTAACATGGAAGACTAAACGCTTTAGTGACGGGACGTGGCTGAAGCCATTCCAATGTGAAGCAGCAATAATAGCACAATCGTAAGCAACTATGTGTGTGTAAAGTTGAGTTTCATTCCATCCTTCTACATTAGTCAAATCGCGGGATATTTTCACAATAGATTCGTACCAGTGAAGACATCGATGGGTAGTGTTCTTGAAAGACTAGTCTCTGACAAGCCACTTAGGTAGGGAAGCGAGGTACTAAAGGGAAATCAAAATCACCTGATTTCCCGACAAAATAGGGTCTTAGAAAAATTCCAAGGTTGAAATAAGACACAGGTTGGGTAGGGTTAGACAAACCTTAGAGATTGTAACATCATCATCTCGACATTCTGTCAACACTCGTGCTTCCACCAAAATTATCTCTCATTTTCTTGAATTCTATTGGATCACTCCTCTCAGAACTCGGCCCCTTTGCTTTTTAGCATAGCTTTTTACAAACTTAATAGAGTCAACATTCAGCAAGACTCCAGGTCTAACAGATGTGACACCGACTTTCACTCCTGCAGCACCACCCACTTCCCTGAACCGACGTGTTCGGCCCCGGCGAATTTTGCAGACCTGAAGCAGCGGTGTAGTGTTAGTCACCCTATTCATCCAGGCTTGGACGTGCCCTATCTTAAGAGAAGGTACTAGAAGTCGGTAGGATGAATAGGTTTCGGATTCGTTTATGGCTAAGCATTACAGTAGGTAATTGTGAGATACGTTTAGGAATCTATGACTTGTGATAGATAGGGGAATTGAAAGCTCCTCTTGAAACTTTCCAATACAATCTCAGATTTCTTACTCTTCATGCTTTCCTGGTTTTCGAAGTCAGATTCACATATCTTCAAGACATTGTGGAATAAATGGAGTACTATTTCGGAATTCTTGGAAGATCATCTGACTACGCCAGATCGTAAATCTGACGTAAGGTTTATCGATCCGGGGTGTCTTTAAGATACGTATATTACACCAACATACGTTGAGAAGTACTCGACTGTGAGAAGAGGATGAAGGGATCTTTCGAATCGTTTACTACTGTCGAGTAGTGAACGACCGTGAGCATCACTTCATCTCCTGCTTTTTTCAGCCGACTACAACCTCAAATATTTTTATGGAATCGGATCCTAATAGGGATTTTTTCCGCACTCGCTACGAAACTGAATAGATAGAATAGGAGATATATTCGCAACTGAGACATAGGTAGTAGTAGATCGAACCTCTTCCAGTGTATGGGTTTTCTTGCTTTTGGTTTTTTTTTATTAACCAATCCTCTCAGTTATAATCACCATCTTTTCGATCTTCTTCCATCCTCTTTTTTATTAAGAATTATAATTATTTTCTTTATTCATATTCGGGATTAATTCGAAATTTAAATCATTTTTTTTATCCTTTCTTTTAAATTGATTTTTATTCTTCCAATTAAAAAAATCTCGAGTATGAGTTAAGAATTTAATTATATATTTTTTTTATTTATTATTTTTATTTTTCGTAGCGGGAACATCCCATTCTTCCCGTTACATAATGGCGCCCGAACGTGTGGGGCTCGAGTTTATGAGGATTTGATAGATTTTAAAAATTTGATAGAATTTTATTTTAGTAACTTTTTGTAAGTAGTAAACTTTCGATATTGTAGTAAGTTGTTCAAACGTCAGTTTGGATTGATCAAGTCAATTTTGAATTTTTATGGAGTTGGTAATGTAATAGAGATTTAATATCGGACGGTTTTCTGACTTAAGTGTCGACCGGTATTTAGTAGAATTTTTCCTGAATATGTCTGTAGCGACAACCTGTCAAAATTCCATTCCACTCTCTTAACATTTTATAAATAGTTTATAGCAGGTTAGTTTACATAGGGATGTCCGTATTGGATATGTTCAGTCCAGTAGTCCGCCGCTTCTCATGAAAGCTAATCATAACCTAGAAGCTAAATTCTTTTTAAACTGTTTAGTTGTTTGCAACTACGTCCGGTAAATAGTTGAACATTTTCCTGTTTACGTCTGCAGCGCAAGCCAAATAACGACGGCTATATAAAAGATAACCAATTTCAATCGACAAATCATTTAAAGAAAAATTTAAGTTTTACTACACTTCAATAAAGTAAATTTTGTAATTTATCGAGCAAATCAAGTTAGTTAGTTTGATGAAATAGTTCTGGTCTGATGTCCGCTAGGGGATGTTATCTACTTCCCTAGGTCAGTAGCAGCAGGGAGAAGTAAGAACAAGCTAGTCTAATAAGAGGAGTTAGATAAATTTTCACGAGTTGTTAGTTATACAGAATATTTTTTTTTGTTGTAATATGAAGAAGTATGGAATGAAGATTCACACATGTTGTTGCGGAGTTGCTGTCGGAACATTGGGAAGCTTCAGTCACGTCTCCGAACTTTCAATGATTGGAGAAAACTTTTGAGTAATTTTAGTAAACATTTTGGGTAAAATTTTAATTTGAGAAAATTAAATTAGATTTGGTATTTTTGAGAGTTTTAGTTGAGTGAGTTTTAAGTGAAGATTAGAACTCATGGATTTAGATATTTAGTTATTGAGTAAAATGTTGATGCCTGGTGGCGAATACGTAACATTTGTTACAAGTTTTTTTGAGTATTTAGTTTTGCCTGGTGGCACATATTTGAGTTATTGAGTATTTTGAGTATTGCCTGGTGGCACAATTAGAGTTAATATAGCCTGGTGGCACAAATTTTAGATTTAGTATTGCCTGGTGGCCCATATTTAGATACATTTAGAGTTAATTTTGTCTGGTGACACCCATATTTAGTTTTAGTTATTGAGTTTTTGAATAAAGTTAAGAAATCTAGTTTTGAAAAATTTAATTTTTTTTGAGCTAATAAGATACAGTTTTTGAGTAATATAGATTTTTGAAGTTTGAGTTTGAGAAATATTAAGAGGGTTTACCCTAAAGAGAAAGTAGGTTAAGTTAGTTAGTAAGTTAGGTAGTAAGATTTAGTTATTAAGAAATAGGTAGTAAGCATAGGTAATAAGATTTATTTGGTAGGATTTAGATAATAAGATATAATTAGATTTTTGAATAATTAGGTAGTTAGATAAGTAGTAACAGTAGAGATTAATATAGTTAGTAGTTTTTTTTTGAATACATAGTTAGTAAGATTAGATTAAGAAAAACTTTGTAAGCTAGAAATAGTAATATACTCTTTTGTAAACATTTTTTTTTTGATAGGTTCAAATTTTAATAATTTTTCAAATTTTTCTTACAAAACTTTTCCTTACACCCACAATGGTGAATAAACCTAAGAACGGTTCGACCGATAAGAAAAAGGGGGGTAGACCACCCAAACCTCCAGTTCCAAGCAAAGCACCACTACTAACGACTCCAGAGCCACACAACACGCGTTACCGAAAAAACCTCGACATGTACCATAACATGACGATGGACACTAACGCTGTGGCAGACATGAGCCAAGTAGAGGAGGCAGCTGGACCATCGAACGCGGAACGAGTTATTGATGAAGATGCACCATTGGTCGATCTAGCGAGACACCTTACACCAGAAGGAGCTCAAGAAGAAACGTTGAACCAGCAATCTGAGGAATGGGAAGATTACGTTAAAGAAATAGCGTTGGCAACCATTGGTTTAAATCGAGCTGAAGATCGCAAAAATCTTCAGGAAACATTAGCTCAGAGCCAAGCACAAATACTGGCAAGAGTGGATCAAGCTGTCAAGAGCGCTTTAACACAAATGAAGGAATTGATACGACCAACAACTACAGCTATACCTCTATGCGACTTACCTACTCCTGATACACGAAACCAAAATGTCAGAAGAGATCCTATTCAAGATGCAACTACCAGAAACAACATTCCAGAAACAACAAGCGAAAGAACAAGAGACAATCATCATGAAGATCTGAGAGAAGCGGTCAGAGAAGCATTAGGTGTACGGCCAAGAAGAAACGTCACTCCACCTAGAGTTGATACCAATCGAAACAACCTACCGGAATTCCCTAGGGAGTGGCCTAGACGCAACGTATCACCACCAAGAGCTGAACCTTCTCGACGATATGATCCAAACTTTTATGATCGATTGGATCAAATTCAATTCGACAATACGTCGATAAATCGTAATGTGAGAGCACCAGCACCATCACCAGCGACATCATTTATACGTTCTCCACACTATCACAAATGGGGCATAGTGTATAATGCCAAAAACATGCCAGTAGACGAGTTCCTTTTCCGACTTGATCGGGTAAAGGACAGCTACGGTGCATCATGGGAGGAGATAGTGGCAAATTTCCACCATTTTGTGAGCGGAACGGTAGAGGTGTGGTACTGGATGTATATGAAGAACAACCCGTATTCATCTTGGGCAGCGTTGAAGTTAGCGCTGATAGAGCAGTATCGTAGTCTGGAAACTGACTCTGAGTTATCCAGACAAATGGCTGAAAGAAAGCAAGCTCCAGGCGAAAGCTTCGACTCGTTTTATGACGCCATTCTTAAAATCAATTCACGCATGAAAAATCCCAGACCGAATGAGGAACTTGCGGAAATAATAAAGCAGAATGTACGCAGACGTATGGGTGAGCTGTTATTAACGTTTAAATCGACTCGACTTGCTGATTTGGTGTTTACATGCCGAGACATGGAGAGGTTTTTAGCTCAACATGATCCCATGAGAGTTAGAGCACCTCCAATATATAACAACCCACCAAGAAAACTCGTGCATGAAATTGAGATACAAACTGATTCACAATTAACCGAAATGTCAACAGCCGTCGAAGCATTTCATCACAACCGGAATCGCGATTCGAAACCAAGTTCTGATAATGTCAAATGCTGGAACTGCTTGAAACCCGGTCATACGTTCAGAGATTGTGCAGGCTTACAGAGAAGAATTTTCTGTTATCGTTGTGGCAAACCAGATGTGTTGTCACCAAATTGTAAAATGTGTCCGGGAAACTCGTCAACGAGCCAACATTCGTCCGAGAGGGAGTTGGCCAAGATGGGCAACTCGGGGAGCCAGTTATAAACACAGAAAAAACCGATAAAATTACAATTATGAAAAACCCTGAACCGAAAAATATCTTGAAATCAACATCCACTAATTCTAGGATACCTAGACTTAGACCTTTAAAGTCCTTGCATCAAAGGCAAATTGAATATAACATAGCTAGAAAGCGAATATATACATATCCCAATCATTTAAAGAAAGTAGAAGCCTTAAGAACTAAGTTCTCTAAGAAAAGAAAATTATATAAAGTAGTATCTTCGACAAAATTGTCAAACTACAAGGACGATCCCCGTCCTTACGTTCAAGTAGAATTATTCAATGAGGAATGGTACGGTTTGCTCGACTCTGGAGCAAGTGTCAGCTGTTTAGGTAAAGGAGCGTTAGAAATATTAGAAAGCAAAAACATCTCTTTTCAGAAATTTTCTACCAACATAGCTACAGCTGATGGAAAACAACAACCAGTAGTAGGAGTAGTTAAAACAGAAATTTCTTTTAATAACAAAACGCATACTCTAGACTTATTTATAGTACCTTCTTTAACGCAGAAACTCTACTTGGGAGTAAATTTCTGGGCACTATTTGAAATAGCGCCTCATATTATACCGTTTAAAGAAAATATTTCTGAGTTAGATTTAGAGAAACCGAATTTCTCGGAGTGTGAACTAACTGCAGAACAGTCCGTTGTGTTGAAAAACACCGTAAAACTTTTTCCGTCATTCGCTGAGCGGGGACTCGGACGAACACATCTTATGGAACATAGTATAGACACTGGCGATGCGTTGCCTATCAAGCAACGACATTACCCTATCTCTCCAGCGATACAAGCTTTAGTGTACGCCGAAGTGGACCGCATGATTTCTTTGGGAGTGATTGAAGAAAGTTCAAGCCCATGGTCCTCACCAGTTGTATTGGTGAGGAAACCCGGCAAAAACAGAATGTGCTTGGATTTTCGGAAAGTTAACTCCGTAACAAAGAAGGATGCGAGTCCAATTGGGCATATAGAAGGTTTGTTAGCACGACTTTCAGAGACACGCTATATTTCTAGCGTGGATTTGAAAGATGCGTACTGGCAAGTACCGTTGGAGGAGATGTCGAGGGAAAAAACTGCATTTTCCGTACCAGGCCGTCCACTATACCAATTCAAGGTGATGCCGTTCGGACTCTCCAACGCCGCTCAGAGTTTGACAAATCTCATGAATAAAGTTATCCCGTCCAACTTGAGAGATCAAGTCTTTATTTATTTAGATGACCTATTGGTCATTTCAAAAACGTTCGATGAACATATTGCTGTTTTAGAAGTTGTAGCAAAGAGGCTAGACGAGGCAGGACTCACAATAAATGTGGAAAAGTCACGCTTCTGTTTCGAAGAACTGCAATACTTAGGTTATGTCGTAGGGCGTGGCTGCCTCAAAGCAGACCCGTCCAAAATTTCTGCAATTCTCGATTTCCCGGTACCAACGACTGTACGACAAGTACGTCGATTCCTTGGAATGGCTGGTTGGTACCGGCGATTCATCGAGAATTTTTCTGAGGTAGCTGGACCGATGTCCGACACACTAAAGAAAAAAAACAAGTTTGAGTTCGACGAACAGGCGTTAGAAGCTTTTAACAAGCTTAAGGTGGCTTTAACTTCGGCGCCAGTTCTCCGCAACCCCAATTTCAGTAAGCAATTCGTGATTTTATGCGACGCTTCAGCCACTGGAATCGGATGCGTACTGTGCCAAAGAGATGAGACTGGCGCAGAATACCCCATTTATTACTATTCACAAAAACTAAATAGTGCTCAACGTAACTATTCAGTTACTGAGCGAGAATGTCTCGCGGCCGTAAAAGGCATTTATAAATTCCGTCCATACATTGAAGGTTACAGGTTCTTGGTGATCACTGATCATGCGAGCCTGAGATGGTTGATGAGTCTTAAGGACCCAACCGGACGTTTAGCTCGGTGGAGTTTGAAGCTTCAAAGCTTCGAATTTTCGGTGGAGCACAGAAAAGGAACTTTGAACGCTGTGCCTGATGCCCTGTCCAGAGTGCATGAAGTAGAGGCATTGTTACTGTCTTCCTTAGAAACGCCCATCGAAAATTCCAGTCCATCTAAAGTGTTACATCTTGATTTGAAGGATCCGTCTTTCAAGTCGGAAGAATACCTTCAAATCGTGGAACACATTAATAAAAATAAAGAACGTCTCCCTGACTTACAAGTATCTGATGGTTTCATATACAAAAAAGTCAGGCACGTAACAGGTAATCCAATTCAAGACGATTTAGCTTGGAAGATTTGGATTCCATCGCAGTTGAACGAAAAGTTGATAATTGCGGCTCATTGCCCGCCTCAAGCATCGCATGGTGGTATCACCAAGACCCTTCATCGTCTTCGTAACCAATTTTATTGGCCAGCAATGGCAGCACAAGTCAAAATGTATGTGAACAATTGCGAAATATGCAAAACAACTAAAGCACCAAATTCTGTTCTTAGAACTGAAATGGGAAAGGGATTTGATGTGGAAAGACCTTTCCAACACATGTATATAGATTTCCTAGGTCCATACCCAAGATCTAGAAGAGGTAATACCTTCATCATTATAGCATTAGACCAGCTAACAAAATTTGTATTCATTAAACCACTGAAAAAGGCAACTACTTCAGAAGTGGTAAAATTTTTAGTGGATGATATTTTCCTGATATTTGGAGTCCCAGAAAGTTTACTATCGGATAATGGCTCACAATTCATTAGTAACGATTTCAAGACATTTTTAGAAAACTTTGGAATAAACCATGTCAAGACTGCCGCATACGCTCCTCAGGCGAATGCTAGTGAGCGAGTGAACCGCTCGATTTTGAGCGCAATCAGAGCATATATCGATACTAAACAACTCAACTGGGATGAGCATCTATCCTTCATTAGTAGTGCTTTACGCACGTCTCTTCATAGTGCAATCGGCATGACCCCATATGAGGCCTTATTCGGCCAAAGAATGATTGAGCACGGGGCCGACTATGCTTTGCTAAGGAAGTTAGGTGGACTTAACCAGTCTGAAATCGATTGGTTGCCCAAAACTGCAAGAATGAACATTCTTCACTCTTATCTTAAAACGGCACTCAATCAAGCTCATGACAACTATGAAAAAATTTATAATCTCAGGAGTAGAGTGATTACTTTCAATATTGGTGACGACGTATTCCGTCGAAATTTCGTACTAAGTGATGCAAGCAAGCATCGTAATGCAAAGCTGTGTCCTAAGTTTGTAAAAACTAAAGTTATTAAAGTCGTAGGCAATAACCTATACAAGGTTAAAGATGCAAACGGTTTCGAGTCTGTGGTACACACTAAAGACCTTCGAAAATGAAGCAACTGAAAAAGTCAAAGACAATTTCTTTTGTGGATTTTATATTTTCTTTTGCGTTGATAAGTGTCATCGCCAGCTGCTCAGCCTGTGCATGAGACGCATTGGGTCGTGGGTAGCGATTATTTATTCAAAAAGTATATGAAGAGCATAGATAATAAACAATATCTTAGATAACAATTTTCATTTCCATCATCATTGTACCTATTGGCACCAGGAACATTGATGATGTTTTGTAGGAAAATTCATCCCAACACCTACTTTAGTTAGATATTGCAATTCACATGTAACTTTCATACACGTATGAATAATAATTGGCATAATGTTATAAAAGCGACCAACCCGAAAATTATGCAACTCATATAACACTTTAGCAAAACCAGTTCATTCCGAAAAGAAATAGTTTAAGTAAAGTTGTTTAGGAGAAATACCGAAAAACAACATAGAATTCTGTTCCTATAATAAAAGAACAAACTATTCAGTACACCAACCTTTACCTAAATAATATCGAAACAACCGAAACAACCACCTACGAGTAGGCAGTGAAAGTAAATTAGTCCAGATAGCATTCAGATGGTGGAGGAAATAAAATGTTCAAACAGTAGTCCAGAATTTCTCAAAATCAAATATATGTCAGAAGAATAAAAGAATAAAACTTCTGAAGAAAATGTAGGCAAATTAAAATATTTTTCTTTAATTGCAAAGAATTATTAATCCTCAACGGATGTAACAACAAAAATATTTTACGTACTAATTTAATACGGCACGTATTAAAGATTAGGTCGTTCATTAAGTAGTAGTTGGGAAAGTTGGCTAGAAATAGTAACAAAATGTCAAAGAGTGTTGAAAACAATACTTACACCACAAATCTACTTACCTAGAGAAAAGTCTTGTAATCATGTGCATACATGTATCTTTTTATACTTACGTCATTATTCAAGAACAAACCTGCAAAGAATCTGAAAAAGAAAACTAAAAATAAAATATACTTACCCCATAAGAGCAAATTGCAACAAAAATAACTTTTTTGTTTTTGTCCGAACACTACACTCAGCTAAATACATTAGGGAAAAAGGAAAGAAAAAGATAGTTATTAGAAAGAAAAATAATGATAATGACAACCCCAATAGTAGAACAGAGAAAAAAACGATAATTCATAATGCGACATGAAAGTGAAGGAAATGCGTCACATCAATTTACTTGCACAAACAAAATTCTAAGGGGAAAGACACTTACACATACATATAAAAAGTAACTTAAGTCTAGACATGTATGAACAATTCTGTAAAATATCGAAAGTATCTGCGAGTGTCGATACAAGAAAAAAGATGGCCGAATTAAATTTCGAGATTCATACAATCTTTATAATGAGAACAAGAGGGACCAATACTTAGCAACAATACTGTCTCCATCTACCTAAATCAGTCAAACCGCCAAAAAAAAGTACTGTTGTAGAAGCACTGGGAGGCGTAACCCGCTACGTAAACCAGCCGAACAATCATTCGCAATTTCCAATTTGTCAAAGTCGGTCGCTAGCAGAAAAGTTGAAGGTAAAAATATTAAAATATATAAATAAAAAAGTAATAAGTACAGTTGATAAAAGCAAAAGTGAACAAAAAAAAACTTAAAATATAAAGAAAAAGTAAAAACACAAGAAAAACTCATAAAATTACAAAAGGAACAAAGCAGAACAAAAGGATTACGCAGTGGATAAAAATCCAGGTAAGATTTTTTTTTATGCACACTAAAATCACCCCCACAAAACAATTTGCGAGCACATGCTCCAAAAACATAAAGGAAAAAATTAAACGAACAAATAAATTAAGAAAAAATATCAGAAAAGCCACTAAACTAATTTATTAAAAGGTGAAAACGCCACGTTCACAAAAATTTTCATTGCAAAGAAACACATGCGTCTCAAATACGCCACGAGCAAGTGGAACCAAAGGAGGAATTTTGGTTGGGTATTGGACAAGCGAAATACGGAAAATTGCAATCGTAAAATTGCGAAATACGCCACTCCAAAACCACAACACATAAAAACCACCCCTTCGAAAGTTTCGAGAACGTATGCGTTACACCGACGTCCAAGACGAGGGATTTTTGCACAAAACAGATGCGCTGTAGAAGCAAAATCCTCTTCCAAAACGCATCGTCAAAATAATCAGGAAAAGGACCAAGAAAAACCAGGTAAAAAAAAAAAAAAATAATTTTATCTAATAGTTTTTCTGCATACAAAATTTTCATATGCATATGGTCCAACGAAAAGTTTAATAAAAAAAAAAAAAACTTAAAGTCGTTCTAATGTACAAAAATTACATTGTGGAAGATTTTTTTTAGCCAGCGGGCACACAAAAGAAAAATGATTCCACGAAAATATAATACAAAAAAAAAGTCATCTACAAGTTTTTTTTAACAAACATTTCTTATTCAAAACATTAATGCATTCTTTTTATTCTTTCAAACAGATACGCTCCCAGTGGTATTAAGTACGTCAGACGAGACTACAACGGATACCAAGTTCCAAAAAGTTCATTGCGTCAGCATCGACAGAGGAACATACCACTCGGAGAGCGTCATCTGGTTTTCACCGGGAGGCGTAAAAGTTAAAATACACAAAATCATTTCGGAGTCAGAAATTTTCTTTTGGAATCCAAAATACATTGGATCAATAGCAGCACGTAGGACCCGACATCACATCGAGGGAATCTCAGATTCAAGCCAAGTGCTGGATACGTCGAAGTCATCAAGAATCAGTCATCGTATACCCTTGCTGGAGGCACCTATAGGCAAGATGAACATGAGTAAATTTATATAATCTGGATGAGGTATGATCGTGAAAATTTATTTGTTATCTTATATGATAGGTAGTGATTTATACTTTTTATAAAATCTAAGTTTTTGCTAATTGAAATAAAAATCACCCCCACAATCTAAAGGTGATTCATAAGATCTGTCAATAAAATATAAAGGTGATTAGTTGATTTTGGAATACAAAAAAAAAGACAAACTAAGTAACAATATTGTGTACCTACATCAAAGTACCTTATCATTGGTACGAATATTTGCTGAAAATTTTAAAGTATAAAAATTTAAAGTTTCTGAAACAATTTGTAAATTATCTGAAACAATATATAAAGTATCTGAAATATTAATCTAAAGTATCTGAGATACATATAAAGTATCTGAAACAATATATAAAGTATCTGAAATAATATATAAAGTATCTGTCATGGTAAATAATAAATTTTACCTGAACACAAAAATACTTTGATGAAGAAAACAAGTATTAAGGAATTTCTAAAGATTCAAGAAAAAAGAGAAATAGAAATTTTCTTTAAATTTTTTTTTGAATCGTGCGTAAAGAAATCACCTATACTTACCTTTAAATAATTCAGTCAAGCAGAAAACGGAAGTGAGAATCCAAACTAGATACAATCTTTGCTTTATTACAGAAACCATTCATACTTACCATAAACAATAAATTCATTTGCTTAGAAAATATTTACCTACATATTTAGTTCAGTCCGTCGCGAAAACCTGTAAAGAAAATTAAAGTTAAAATAAATTAATAATAAATCGGTTAAACAGTTTGTCATAAAAATAAAATTCGGAAATTTCGTTTGCAATAATTAATGTCGGTAAATTAAAGTGTATTTACTTGTGATAGTGAAGTGTGTAGAGGATGCAAATATCCTGTTGAAAAAAAAAAATAAATATTTGTGAAAAGGAGTTTATGCAGGTCATCAGTAGAGGTATTGAATACTTAACTTTGTTGCCTACTGACGATTTGGATCAACTTTTGTTAAATAATTTTGATTTTAGATGCTGAAAAGAAAGCATAAATTAAATTAAAGTTTTTTTTTGTGTTTAGCTCAGTACATAAGTGATTTTAACGATTTTCGATCTGAACGTTAAGGTCAATTATGAACTTTTGAAAATTAATAAAGTACTTACCATCACGAGTAACTACATTATAGTTTTTTTTGTCGTTGTTTGAAAAGTTACGTTTGTTTGAAATTGAAAACAAAATCTTTAGAATCATTTTTAAACTTTTTTTTTGAAATTAATTTGAGAATCAAACATAAAAATTTTCTTTGAGATTAAGATTCAATCTCCATCGTTGGTCGAAGTCCAAATTTCACTCACTGGTCCCATCCCTGAAAAGTCTGAAAGTCTGAAATTTGGAAAAAGAAAAGAATCTGCAATAGTAACTGAATAATATAAAGATAACGTAACTGATGAAATTTGTCTTTTCATCTGGTTTCACAAAGGTAGTGTGCACTCTCCCTGCGTCGAACCATATTTTTTTTTGCCCATAAATTTTGATAAAATATATTGATTTTAACTAAAATTTTAAATATTGATTACATTTTTAATAAAACTAACCCAGCTTTATTTCAGCTAAGATGAGGTTTGAATGTACCCATCAACTTTAAGTACGATCCTTCAGATCCAAACAATTTTAAATTTTGATATCGTTTTATAAATTACTATAGACCATTCTTATTTCAATTTTCGAGTGGGATATAGGCACAGTGGAGGCGTCCTACGCAAACTTTGTTTGTAACAATTTTCGTTTCTGAGTAATCAGAATCTTTCTTGTGGGAACATTTGTTCAACAATTTTTGATCTCGTAATAAAATAGGTACCTACCTATCGGTATAGTTCGGTTAAATTAAGTCTAATAAGAATATTAGTCGCGTATCGTAGAATCGGTTATTCTTTCGATCTTGGCATTAGAAACGTCGACCTTGTCTGATATAGAGAAATTTATATGGAGATAAGAGCCAACTGAAGATTGAACGGATACATATGATTCGCTTTATCGTTTTGCAAATCGAGTTAGGCTTTTGTGTTTTGAAACGAGTGTTCGTCGGAATAGTTCGTTATTTTTCGCGTAAGAGGGACAGTGATTCAGTTCACGAATCCTCGAATTAAAGATTTCTGTAAGCAGAATTATTTTTCTTTTGCTCATAGAAATCTTCCGAAAAATTCTGAAGATAATTCAAACAGTTATTTAAAGTCAATTTCAAGTTTAGTAATTATGATTTCAGTCTTGATCATTGGAACAAGATTTCTTTGTTTTGATGATTCTCACTCGACGTTAAAGTAAATTGAAGAATATAAGATTAATTTAGATTCAGTTTGAAATCACAAGTTTTGAGTTGAGGTAAAATTTTATAGAGTTCAAAGAAAAATAATTTTTGTAAAGATTTGAGAAAAATAATAAGAGAAAAATAAAGTTGATAGTTTTTTTTTATAAAGATACTTTTAGTAAGATTAATTAAGCCATAAACTAAGTTACGAATAATTTTTGAAGCTTTTGTTTAGGATTTATCTGGTATAAATACTAAAGAATAATATTGTTAGATTTTAAGATTATTTTTAATAAAATGTTAAGAAGTTTCATGAAGATAAATTTTGAGTTTTCGATCATTGTAAAGTTATAGCGAAGGTGAATGTTTTTCTTGGGAAGTTTTTTTTTTACTAAGAATAATTTCAGTTAACATGGAAGACTAAACGCTTTAGTGACGGGACGTGGCTGAAGCCATTCCAATGTGAAGCAGCAATAATAGCACAATCGTAAGCAACTATGTGTGTGTAAAGTTGAGTTTCATTCCATCCTTCTACATTAGTCAAATCGCGGGATATTTTCACAATAGATTCGTACCAGTGAAGACATCGATGGGTAGTGTTCTTGAAAGACTAGTCTCTGACAAGCCACTTAGGTAGGGAAGCGAGGTACTAAAGGGAAATCAAAATCACCTGATTTCCCGACAAAATAGGGTCTTAGAAAAATTCCAAGGTTGAAATAAGACACAGGTTGGGTAGGGTTAGACAAACCTTAGAGATTGTAACATCATCATCTCGACATTCTGTCAACACTCGTGCTTCCACCAAAATTATCTCTCATTTTCTTGAATTCTATTGGATCACTCCTCTCAGAACTCGGCCCCTTTGCTTTTTAGCATAGCTTTTTACAAACTTAATAGAGTCAACATTCAGCAAGACTCCAGGTCTAACAGATGTGACACCGACTTTCACTCCTGCAGCACCACCCACTTCCCTGAACCGACGTGTTCGGCCCCGGCGAATTTTGCAGACCTGAAGCAGCGGTGTAGTGTTAGTCACCCTATTCATCCAGGCTTGGACGTGCCCTATCTTAAGAGAAGGTACTAGAAGTCGGTAGGATGAATAGGTTTCGGATTCGTTTATGGCTAAGCATTACAGTAGGTAATTGTGAGATACGTTTAGGAATCTATGACTTGTGATAGATAGGGGAATTGAAAGCTCCTCTTGAAACTTTCCAATACAATCTCAGATTTCTTACTCTTCATGCTTTCCTGGTTTTCGAAGTCAGATTCACATATCTTCAAGACATTGTGGAATAAATGGAGTACTATTTCGGAATTCTTGGAAGATCATCTGACTACGCCAGATCGTAAATCTGACGTAAGGTTTATCGATCCGGGGTGTCTTTAAGATACGTATATTACACCAACATACGTTGAGAAGTACTCGACTGTGAGAAGAGGATGAAGGGATCTTTCGAATCGTTTACTACTGTCGAGTAGTGAACGACCGTGAGCATCACTTCATCTCCTGCTTTTTTCAGCCGACTACAACCTCAAATATTTTTATGGAATCGGATCCTAATAGGGATTTTTTCCGCACTCGCTACGAAACTGAATAGATAGAATAGGAGATATATTCGCAACTGAGACATAGGTAGTAGTAGATCGAACCTCTTCCAGTGTATGGGTTTTCTTGCTTTTGGTTTTTTTTTATTAACCAATCCTCTCAGTTATAATCACCATCTTTTCGATCTTCTTCCATCCTCTTTTTTATTAAGAATTATAATTATTTTCTTTATTCATATTCGGGATTAATTCGAAATTTAAATCATTTTTTTTATCCTTTCTTTTAAATTGATTTTTATTCTTCCAATTAAAAAAATCTCGAGTATGAGTTAAGAATTTAATTATATATTTTTTTTATTTATTATTTTTATTTTTCGTAGCGGGAACATCCCATTCTTCCCGTTACATCTTGTCGGACATTACATCGGAATTCGCGTTGACCACTATGTTTGTCTATATATTTATTAATCAATTCATAAGTACAAATATATTAAAAAGGTTTCTTTAAAGAATTTATATGTTATTATAAGTCATATATGTACAACCTATACGTGCAATTTAATATGTTATTCCATACGCTAAATAAATAAATAAATAATGTAAGATATGAGAGATAAATGAGTAAAAAAAACTATCGATAGTATCGATAGTTTTTCCGAAAAACATAGATAATATCGATAGTAAAATATTTCGATGTTTAGCCAACACTACCTGTTATGTGGTTAAAAAAAAAACGATAATTCTTTTTTCTCAAAAAAAATACGATCACTTTTGATAAAATTAAACATAATTGACTTGTTGCCAAAATTTATGTTTTTCAACAGAAATTTTTGTCGGAAAAAATTTATTAACGGTAACTGCCATAGAATCGTTTTCTTCTACACCGACTACCTTTTGAATGGCTGCACCGATTTTAACGAAATTCAATGTTTTAATAAACTGCCAAACCTGATTATAATACTAAATCAGAACAAAGTTAAAAAAAAAGTAATTTTTTTTAACTAAAATACATTATGTATCTTATAAAATCTGGTCATTGGGAATTTGATTTTCTTACTTGTTTTTTAAGGTATATAGAAATACTTTAAATACAGAAATACCTTAAATATGTATACCAACATGTATCAGCTTTTTTTGTTTTTTTACGAAAAAATTCCATTGGATCATTGATTTTGGAAATCTTAAAAAGTTCCATTTTTTTTAAATTTTTTCACTTTTCTTTAAGATGTTTCGAATTTTTAAGGAATAAGGTAGCTTGGCATAAGAGCGAGGTCGAACGCTAGATTACCATACCATAAAACCGCAATTTTGAGCACCAAGTTAAAAAAAAAGGTAATTTTCAGTTTTACAAACAATTACGTGCAACTAATCACAGCCACTGGTAAAACGTGGCTGTGATAATAAACTAAACTAAATAATTCCATAATTTTAGTGTTCTATATTTATACATTAAATAATATTTTTCAATCAATCTTCTGCAGAAATACTACGCGCGTTCACCATTTTGAAGATAAAAAATATATTTAACCATCATATAAAATACATAAGTACATACATACCTACATATGTGTATACATAAATAAAATAACATAAAAATACAATAGCTGAGGGGAAAAAGCTTGTAGCTAACCATAAAATTTAATTGTCAAAAAAACAATCGTTCCGAATTGCAAATGGAATTGTATGTACATTCATATATTTCTGCGATTTCATTCAGAATGAAAACAATAAATAAAAAAGCGAAACAACGTAATTTACTACAATTGATATGGGCCAACTCTTTGTTCTAGATCACCATAAGGCTTGACAATAAATGTGTTCATAGCGCAAACTCATGTACATATATATGTACATAAAAATATACCACATTTATTATGTAGCAGTTAAATTCAGACCACGATGACAGTTTTTATTTTGCAAAAAATAAAAATTTAAATTATATTATCAAGGCAAACAGGTGTTCTATTTGTAATGATTTAATTCACAGATTTTAAAACAAAAAGATTGTTATTTCACAAAGCATACAAAAATAAAGTGCACAACTGGGTCGCACGAACTTACTTTTGTGGCAATTTCCAACAAAAATAGTATTAAATTTAATAAAAATAAATTTATGTATTGATGTGAAATACTGTTTATGGATTTATATAAATACTGAGACACACTTGAATGAAATTCGTAGAAATTTTGTATTAAAGGAACGACAAATATTAATTGAAAAAAGGAAACTATTGATCATTTCCTCTGCTACTGTCCGGCCCTGGCTAGGTCTCGCCTCCACCAATTCGGTAGCCTGTTTCTCGACAACCTAAACGTGCTGTCGAACAAAAGGATAAATGATTTTACCGCTTTTCTCAACAGCACTAGTTGGCTCTAACAAACCAAGCAATATCTGTATTTCAACTTTCACTTTTGAAGTTTTTGGAACTTCCCTTTAGGACTGGCTTTTCGGACTAGCACTTACTCTATTTTTTTGCGAAAGCATCCAAGTACGGATTTATACCTGGTAAGTATAAATTGCCTTTGAACGGGCCTATAGCCTCATATAGATCTAGTGTAAAGTTATTGGGCAGACTCTCAGTTCAAATGGAACCACCTAGCACACAGTGTGAGCTAAGTTCTTCCCTTGGGACTGCGGGCACAGACCAAAAACTGATCCCCTTAGCTAAACAGTCACTACCACCATATCACAAAAAATTAGGTCAAACGAGTTATGGTATCAAAACGACGCTTTTTGGCTCTAATTGGGTTTCTTCGGAACAGTTGTTCTGCGAAACCGCCATTTTACCTACCTACCTACCTTAACATTAGTCAACTATTGTTATTAACGTACTAAAGGTATCTGAACATTTCTGGAAAAGCTCTTGAACACAAGGAATCTCAATGGGAAATTTATATTATAAAAAACTGGGATCAAATTTAACAATAATTTTAACGCAATTGGCAAGCGCCCTTAGAGTTTAAACGAGATATACGAACAATGTCATATATAAATTTTTATTAATAGGTAATGGTAAAACTTTTTACAAAGACTCAAACCAAAATCAAAATGTGGAGAAAATTTTATTGCATAAAATAAGTTAACCAAAAAAATTATTTTTTAATCGTTAGATCTGTTTTTGAATAAATCGATGTTTACTTAATATTTTTTATAAACAAGTTTTTTTTACAAACTTGCAGTCCTCAAATTTTTATTTTGTATTTAATGTCAAAAATTTTAAAAAAGATATACTAAAATTAAAATTATGCATTTTTGCAAAATTTTGGTATCGAAATTTAATTCAATCATCTAGATCTTTCTAAATAAAAGTGTTTAGGTAAAGTTGATAAACCCGTTACGAGATAACTCAAGACAAAAGTAACGATTCTTTGGGAGATTCCGTTAATAGACTCTTTATTTTTTTTTGTAACTTAACAAAAGACAATCAGTTTAAAACAATCTCAATTTTCTGTTTTTGTCAATTTTATTTTACCCGTTTTCGAAAATATACATGTGTGATTTATATAAAATATTTATTTATTTATCCATCTATGAGTTACAAAAAACTTTCTTTAGACTACTTAATACAAACTTATATGTATAATATATATATTATAAATATATACATATATTATTAAAAGAAAAACATAATTCTAAACAAAAGTTCCCATAATATAATGCTTTTGAAAATATTTCGATTTTGATCGAGGTCGAACATATATTCGTTAAATTTAACATAAGCATTTGTGATTGGATCATTATGAACGTTATAGTTTGTTGCATGACGATAAACATGAAAAAATTATTGGGGCATATTCATAATTGTTTTTAAACTTCAGTTTTGCTTAGCCTTGGCTTAAGCATTGTAATTTAAATATAGGATAAACGAAACAGCTTAAACAGTTTCTACGAACATGCCCCAATGCTCCATTATCCGATTTCTACTCTAAGGAATGGTCTACAAAGCAAACCCTCATAATTTCGAAATTTCACGAATGTTTTCACATGTTTTCGACACTTCATGAGCTGATTTTATTTGATTGTCTGTTACCACTCTGGACTCTGGTTATCTCAAATCATGTAAACCTATAGGATTTATTCTACTATATGGGTGTTCCTTGGTTTTTTTAAGCTTCGGATCAATCTTTATAATTCATTTTGGTATACTGTTTCTGATTTGATTAATCAGGAGATCTTCCTTAGATGTCCCTCTGTGAGTTTTCAGATGTGGAAACCGCGATAGGAAACTCGATCAGCGTGTGGGTGGTATAGTAGTGCATTGCAGTCTACATACTTTCCGGCTGGTACTACAAAAAATGTCTTCTCTTCCTAGTTTTAAGTTGAAATCGCCTGAGACAAGTTTAATGTCATAATCCTAACTAAAGCGACTAATCGTACGTCTTGTCCGAGAGCTAGACAGAATGATTTTTTCTTTCTCTATATCTATGATGTAGTCGGATTCAGCATTAATGCGAATCTTAATGCGAGGCATATAACTTCATTAGACGCTGACTTAAATGTATTCAAATTTCCCTACAATTATATATGTGGGTATGTAAAAAAGCATATGTAAATAAATCTATCAATTTTTTTTCAAATCTCAAGAGCGCAATTAAAATAAAATCCTTTTGCATTTAACAAATAAATAAAACATTAAAAGTAAACCACTGTTGAACTGAAGTATATGTATTTCCATAACCATAAGCAGAAGCACCATTATTTTCTTAATTCTCATTCCCATAGGAAGTTCGATTTGTATCGTTGAGGAAACGCGGAGTTACAATAAAGGTCTTTTTATGGATGTTCCTCACGGAACTGTGATTGTGCAGCGCAACCACATCGCGTATTGTTTATCAATGTGCTTTTCAAGTTGACACAAAAGACAATCCCTTGAGTGTTTATTAAATTTGAATAAATCATTATTGATTAAGTCTGCAAATACACAATAAAATAAACAAGCAATTTCATGGACTGCGTTGGAAAATATTGAATTCATAATTCATAAACAATATTGATAAATTTGTGTTTGCTGATTTTGGTATTTGCAGTTTTAGGTATACCTTACCTAATCGGCCATATGACATAACGATGTTAGAGATACAAAAACTGAGCTTTTGAAAAGCTGTGTCAAAATGTGTCAAACTATTTAGATAATGAATTTTGAATCTGAAACGGATAGTTTTTTTTTTTGTCCACACTACACAGGATATTTTGGTGGCATGAAATAAGGCCGTATGAAACTATGATCATATTTGAAAATGTGGCCAAATATCACTTTCTATTAGAAAAATGAAGCCATAGATAAACGGTTGGATAAACAGAAATGAGGCCAAATTTTTTGGTGAAATTAGACCATATACAAAAAAGAGCACGACTGGGTCGCACAAACTTGCTCTTGTGACAAGTTGCCAGCAGGCTCAACACAAAAAATTAGGTAAGTTAAATTAAAAAAAAAAAACATAAAAGAGAAATAATATATAGGTAATACTTATAGGTACCAACAAATAAAGTATACAACAAAATCGAAATACCGAAAACCCAGAATCCAGACAACCCAATGAAATGAGCTATGGGGATGGGACGGACCAAATGGGCGTCTGTGGCGCTTGATAGAATGGCGACGGCATGCTTGCGTTGGCTCTGCTCAACTCGTTGGATTGGCAAGGTTCCTGCCCTCTATACAAACACCTCCTGCTCAAATTTCATAAAATATCATGCCTTTAGTAGAAACAAGGAGAAATAGAAAGCAACTTTAATTAATTAATCGAACCGACGTTTCACAAAGAGAACAGAAACGTAGCAAAACTCATACATACCCAAGACCTATGCCACTACCAAGGTGAAAGGACGGGATATAAAGACGAAATGCAATGAATGATAGATAGCTTAACCCATTACCCCACGTCTACTGTAACTAAACCTAAAGGAGCCTATAAGCCACATCCAATTATCTCACCCAGATAATGGTTCGCCAAAGCCTGAAAAGTTTTCCTGATGTTATTGGCAAGATTAAAATTTCGTATATAGCACATTTTGGTGATTCCGGGTACCTGCCATAAAACGGTTTTAGTTTTTAGGCTATAACGATTTTGATCTGCATTTCAGATTTTTGGCTAAAAATAAAAATAACAGAGATTTGGGGTTAACGGTTTTATAAATTTGGCTATTACTTGACAACGCCTCAGCCGTTTCCTTTTAAGTTGGGAATGAATTAATAAGCTTGGCATTAGGCACAAGATAACATTCACAGTTGCTTGCTAAACGATCGTTTAATTATAGCTTCCATACAACTTAATCTCACATTTAGGCCATTTTTTATATTTTTCGAACTTTCTTCAGAATTAAGTAGATTTAAATTTTTGAAGTCCCATAGTTTGCATTTGTTAACTCAGTGGCGCATTTGATTTGTATATGTGATTGTGGCTATTTCACTAACTAGCAGTATTGCAGGGCCGCATTTGGAGGTCTGGAGGTTCTGGGTCATCCATCATAGCAGTGGAGGCTCCTGGCGAACAATTATTTTCCGTATAAAATATAAATTTTTTTTCATCCGAATGTTTTAATAATTTATTCCGAAACCATTTGAAATATCTTCATAAATGTATACAACTAAAGACAAAAACAAGAATTATGTGAAGTTAAATTAAAGGGTCAAAGGGATTTATTACAATATTATCTTATACAGTAGGAGAGCTATAGCGACCGATTTTAGAACATTATTTTGGCGAAACTGAATTTTTGTTCAGTTTTTGCTGCAGGGCCACTCATTAATAAATGAGAATTATGGCTACCGGAAATGGCCGGAAACCATAGCCTTTCAAAGTGCAGTAAGCTATAGTAAGTAATTTTGGCACGACATTTTTTCCCCCTAAAATATAGTTTGAAACGTTTAAAATAATAATGTTTAACTGCCATAGGTACTCAAAAAATTCATTAAGTTTTTTTTTTTTAAGTGTTTTTATACTGTTTTTTGAGTTGCTCTGGCAACCCTTTTCCGGCTTGACAAAGTGTTATGGCAGTTATACATTATTATTTCAAACGTTTCAAACTACATTTTAGTGATAAATTATGTGTGCCAAAATTACTTGCCACAGTTGGGTTATTTTTTCTGCACTTTGAAGTGCTGTATCTTTGATCCGGGCATTGCGGTAGCCATAATTGTCATTCATTAATGAGTGATCCTCAAGCAATAATTGGACAAAAATAGGCGGACCAAAATAAGGACCAAAAATCGGTTGGTTTTTCGGGCTTTTGGTTTTTCGGGATTTATGGGTTTTCAGGATTTTGGGATTTCGTAGTTTCAGTTTTTCGATTTCGGCATTATGCCCGCTCCCACCAATAAAATCGTTTGATTTTTTATTTAAAGTTCTAATTTTTTTTTTATAAATGTTCAAGCGAAAATCAAAGGGGTGCAAACATTTTTTTTAGTAAAATATAAGTTTAATTACATTTTGTTTCATTTTCATTTATGCTTGCGATTAAGGCAAGTCTTGGATTCGTACAAAAAAAAATGTTTTGAGATAACAATCAAAAATGACATTACGATGATAGAGAAGACGAAAAAAGTGGGTCCGGCAATACTGTCTGTCTGTCTGTCGGTGTGTCTGTCTGTCGGTCTGTCAGTCTGTCAATCTGTCAGTCTGTCAGTCTGTAGGTCTGTCTCGGCACCTACAGCCTAAACGGTTTGGCCGATTTACTGCAAATTTGGTAGGTATAGTTTTCAGGGTAATACCCCCAGAACTTTTTTTGTAGGTCACTCTAGGCCTAAAAATAAAGGTATCTGCCATATAACGGTTATCGAAATTTTAATTTTTCTCGGAAACGACTCTTACGATTTCAACCAAATTTCACATGTGCAACAAATTGTAGAAGGTCTATCAAAAAGTGGAAACCAAACATTCAAGAAAATTCGTTTAACGGTACCTGCAATTTAACGGTATTTTTAAATTTTGACTGTCTCGATAACGGCAAAAGCAATTTGAACGAAACTCAATACTGAAATTGTCCTTGCTATATTAAATAATATGGCATAGAATAATTTTTCAAAAATGTTTTTTGTTAAGTTTTAAATAATTTTTGAAAAACTGTTTTTGTTAATTCAATATTTCAAAAACTAGTTGACGGATTTTTATGAAGCTTAGTTTTAAGGTGCAATAAATTAAGTTTAAAAAACCTGCATACTCACTTTTTTTAAAGAAAAAAGTTTTCCAAAAAATATTTTTAAAAAATCGATTTTTTCGAAAACCAGTCCAACGATTTTAAAAATTTTTTTTCTTAAACTCACATTTACTAAAGAAAATGTTTTGTATACTTTTATTTTGGTTTGAATCTTTTTAAGATATTGTTTTCAAACTTTAAAAAAAAAAATCATATATTCCGTTTGTACTTTAAACCCTCAGGTAACTTGCCACAAGAGCAAGTTTGTGCGACGCAGTCGTGCCCTTTATTTTTTTATATTTTGATTTTTATTTAATATCTTTAAAAAAAAGTTTCTAATACACGAACACTGCACGCTTTTCTCGAAAAACTTTCAGTTTCAAATGAATCGCCTTTACAACAGTTTTCTTATTAAATAGTACCTTGGTGGCCCGCTTTGCGGGTTCAAGGGATTTCAACTTGCTTTCTGTAGTACATTCTCACCCACGCAACTTCGTTGCTTTGCTTGGAGTATGTTCAATAGCGATATAGAGAACTATTTCGCGTATGCGAAATTTTGTGCCCTTAGACAGTTCTCATTTTTATATGCAACTACGGAACACTGGACTTATATTTATCATGCTTGGCATTACAAGCTGTTGCGGATGTATTCTCTTAGAATGCGTGGCTACTCCACACACATACATAACATATTCTGATTCCGACCCAATAGCAGATGGTAGGTGCATGGACCGTGTGGCGCATTGGATCCAAAATTACCATGCGTGAAAATGTGTTCATTCCGTTTCCGAGCAAATTACGAAAATTGTTATGCATTCATGCAAAACAAAAATGTTGAGATAGTAATCAAACATGACATTACGATAATAGAGAAGACGAAAAAAGTGGGTCAGAAAATCTGTCTGTCTGTCTGGTTGTATAAGTAACTACAGCCTAAACGGCTGAGCCGATTAGCTTCAAATTTGGTATTCCTTTCCCTAGAGGAGAAATTGAAATTTTTCTAGCTTAAAAATCAACGCTACCTGTCAACAACCGTAAATGAAAATCCAATTTTTCTTCAAAAAATACTATCGATTTTAATAAAATTTCACATTAGTGATTTGTTGACAACGATAAAGTCGAAAAAAGCTTTTTTGTATCGACTTTCTCTTTAATTTATTGACCAATTTTGATGAAATTTCCTATTCAGGTAGTCCTGCAATGCCTGATAAATAATTCATCAAAATATTTCAAAAAAAAATTTTTTTTTTCTTTTAAACTGGTAAAATTAATTTTCAAGTCGTTAACAAGAAGGTAACTTGCCACAAGAGCAAGTTCGTACGACCCAGTCGTGCTCTTTATTTATTTATGCATGTCCCAAACAAAACAAAACAAACGAAAAATTTGGTTTTTTACAGCTGTGCCATTGAATTACCAAAACACTGTTTACTGTACAGTTTGTTATGTTTGTAAATTTTACTTAATAAAAATGTAAGTGTTTGTATTGTTAGAATGTCAATCACGCCACAACGTTTTAACGGATTTGGATGAAATTTGATAAATAGATACATGCAGCACTGGACTAATACTTGCGGGGTGGTTACCTTTATTTTATTCCGGAAAAACGCAGTTCCTTGCGAGAAGTTTAAATGTGCAAAAATAAAGATGTGTTCTTGGTATAGTCGTAGCAACGCACGGGCACCTGCTAGTTATAACTTTAACTTTAGTGCAACACATTTGTCTCTCTTATACGCAAAGCTGTTCTCCCAACAATTAATCGTTATTTCTTAAAACCATTTCTGACAACTCTATTACTGAAATATGCATTTAATATTTACATATTTCAATTCACTTATTAATAAAATTCCCTGAACTTGTAAACATAAACATGCAATCAGTTAGAACATTATCTATAAGATTAACTATTTAACTGAAGTTTTTCAGTTTAAAATTCAGTTTACAACCCAAAAAAAGAGCCAAAAATATTTTCAACATCAGCATCATCATCCAAAGGAGCACACCGGAAAACAAAACATACCTACCAGAATCTACATTTTCCATTAAAGGATAGAATGAAAATTCCAGCTGGCATATTAGTATTTCATGAAATATGAAATTTTCCAACACAAATATTCGCAGTTAGGATCTCCTTGGGGCCATTTGCAGATTTAATGCTCTAAAAACAAACCACATAAAGTGAATATTCAAAATATTTCACTTTAAATTCCAAGTTGAATATTTCTATGTATTAGGAACGTCATAGATCTTACACAAACACGCATAATAGTGCGGCTAAAGTGCACAATAACCTGGCAATGCACACCCTTGGTAGAAAAATTCCTGGAACTGCATTTAGTGTTTGCTTTGAACTAAACAAGGACTTGGGAATGCTTTCATCGTCTATCAGGATTCAGGAGGTAGAAGGACAGTGATTTGCTTTATGAAAGTTTTAATATAATGCTGTTTTGTAAAAATTTGCAATTATGTTTCAGTATCTACATGTTCATCAAGAATATTTCCCATTTAATTTAAAATTCATCTTTAAGGTCCGTTGAAAGTAGAACACGAATTGGAAAATTAAATTTAAAATTAAGGACTAACGTTAAGGTCCCTTTTGTCGGTTTTTCTCTATATTTTTCTCTTTTCTTTTTCTTTTGAATGCACCAATCTTTATGGTCATAGGAGAATCACGTAGCACTGACTTAATTGAGAGCATACGGTATTTGCCAAAAGAAGGATTGATTACTTTTTCTCCTCGTTGTTCTTCTTGCAACCAATTTCATTGTGTATTTAACTTTGTATATTTAACTGATTTTTTTAATATTGTGAAATCCCTCAAAGCTGTGTCATTAAGGAAGGGACTTCTTTACTTTGATTGCAATCTAAAAAGTCAAAGAGTGAATTGGTATAAGCCAGGTGATGTGTTCATTATTAAAATCAAACAATTAAATTAGGAAAAATGATGAAACCACATGGTATTTCAATTCTTTCTGTTTGTCAAAAAGCTGAAATTGGGTCTGTGGTCTGTTTTTCAAATTCATACCTATACTAGGTATAAATTACATCCTAGCATTAGTAAGCATGAAGGCTTACTCCATAACATACCTAAAGGTGACATCCCTTTCGATACAGTCCATATAGACCATTTCGGGCCAGTGACTTTGAGGAAATCAATGAAGAAATATGTTTTTCTAATTGTAGATTGTTTTACAAAGTTCAACAGACTATATGCAGTACGAGGTACTGGTACTAACGAAGCAATTAGTTCTCTAAAGTCATACTTTAACTCTTACAGTCGTCTTAAGCTTATAGTTTCCGACAGAGGCAGTGCATTAACCTCGAATGAGTTTAAATCATTTTTGGAGAAAAATGGTGTCAAGCATGTATTGGTTGCAACTGGTTCACCACAGGCCAACGGCCAGGTTGAAAGGGTAAACAGAAGTTTAGCCCCCATGTTGGCAAAGATGACTAGTGCGGGTAATGAAATGTCTTTGGATAAAGTCTTACCTGAGATGGAGCACGTGATGAATAATACCGTGCACAGAAGTACTGGGATGACACCTAGTGAGTTACTTTTTGGGATAAGTCAGCGAGAAATGATGGAAGATCCGTTAAGGGAGAGGTTAAAGGAAATTTTAAATAAGGAAAAGAATAGGGATTTGGAAGATATAAGAATGAGAGCAGCCGCGAAGATAAAGAAATGTCAAGATTACAATAAAAAAATTAAAGATAGAAGTAGAATTCTAAAGAGTTATCAAGTAGGAGACTATGTAGTAGTTAAGAATTTCATCAGTCAGCCAGGAGCGTGCAGGAAAATATCTCCCAGGTTTAAGGGTCCTTATCAAGTAATAAAAAAATTGCCCAGTGATAGATACCTCCTGAAAGATGTGACAGGGTTTCAGCTTACCCAAATTCCTTACGAGGGGGTATGGGAAGTGGTTAATATGAAACCATGGAGAATAAATAATAAACGTAAAATCGGGACGATTACTTGTCAGGATGGCCGAACTGTGGTAGGACCCAAAGAAGAAAATAAATTGTAATGTGGCCTCACCACAAAGATTTAGTGTGCTAACACCATAAATATGAAAGAAGAGGGCAGGTGTCAAAAATGAGTTCAGTTGAGTTTTGATTGTCAGAAGAAAAAGTTAAAGAAAAAGTAAAAGCCGCTTCACGGAATTTGTGTAATTTTGTATTATTAAAATAATAAAAATATAAATTGAAAAAAACATTGTTTTTATAAGACCGCTTACATTTTTTATAAAAAAATGGTCAAATGTATTTATGACAACCAGTATGCCTTTCCATATTCATTCTGTCTAATGGCACATCCATTTTATTCACTCAGAATGCTTGTTTGATTTGATGTCCTGAGCACTTATACGTGCATTGATTGACCTTACTCTGAACTGGAAAAGAAACATAAGTTTTTTTTAACAAATCAGACTCCGCTGTGAGCTTAAAACCCTTTGTTATATCTTTAAAAATTTTTCGTTCCCGCGATGATAAAAATTATTTTTGAAAGATGTCTAATTAATTTTGTATAGAGATTGCATGACAGAGCATCACATTGCCTGAATTCTTTATTGACGTCGTATATGTTTTAGTGATATTATTTGCTGATGAGTTTGTTTAAGATGAGTTTGTTTCAGATGTCAAGCTTTGACATATCATAAGCTGCCTGAAAGTGGGTAAAGAGATATGGTGCTTATATCGACTTGGTGTTTTCGGATCTTTTCCACTGTGTGTTCTGAATTCATCAAAACCGGGTGAACGAGAATATTCCTAACAGTTCATTTGGCCTAGCGGTGATAATGAACTAAATGTCACTGAAAACTTTGAGAAATTTTGCGAACGTGTGAAAATTTCTATAGAATTGGACAACGCCAGGTTCGTGTTATGTTATCAATTGTTAACTATACCAAGAAAACCTTGTTCTTGTTTTATATTGTTCTGCAAGCACATTTTCAATTTTTGGAATTTAGCAATATTAATTTAAAGTATTCGTCAACTTTTTTGTTTGCTTCGCAAACAGTAATAGAACATAAGACTCTTTCAACCTATAAATTTTTGCAAATAAATTTGCCTATTTAATTTCATTTGAATATAATTATCAAAAGTTTCATTAGATACATATGTATCTATAATTTTCAAACTCTGTCGGTCGGTAGACATCTTACCCTAGTTTGATATAAAATTTTATTAAAATGAAAATTTAGATATTTCATTTAAAATATTTCTATAAAGACCTACACGTCTGTGTCACATGTTGATGTTGTACATCACTTTGTGAAAGATTTACGATACACGGTGCGAAAAAAAAAACATGATAACCAAAAATACACACATCCATATTCACCCCGCCATGTGTTCGTTTTCATTAGAGCCATGAAAAAACGGTTTTATGCATATAAGCAAGGAAGAATAATTCCGACGTTACATTTTTTTATTAGAAAATAAAAATGAAAACAAAAAACTTATTTTTGTTTGTTACTTTTTTGTTAAACGATGTCTAAATACAAACTAAAACAAAAACATGGTGTTGGCAAATATATTTAACAGCTCCCTCAAAAAAAAATATACAACACAGTTCCTCCTTTCCACACCAGCACCATCACTATAGAAACCAACACAAATATGTTCCTCCATTTAAAGTTGCGGATTTGATAGGAACGAATATTCTCCATCCATTCACTTGAAATAACGTATACGCCACAGTGAACCATTTCGCAAAGAGAAAGTTTTGCATGTGCTGCTGCTCTGTGTGGCATTAAATTGTTGCAATATGAAGCGCATCCCCATTGCATCATAGGATATTTGAAATAGAAACGAAAACTGTGAGCATATCGTTTGCATATCTATTACCGTGGCTTCACATAAAAACCTAAACCAATTACGGTACATATACATATAGACGGTATGTATATATAAATTTAGTTTTGATGCTTTGCCTAATTTTGTTGGCTTACCGCAAGAACAGAGTTTTAATGTTCTAAGAAACGCTTAAGTTTGAAGGACAGAAATTTGCGTTCTTTTGTAGTTTTGTTCAAATGCTGTTTTTATTTTCTTAAATTATTCTAAGAATCAATTTATATTCAGTAGATAAGCGAAATACTTCCTTATCCGTTTTTATAGTTTTTTTTTTCCTGTTCAAATTCTACATGCATTTGTAATGTGTGGTTTTAACAAAATTTAAATTTCAGAAATTTTTTAACATCAAATGATCAAAGAAGATTTTGAGTGCATTTTTGGGGGCTGCGTGGAAAGTAATTACTGAATTTGTCAAAAAAACACTTTTATTTAAAATAGTAGATATATGGTTTGGGACAAGAAGAGAACAATAAGGTTTTGATAAAACCTTGCATTAAAATCATGGAGAAACTGTAAGGTCCTATATCCAGTGTCCACCTCTTCTTAACTACTTCGACGATATTTCTGCATGCTTCGTTACTTTTTTGTATATATTTGAGTGTGCTTTCAATATATCAATGTTTTTAATGAAATTTTATTATTTATTAAGCGTGTCGGACTGAAATACTATGAAAATATTAATACATTTCAATATAAAAAATAACAATAAATATTTTTTTTAATATAGATCAAGAAAATAAGTAAAAACAAAGGTATTGTCTACAACTTTTATTTTAACAATATCTGTTCCCCGGCGAAGAAAACATAGCTTTTGAAAGAGTTATTATAAGTTTATTGGTCCCAACAGTCAAAGGCTTTCAAATTCATATGTATACAAGAGTTTTCGACAAAACGACCCCAGCCCCATGTATTCGGTAATTGAAATGGCCTTAGTCATTTCTTACAACATCAGCTATCCACAACTTAAAGTCCCTTCAAAATCGGTCCCTCTGTTTCCCGTCATCGCGTTCGTCAGTTTAGAAATAAAAAAAATTCGGGAAATTTACCGCAGCGTCACCTAGCGGATAATTTGCTGCATAAGTTACTCCTATAACATCAACCATCTATCAGTGAAAGTCCCGTCAAAATCGGTCCTGATGTAGATTCTGAACGGTTCATATATACGAATATGTAAAAGAAGCAACCCGAGCGCCACCTAGGGAGTTATTAAAATATTTTATGTTATGTTTTGTTATAAGTGCCGTATATGCTATAATAATATGCATCTTGTTAAAAGCTGTTATTTTCACATCACAAACAGACTATTCATTTTTATTTATATATGTATGTATGTATGTATGTATGTATGTATGTATGTGTATAGATTAATGAATGTAATATGAAAAAAAAAGTTCCTCGGCTCTCCGGAAACGAAGCAAGTAAACATTTATTTTTTTTTTGTTTATAACTAAATTAAAGATCATTAAAAATAATTGTTGTAAGAGTTGTTACGTATGTATATGTGAACTGCTATTGAATGTTTGGATTGCTGGATAGAACATTTTGTATGGTGAAACATGAGCGGTAGGTAAGATTGCAAAGCTGACGGACCACCAATCAATTTATGTTAAATGTAGTTCAGATATATATATAAACTAACCGATTTATTAATAAAAAATAAACTGTAATTTCAAATACAATTATCAAAAAAACTTATCCATAATCTATTACTTATGTACTGAAACCAACTGGAACAGTAAATAATTACCTTTACGTTGAGTGTGAAAATTTTGTTATCCATGGATTAGACAACTCAGAAATAGGACTTAAAATATCAGTTTATTTTTTATTAATAAAGGCTGTAAAAGCATATAATAGAGCTATGGCTCATCTTATTCTTTTTCATTTCAATACATTTTATAACAGTAGCCTGTCTGTATTGGGTTTTTGTATCAATCATTTATGTAGGCTGCATTTAATGAATAATACTTACTTGTTCGTTTCCCCGATAGGGCTTGTTATTAGGTAACAACCACACACCTCTTTCTTGTTCGCACAGCAAAATACGAACGCATCACTTTAAGAATGACGTAATTAAAAAGGCTTAAAAGGTTTACAATCGGAAAAAAACGCAATCTTATTTCAGTATGTCAACCCTGAGGTGACAGAAGAGTTGTGTTGTTGCAAATTTGGTATAATTATACATGGTTGATTTTTTAACCAGCAATTTTTTTTTTAAGAATGCCTAAATATTTTTTAAATTAGGTATACATATATACATATAGGTTTATGTATATGTTGCATTACCATGTACATCGCAAGTGAAATTAAAAGACTTATGCAAACAATTTCTTCAACGTTGACAATTAACCTCGAATCTCAGTTAAGAAAGCATTAATGTAAAGCAAGCACACATAATTGACATCTTCGTACGAAAATTCCATTTAATTGAGATAAGGATAATAATATGGAACAATGTCAACCGCTCATCAAAATCACCATAATCAAAAACAGCAAAGAGAATAAGGATGCGACACTCTTTGCTGACTCATAGCTTGACATACTTGAGTTTTTGAGTGGATTTCTTTGTTATTTTTGACGTTGTGTCGCGTCAAAAATTAGCTCAAGTAACTCGTTGATCCTTGATGTGAGCCTTGCACATTATTATAAAATACTTTTATGAAAGAAGTTTTTATGAATTTAAATTATATGTATCAATACGGGGTGTTGAAGACGTACGTCGACATACTAAAGAATGACCATAAATTTAAAAAGAAGATGTTTATATTGGTAACATCGATGCAATCCATTCGAAAACATCTTTGACGAGTAAAATTTACAAAATACAAAGTTTTTTTATATATAAGTATAAAGGTTCTTCACACTCTTATCGAGACCACAATGCGATTAAATGAATTATATAGTTGTTTGCATTTGAAAGGCCAGACTTAGAGTAAAAGGAATTTTAATCACTACCCATTTCCCTATTTCCAGATCCATAAGCCACCCACTCTGATCTGATCCGGATTGGATTTGCATCCTGAAATACATGCATACAACAACAGCACATGCACCAAAGTGTTAATATATAATGAGTCCGAATTGCTTTATTTTTAATAAAAAAAAATTATATAATTTATTACCTTCTTTTTGAAACCAATTAACAAAAACATTGTTGGATAATTTGCCTTAAAATTGAAAAAGAAAATTTTCAATGATGAGTTTCAATGATAGCTATAACTGGTCCCTTAGTTAAGTACATACATATAGGTCTTCATTATATTATATTTTAATATATTCGGATATTTGACTCAATTTTTCCTTTTATTTTTCTTTCACAACTCAATAGGAGCACTAATTTGGTCAACACGTTTGGTGTTCGAATTGATTTATTCCACTCTGACCAAGGAAGGAAATTTGAATCAAAGATATTCCAGAGGTTTGCTCACTACTTGGCATGGCACCAAGAAAACGGGTTGGTTGAACGTTTCAACGACATTAGTTGTGTTCTTTTAAAAACCTCAACTCGCCCTGGGTAACAAATTCTCTGTTTTTTGAGAGGGGTCGCCCTCAACGCGCCCTGAAGTAGAAATTTCTGCTAGGGCAAGTTGAGGTAAACAAATTGACATGTGTGTTGCCAAACATATGTTTACAATTGTATACTTTATTTTGCTTTTGCAATGCAAAGAAAAGAAATTATAGATTTATTTGAATGAAAATAAATAGGAAAACATACAAATAAAACAAAATGTAATTGTTTTATGTTTTGGAATGTACCAAAAGCAACAAATTTCAAGTTTTAATTTCGGAAACAAATATTTTTTGTTTCTTTCTTTTTGTCAACAACACAAAACCTACTGTTGTGCGTTTTTTTGAGAACCAAAAAACCCAGGTTTGTTTGACAGCTCTTAGGGCTGTTAATAAAACTTGGGTCGACCCTAGGTAAGATTCAACGAAAACAACTAAATAGTAGGTGACTATCAAAGGGACATATTCCTCTATATTGTGAATTTGAAAATTTGAATTTTGAATATATTGAAGTGCGGTCCATAGCACTTAAGGACACACTCCATCTGAAATCTTTTTCGTTGTGAATATCGGGCTGCGTGTAGTAAAATTAAGTTCGGTCGTCCTACAAAGCGATCAACGAAGGGAAGAAGAATTATGTGGATTATATCAAGAAGAAACTCGTTGACATACATGACAGGATAAGGACAAAAATATCAAGATTTTCTACACCTGAAAATATGGTCCATGTTCTCTCACTAACACCACTGCATTTAGTTATTTTACCAGCATTTGTCGACGTTATCAACAGAAGTTTTGGTTTTGTTTACGAGAAGAAACTCATAAAGCTCGGAACAGAGCTTGAACAGTCCAAGAAAAATCAAATCAAAAAATCGTTTTTTTGCTGTTATGTTATAACGTGATGTTGTTTGTTTTTTTTCTGAAAGATCTTATCGTCTTCTTTAAAGTTCCATTAAAATATGTCCGTTATATACTTTGCTGTCAAAAAAATCTTCATTTTCTTGGCACCAATAATAAGGAGACTGATGGTAGGAATTTGCACTCCTTACAATAGCTATATTTCCAGCCAAAAATTGAAAAACGAATAGTAAAATTCGTAAGAACGAATAAATAAAATTCGTTTAAAAATTGGTTGTTGTTGTTGTTCAAAACATTCAATGAAAAATTGACGGAATAAAGAATGGTCAAGTAATAAAACTGACATTCTATTACGAATAGTACAATAGAACAACAATAATAAAAAAATCTTCATTTTATTGTAAGCCTTCAAACTATAAAATTGTGGATTTGAGCGATCCTAACCTAACTGCCTCTTGCGAGGAAGTGACAAATCCTCCAAGAGTATCATTGTCATGAAAAGTGCTTCTCAGATTAGTCGTTCGGATTAGACGTAAAATTGTAGGTCCCCCCCAATCTTCAGCTGAAGATTTTTCGAAGAAGAAAAACAAAAAAGATATTGGAAAGATTTAAATGGAGTTTGAAACCAGAAAAATAGTTCTTTCAGAAACCGTTACAATTTATGTTTTAACGAATTTCCTCGAGTTATAATATATCCTCGAAAACCACAAACAACAGTTTTTTTTTCTATTTCACCCTTGCGATATCTCGAAAACTACACGTAGCATCAAAAAAGTAAGTATAAAGATTTGCTCAGGGTACTGAATGTAATTGAAATCAGTTTTACTTTTTGCGGCACCAAAATCACTGTAGAAGTTTGTTATATAAAGGGTGATTTCTTAAGAGGTTTATAACTTTTTTTTAAAAAAAAACACAAAAAAATCGAAAAAATGAATAAAATATTTATTTGAATCGATAGTTTGAACCTTGCAATTTAATGTTTAAAGATAATTTCATGCAAATGTTGACCGCGGCTGCGTCTCAGGTAGCCCATCCGCTGAGTCCAATTTTGGCATACTCTTTCACACATATCGGCCGGTATCTCACGAATGAATGCATGGATGTTGGCTTCCAGTGCGTCAATCGAAGCGGGCTTGTCCCTATAGACATTAGCCTTGACATACCCCCACAAAAAATAGTCTAATGGTGTCAAATCGCACGACCTAGGCGGCCAATTGACCGGCCCGAAACGTGAAATTATCTGTTCACCAAACTCGCCTCGCAATTGCGCCATTGTTTCGCATGCTGTGTGGCATGTGGCACCGTCTTGTTGAAACCACATATCATGCAAGTCAAGAACTTCCATTTCGGACAAAAAAAAGTTTGTTATCATCGCTCGGTAGCGTTCACCATTGACAGTAACGCTGCGATTCGCATCATCTTTGAAGAAATATGGCCCAATAATGCCGCCGGCCCATAAACCGCACCAAACAGTGGCTTTTTCGGGATGCATTGGTAGCTGCTGCAATGCTTCTGGCTGATCTTCACTCCAAATGCTGCAATTTTGCTTATTTACGTACCCATTCAACCAAAAATGAGCCTCATCGCTGAACACAATTTTTCGATAAAAAAGCATTTCGAACATTTCGAACCGAGCACGAATTTTGATAGTAAAATTCAATAATTTGCAAGCGTTGTTCATTTGTAAGACGATCCATGGTTAAATTGCAAGCCAAATTGAAGATGTTTGACAGTGACACAAGGTACTAAACACACGTCAGCTGTCAAAACCAGTGTTGCCAAAACCAAACCAGCTTCAAATCACCCTATATTACTATACAGTATGAGTGCTTCAGAATGAAAATAACAAGCTAGTATTTTACTGCAAAATCTTTTGAACGGACCGAAATATTATATCAAATTTCATACAATAATAGCTTTGTTCGCGTTCTTTTTGTGTAAAAAAATGATGACTGTCAAAATTTCTCAAATGAGAGTAAAATCTCTCTTACTAACCGAAAAGTAAGCGAACGCATTTTTGTGTAAATTCATGAACTCTTTTTGGGGTAAAGTAAACGTATGAAAACGAATGAAAACTGTTTCATTTTCGTACGCGAACAAAGCTCATATTTGAATAAGGAGTCGGGCCACGATTGTACACGTGGTTCAACGTGGTTCAAATTTTTAAACCACTGATTTCCATAGATAATCTGTCAAAATTGGTGAAACACGATTGTACAACGGGTCCTAAAGCAACCTTTACCATTGTATATAAACATTATAGTATTGGCATAAATCTGAATCTGGTATTTCTGCATCAGGCCACTGGAAAAAAGCGCCCACCGACAAGAAGCCATTGTTAGTTTTTTTTTTGTGTTAATCGTGCGAAAGAGATGTTCAATTTGTTTTAGAAATTCAGTCAGTCATTAGATGTCAGTGGGTATAGTACGTGCGGTCGGTTCGTTAGTCGGTCTATTTACATACATAATTATTTTTTTAGTTTCAGCTGCCAAACAGGAACTTATCAAATCAAAACTATATACAATCAATTAATGTATATACAATGCCTTTACACTCCAGTCATTTGACATCAATCTGTAACAAAGTGTTCGTAAAAACAAGTCGGTATATGCGTGCATTTGTTTGACGAAAAATCAAAACCCTTTGGATTTTGCATGATGACTGATTATATGTGTAGATGATAAACGTCCTCTGACTGACCGTGTAAAGGTCGCTTAAAGATTTGGCAAACAAATGGGGAGAACAATAGAAGAAGAATTAAAAAAGCATTTATTTGATGATTTAGAAGAAATTCAAACTATAGAAAATCGATCACGAATTGAAAAATATACGGATCTTTGTTTATCTTCTCACAAACCAAACAAATAAAATTCTTATATGGATTCTGTTAGCGAAACCTTATAAGCTATTCACACCGAATCAAAATCTAAATTTCGAGCAACAAGATTTCGAAATCGAAATCTATATGGACTTAGCTAAGTCCCGATATATATGTAGAGTTAGTTAAGTCTATATGGACTGATGTTGTTGTTGTATTTACGTGTAGTTGTATTATGACTGTTGTCGTTTTTTTCACACAAGTCTATATGAACTTGCAAAAATACACGGCTTGTAAGCATTCTTCAATTTTGTGTACAAAAAATATTTATGTGTTTGATTTTAGAATTGTTTTTTTATTTTCTTTTATTAGTTATAAAATTAGCGGCACAAGAATCGACATGGAAAAAAACTGTTTTAGATTTGTTCTGTTCAAATTCAGCAATTAAGCACAGATGCTGAATGCTCAATCTAAAGGTATGTTTGCTTTACATGAATTTCTTTTGGAAGTAGATTTTGAGGAGATTTCGTCGTAATCTACTAGATTTCGAAATCTGAAAATTTAAGTGAAATCTACTTGATTTCGACGAGATTTTTTATGTTTTTGCTCGAAATTAAAATTTTGATTGAGTGTGAATAGCCTATTATTGCAAAATAAAACATAAAAATGCGATGCACAAAAATTACATTCTTTGAATTAGACATTTGTAGCGTCTGCAAGTGGGAGGCTGCTGGATATTATTCTGTTTTAAATATCAGAAGACTTTTTCTTTTTTTTCCAGGAGATCCGACATCCAGTAAAACAGTTTCCGGAGAGTCCGAAAGAGTTCTACTGGGCTGTACGCTTTTGGACGACCAATCAAAAGGGCCATTAATATACACCAATGTGTTTCCAACTTTAAGAAGAGTTAAAAAGAATATATATATGAATTTTGTAAGCACTGTTTTTATGTTTTTAAAATGTCAAAATGACGTCAGCCAAACTGTCAATTATCAATAAGTTTATTTCGCCGTTATTTCACAACGAAAAAAATATATTTATGTTTTAAAATATAATTTGTTTATTATTGTTTGAAACAAAAAAACAATTTCACCCAAATGACCCCTGTAGAAGAATCACAGTCATCTGCAGAATCAATGGAGATGGAAGAACCTAGCACAGCTCCTCCGGATCCTCTGCCAAGTAATAGCGTCCAAATACGTGTTAGGAATATATCTGAACTAAACAACGATAATGACGCCGAAACAAGTCCACCCAATCCAAAAAAAAGGTGTTTACAGAACTCTGGTAACTTAAAAAAGGATGAAGTGCCTGCAGTGAATGAAAACCCTGAATGTTCGGTTTCAACTTCTAACGATCAAGATGAAGGCGAATCACCAAATAAAAATGGTATTAGTGATGAAACAGAAAATAACCAGGTCGTAAGTAGTGCAGAAGCGGAAGCTGAAAAAGATGACGACGAAAACGGCCCTTCTACTTCCAATCCTATATCCAGCTCGACAGCATTAAACATCAAAGCAGAACCGGTTGATGATGATAATGGAAGTGTTGGTCAGATCATACCCACATCTTCAAAAGATATTAAACCTGCTATTAAAGTAGAAAAGGAAGAAGCCACTTCCAGCACAACTAGAATATCCTGCAAATTTGGAATCCGCTGTTATCGGTAGAAAATTTATTATTTTCTTTTATTTTAGAAGCTTTGCATAAAATCCATCTTCTTTTAGTCAAAATCCAATGCACAGACGTGAAGAAGCCCATCCAGGCGACAAAGACTATCGACGACCTGATTTTCCAAACGCCCACGATGGCGCACCTGATTGTCCATACGGAGACTTGTGCTATCGTCGTAATCCAGTTCACTTTCAACAGTTCCGTCATCCTGATTCAAGTTAGTTTTCTTAACCTTTGACTGTGAAACTGGCATATTATGGTGAACTCTGTTTTATTTAGTTGTTTAAGAATTATATTCATGTATTCTTCCATTCATTTTGTTTTAATAAATGTTCATTACTAACTTGATACACATCTTTAATTAAAGAGCTCTTATGAAAAGTTATCTTCAAAATGATTTCACCATAAACCCAGTTGAATTGAAAAATCTGTGGCTAGTTTCTATTTCAGTTGATTAATCTTTTCAGTTGACTCTGAAAAGAATTGGAAGAATCATATGCGGTTAAGGAAACGTAAACAGAATCAACAGCCAACATCTCGTATTGAAGATGACGAAGAAGAAGACTATGATTTATTAGATCCATTCATCGATGATGGTTCGTCAGATGAGTTTAATATTGATGATGAAGATGAAGATGATGATGATGATTATTTTTAAAATGAAGCACATAATTTTATTCTTGTTACTTGCTGTTTTTTTTTCACTTAAATAAATATGTATTTTATGTTAAGTATCAATCTTCCATACTATTAAAGCCCTATAAAATTTTTGGTAACAGAAAAGTTGAAACAAGTTGGAAATTATCGAAACAAGTTGGAACTATCTGACTGCGCGACTCTTCAATACTCTCTCTCTTAAATACGAGTTGATATTGCACCAATGGTATGGGCTTTAGATTACTATCCATTGTTTTACTTTCAAATTAGTACATACAAGACTCGATACAAGAGCTAGAGCAAATCTATTGAGCAAAGAAGGTTCATCGACGACATTTATATGTTGTACGATGACATCAATTTGGCCATGTAGTGATTGAATAACAATACTCCAGCCCGTGGGATCTTTGAAGCCACTTTAGGGGAAATCTGTAAGGGAGAAACGCCATAATCTAGGCAGTGTAACCAACCAGAAGAAGATCTAAAAAAAAATTAATACAAATTCTAGTCTCTTATTTATATTTTTAACGGTTTCATTAGGGAATTGAAAAAATTGACGGTTTAAATCATATCCCAAATCGTAAAGAAATACGGTTTCAGAAAATGTTGTCCTCTTCAATTTATAGGGGTTTACTTACGAATTTGCATGACTTTATAATCGAACTAAACTTTAGTTTTGTTACCTTTGTACCAAAAGGTTTGAGTAACATATTGAAAGTTAAGTCTCTGAATGGAAAAATTCACCACCATCAAAACATTGCAGCAGCAATTTTGATTAATAAAGTTTATATATCCACAAATGATCAGTCTCTCTTTCCCCCACTTATTTAAAGTTTTTATTTACTCTTTTAGAAAAAAATGTTTTTCATAAATCATTTTTTTATACAATAACGGTTATACTGGCGAATACCAAAAACTACCTATGAATTAACTTTACTTTTTACTGAGAAACTACAATTTCAACTCATCACCTTCGGGCAATCTTTCAAAAAACTTCAAAACATAATCATCTGTCACACTTTCAATACTTGGTGGATTCCAAGCTGGTTTTTTATCTTTATCAACAAGAAGAGCACGAACTCCTTCATAAAAATTATAATTTCCTAGGCAGCGTGATGCCATACGAAATTCCATTTTCAAACACTCATCCAAAGGTAAATTCGCACCCTGTTGCATTTGTCTTAGTGTAAGTTTTAATGAAAGTGGGCATTTTTCATTCAAAGTCTAAAAGAAAATTTTACTTCATTATAAAAGTTTAAAATTAAGAAAACAACTTACTTTGTGAATTTTAAGAGCCCAATCACTGCCGTCTTTTTCAAGATTTTGAAATATCTTCTCAACCGTCAATGCATTGAAACAGTTGTTGATTCTTTTCATCAGAAGACTTATGCCTTCTTCTTTGGGAATTCGCGATGAATATTTATTTAAAATTACAGGAACTTCCTTTGAATCAGAAGATTTTAGCAGTGCGGACTCCAGATCAGACAGGTTATCACTCTTACAAAAATGTGTAGTCAATCCTACTCTGGCAACATCTTCTGCCATTAATCGATGGCCAGTTAATCCTAGGAAAAGTCCAAGTTTTCCTTCTAGTCTATTAAGGAAGTAAGAACTTCCCACATCGGGAAAGAGACCTATAGCGGTTTCAGGCATAGCCATAGCTGTACGTTCTGTTGCGACGCTATAACGTCCATGTACGGCTAGGCCGACACCACCTCCCATTGTCAGCCCATCAATTATAGCGATACTAGGAATCTTATAGTTCGATATGAAATAAAGCAAAGTGTATACTTCTCGAAAAAAAGTTATTGAATCTGCAAGCCCAGCCTTAAGAAGAACAGCGATATCGCCTCCAACAGTAAAACTTTTCTCACCACATCCCTTTAGGATAACTTTTGATTTTGAGTTTTCGAATTCTCTCAAACTTAAGTCAATTTGTCTGATCATTTGCATATTCAAAGCATTTAGGACTTTAGGTCGATTTAGAATTAATATTCCATTGCTTTTGCTTTCATTTTTAAGGATGTAATCAGTTATGTGGGAAGATGCCATACTACGTAAAAAGCCCAACACACTTCCATTGTGATTTCCTGCTGGGATAGTACGAATAGAAAGATTGCAGAACTGAAAGTGACAAATATCATAATATTAATATTATTTGTACTTAATATTTTTAGGACTTAAAGTACAACATACAACTATTAATTAATCAACCTCAAAAATTTCCGCCCAAGAAATGCTCAAGAGATAAGTTTGCCTAGGTTCCTTACCAATCCTTAAAAGCAAATGCTTGTGGATGACAGCAAAATTCTTCACAGATGGCGGAAACTTTGTATCGGACTGATTATGGACAGTTTGTACCTAACTACGAAGAGGTTTTGGACAATACGGTAAAAAAGTTTGAGATGCAGTGAAAAACTCCAAAGGAGAAGCGAACAGATCAAAAAGATAACCTCAAAGTTCCAGAAAAATAGATTTTTATTCGTTATTAAAAAGAGGTGAGCGAAAGCCTTCGTGGTCGGAAGCTGAGCCTGAAGTCAAAAGATATTTCTCATATCACTTCAGTGTAGTTGCAAAATGTTAAAATTGACTCAACTATTGTTAATGATTTACGAGGAGTGCTTGAATGAAACAACAAGCTGTAGGAACAAATATAAAGTCTTAACCCTTAAGACTTGCGCAGGAGTAAGGTACAGCTTTAACACTGTGGGCTAGTCGATATTTGGACTCCTTCAGTCGCAAATGTTTACTATTGTTAATAAAACTAAACTAACGCATCAAAAAAGTCACAAAGCTTCATTAAATGTTTTGTTCATGGACCTTACTACCTTTTCCTATTTGGTCACAATATCTATGAACATTGTGTCCATCTGAAGCAGCCATAATATGGCCATGGACATTATGTCCGCGAATCTTATGTCATCCCATCGTTATTCATTATGCAGAGATTGAGACATGTACAATTTCGACTACCATGACATATCAATATCACAAACCAAGCAGTCTTGTTCAGAAATTTAAATCTTTAGGCCGATTCCAAAAAACGATGAATTTCGTATTAAAAGCGAACAGCGCTTTCTGGAAACAGCTAATTAAAAAAAATTTAATTCTAGGAATTTAAATTCCAATTTTTTGCAAAGATTAAAAGCAGAGGGGGGGAGGGAAGGGCCAGTTATTTTCAATTTTGACTTAGATAATAAAAAAATAATTTTAATTTTGACTAATAGAACAAATAAAATTAAATTAATTAAATTAGTCAAACACTACTTGACAAACTTTTGATCAAATTAGTTTGGTTGTTTGCTCAATACATTTATATCTTGATTAGTAGTTAATAAGCTTAATTAATTAATTTTTGTTCAACTGCAGTACTTGCTCCTCTTTGTCAGTCAGACTTTTATTTTCGTCCCCAATCTAACTACTTATATCAAACTTGTGTTAGACAAAAGCTAGGCATCACATTCTCTTGTGCAATTTTCAGAAAATTCAATGTTCCTAATAAAATAATCATTTTTGGCAAGAGAGCCTTACTTCCAGAGCTTAGTGACATACAATATCAACCAAACCAATAGCGTCGCTAGTTCAACATAATTTGAGAGGGGCTACTATTTATCGCCGAATTCATATGGCTAAAATGAGATTTATTTTGCAATCCAAATGGATACTCTTTGGTAGGCAGTTCTCTTGGGCAGTTTTCTTGAGAAAAGAATATAACCACTATTTCTTAAAGCCAAATAAGAAATTGCATTCATGTCGGGGTTCATTTTTTGGCATCGACATAGTCACAACGTTTTTTTTACTTCTAATTTAAATGATTATAGATTAGATTAGATAGAAAATAGATTTTTTTCAATATTTAATCACTGAAATGGTAAAAGTGTGTTTGTAATCAAATTCTTTATGAGTTTTTTAAAATGAAAAATGACTTATAGTAAAAAATAATAATTTATTCCGGTTTATTCTTTACAAAATGGAATTTCAAAAAATCAGTTTGAAACCGATATTTTATCTTAATTTCTAATTTATAATTACATACATAATATTTTATATTCATTTAAAAATTAAAGTACATTAAATGCCTTTTTCTGGTCGAGAAATAGAATAATTAGCTAGTTAAGGCCGCATTTACACCGTAATTAAGCCGAGCTTCTGTAAAAATAAGACCATTAATAATTTCCTAATTTAAAGTGGAAGCATATTTGGAAAACACAAGCAAAATCAAAAAAATGAAAAAAAAAAAGTACTAAAATGAATTTGATCAAAAATAAGTCAGGCTAGCAAACTGGGTTAATGTATCTTTCAACAGGCACACAAGAAATCAAAAGTTAGATTACAAGAGCATCATCCAAAACGAAATAAAATTTACAATTTCAGTTCTTCGGTGTCTGGTAGTTTAGCAAAGAACTTTGCCACACGCTCAGAGGACACAGCTTCAATGGTACTTGGATTCCATTTTGCTTTTTGATCTTTATCGATGAGCAGTGCTCGAACTCCTTCTTTAAAGTCGCTGTCTTCTAAATGTCGGACTACCATGCGATATTCCATAATAAGGCACTGTGTAAGTGACAGATTAGCGCCGTGTTCCAACTGGCGGTGGGTAACTTTCAATGACATAGGTGACATTTTCTTCAAGATCTATAATATCAATTAAAGGAGATTAAGCCATGATAATTACTTTTTTGCTTACATCAAGGGTATTCAAAGCCCATTCACTTCCGTCTTCAGACAGATTCTTAAAGATATCCTCTACAGAGTGAGCAGAGAAGCACTTGTTGATTGTCTCTAAATGTGGACCTAAAACAAATGATTTCTTCGGCTGGCTTGTTAAACTATTCAATATATCTGGGATATCATCTGAATCATTGCAATTCAGAAGAGCAGATTCCAGATCTGCAAGTTTATCACTAGCGCAGTAGTGAGTTGCAATTCCTGCATTTGCAACATCCTCGCCTTTCAATCGGAAACCAGTCAAACCAAGATACAGACCAAGTTTTCCATTCAAACGAGGAAGGAAATGTGACCCTCCTACATCGGGAAACAGTCCGATGGCTGTTTCGGGCATGGCAAACAATGTGCGTTCAGTAGCAACACGATATTTACCATGAACCGATAGCCCAACACCACCGCCCATTGTAATACCATCCATGAAGGCAATATAAGGAATTTTATAGTTTCCAATCAAGTGATTCAAAGTGTATTCTTCCCTAAAGAAGCTCTTTGATTCTTCAGTTGGCCCAGCTTCAACAATGGCACGTACATCTCCTCCAGCACAGAAACTTTTATCGCCAGTTCCTTTAATAATTACCAAAAGCTTTGATTTCTCGCATTTTTTTAGATGTTTGTAAATCTTTCGGACCATTTCCAGGTTGATGGCGTTTAATGCTTTTGGACGATTTATAATCACCAAGCCTTTTGAGGAACTTTCAGTAGCAAGAACAGTGTCAATTGAAGGTGCGGAAGACATAGTGCGTAGTGCATTTAACCTTGTTACATTGCCCAAGGACGCTGGGATTAAGGTGCGGGTTAAAAGATTGTATAACTATATAAATAGATTAAATTTAGAATTTAAAGCCGATACTTTGACAAATCAGAAGAAATCAAGTCTTATCTGCTTCTGATATAAAAAAAATTAACATGTTTTGTTTTAAAATATAGTTACCATATTAAGAAAACCGTGTTAGTGCGCACTATTTAAAAAAAATTAAAACAAAATAAAACTAGCGCTGTAAACACAAAAGAATGGAATATTTTTTGTTCAATTAAAAATTATGTAGCCTTTTGTTACTCGGTGTTTGTTTTGTAATAAAATTAAAAATAAAAAAAAATGTGTTGTTGGAGTTGGACACATTGACGTACTAGATCTAATAGGGAGTTTTACCATCTTGTCAAAGCTCACACTATGATGAAGTCAGATTGAAATATGTATCGCGCTTTTTTCAAACTGTCAAACTCAAGATCTTGGAGAAAACAATTTGGAAATAATTTTTAAATGCGGTATTCTTTTTTGTGTGAAATTTGTGATTTCCGTGGCTTAAAAATTTATTTTAATTAGCAAAACCAACAATTTTCACAATTTTCGCGCACAAATCTTTAAAATTCCCGCTTTTGTTTTCAATCAATTTTTCAACAATGATAAAAAAAAAATCAGCTGTTCACCATACTGCTGTTTTTGACAATTCTGTGAGAACGAGAAAGAGATATATCGTTGTTACCTAAAAAGCCCTGTGGTTGCGGTTGGACAGTAGAGCAATGATAAGCTTTGTTCAATGAGGTTGTTCTGGTTTGTTCAGTTGAGACTAGTTGGGCAACTCAAGAGGCGGGCATCTTTTTACTAATTCCTCTCAAGCGAACCGCGAACCTTGTTTTTTTTAGGACATACAAAATATCGCAGTTGTTGAAATTTTTTTTATTTATTAGCCCTGCTCCTTTTAGGTGGCAAAGTACTCACGAATAGTAATCTAATACTACCATCTACACATGCTCTCAAGCGCGAGTAGATGAGCAGAGTAGTTACGCATGTAGAAACCGCCAGATGGCAGCGTTTAGTTTTTTTTCTTTTCTATTAATAAAAACAAAATAAATACATAAAATATTGCTCAAAATATTATAAACATATCTTACCATTATGGTTTATCGGAAAAGACGCCAATGATTAAGAAATAAACAAGTGAATAAGTTCCAATACAAGGACGTAATGTGTAACCAAAAGTTATACAGCTGTTTGTATTATATATGAAATTATTTTGTTTTTGCAATTTAGAAATACAATTTAGTTTCTTTCAATTTGTTTCTTATTATTTGGTATTAAATATTTTAAAAAGATATACATTTGACAATTATTTAAATACATTTATGCACATAGTTCTCTTCTGTTTTTTTTTTTTTTTATTTTCCCAAATGAAATTTACACAAATAATATTGTTTTTTCAAATCGAGATGAAAACACTCTGAAGCAGTTTTAATTAATAACTTTTAATCCTCAATAACACTTTAAATTAATATTAAAAACTAAATAGTGAAAAAAACCAACCAAGTTAGACAGCTTCTTCATATTTACTTGCCATACATCTATCGTATAAAAAATCAAATGTTCACTGACAAAGAAATTCAATTCGAAACTCGATAACCTGCTCGATATCGTAAGTAGGAATACCATTCAAGGGTATTTCAGTGACGTATTGCTTGTTCACTGATGCGGTAATTCAGCCCCAGGGCTATTCTATTATTTTATTATTCTATGTGCTATTACACCTTGCGACAGGAAGCTCACCTCTTTTTGAACACAAGGAGTGCGAAAGAGAAACACATTGAGACAAAAAATCGGCCGACGGGTGAGCCTCGGTCCGAATTTTCTGTGATTATTTTTGCATTCTCTTTTCTCTTGTTCATTATTTTTCTATCTCGCTTCATTCCTTTTCGGTTCTGAAAGAGTGTACATGCATGCTTTGCATACAAAATGCTCTTGTGCGCTGTGGGTAGAATAGAGGAAAAAGAGGATTGTAGAATTTGATTTATGACTCTCTGAAACACAGTGTAATAGCGTGAGCCTAACCGAATATTTTTCAAAGAAGAATTTAAAAAAAGAGGCGAGCCTTTTGTAGCAAGGTGTAATAGCACACTATTATATGGACTTTCAAAAGAAACACACCAACTGAATCTGTGAGCTAGTATTTTTCAGTGTACGGAAACACACCTAGTTTTATAAAATGGCAACTCCGTTATTTGCGTCCGACAGGCGACAGTTCAATTTAAAAAATAAAGTTAAAACAGCAATGGGTGTGTGCTCTTGTTAAAAAATTATAAATAATAAATAACTTATTACATATTATAGATGAAGAACTTCAATATTTGATGAAAATAAAGAAATTGCAAGATGAGGTCATCTTTCTCCGCACAGAAATGCCTGCAATATTTAGTAAATACCTTAAACGTTTCCAATCCATTCAACTAAAGCGTCTTGTAAGTTGTTGCTTACTCAAAACAATCTGAAGCTATTTAAAATTTATTTTTAGTTGAAGGTACAAATAGATATTCCCGTAACCGAGATAGAAATCCCCGACCAAAATATATCGATTAGCATTCAGTCCATTCAACCCAAATTAAAAGTAAGAAATATGACTTCTCTGCACTACACACTTGGATCAAATTTTTGTTTTTTAGACTGAGGATATTGAGAAAGACTGCAAAATGTTGGCTGATGTTTTTAACTGTATATAACAAAATTTATCTTGGAAGATCAAGGTTTTTAAGAAAATGAGAATAAACAATCTCCAGACATTCGATTCGTGGCTGTAGAAACTATAAATAAAAATATTAATTCATTAAATGAACGAACCTCAATTATGTCTTCTTACTTTGAACATCGCAATAATGGGCTTGGAATGGCATAGGCTTCCCCTAGTCCTTGTTATAAGAACATGCTTTACGGCGAGCTAAAACAAATGTTACATAGGTATACATATTCTAACAATCAAATGACAAGCTATTCATACATCATCTATAACTTCGTTGATAACCACATCCTTAATGTTTGTCGCTGGAATGAATAGGCTGCTCTTGCGTGACAAGAATTTTTCGGTAGTAATTTGAAGTGCGAATTCAGCAACAAAAAGAACTTTCTCTGCGAGGTAAACTCAATAAAACAGAAGTTCCATAACTCGATTCGATGTTACTTACCAGATTTAACCAACTCTATGGTTGTGTAGAGTAAAAATCCCAATGTTAGCAAAGATACAACATCAACTATAAACAACCGACTGGAAGTTGATACAATATAAGCCAAATAGGTAAGTGTTAAGGTAATAATCGATTTAAAACGAAAACTTTTTTCAGTGGAATAGTTTTTATTGATAATTTGTATTTCGAATGAATCGCGATTGTAGTCAAAAATGTTTAATTGTATTTCTCTTCCGCCAAATGATTGAAATTGATTACTATAGTTTTGAATGAAGGTCGAGGAGAATGCCATTGCGTATGGGAGAAACGGATTGATTCATAAACACAATGCTATTTGTTCAGATCCATTAACAGCCAAAAAATGAATTGAATCAAATATAATATACACACTCGTTTTTTCCCAAAAAATAAGAATGTTTTTTTTCTATGAGAGTAGTTTGTTTTTATAAATTAGACTTTTTTATTTTATTACTATTAAAATATATATACAAACAAAAAATGCTATGTTTTGTGTGTCAACATTCATAGAAAAATAAAAACGAGACTTCGGTGTTTGTACACACGCATAGAATAATTAAAAAATAATAAATGTCCATGATACAAGGAAACAAGATAACGCAAATGAGTTGTAATTTTTGATGTGTTCTGCTGTTCTGCGCATTTACGTCACAAAATCTACTTTTTTGTCAGGCCTTTGAAATGTGTGAAGAAATAGATAAACATTCCAATCTTTTGAGTTTATTAAATGAAATTAAAAGGTATTTTGGCAAAATTTAAACAAAATAAAATAGCCTGTGTTGTTGTTAATCGTGTTAAAAAGTTTAATATAAGCGAAACAAATAAAAAAAAAATAAAACAAATGTTATATCGGCATCAGTTTTGAGTTTTTTCTACCCTTTTTGCTCGATGCAAAACGTGGACCACTGCTTTTATCTCTTCGATTTTTCCGATTTTCTGGATGATTAGTTTAATGAATGCAAAAGAAAAACAGTGTATATTCAGGTCATCAATTATTTATTAAAATAAAATTGCATCAAAAAGGCGCTTAAATTCGGGGCCGGTTATAGGGATCAGGAAAATGTCCATAATTAGCCATGAATTCATCTGATTCAAAACAAAAATGTTTCACTAATCGATTACAAATAACTCAGAGAATTTTTTGTGCCAAAAAATGTTCAATTTAACAAATATTTGTTAGACTGTGAAATTTGAGTCTGGCATGGTGAGTACTCTCGTGATTACACAGGTCTTCAATTGAGGACGCCTCACTTCAAGCGGGTGGAATTTTTGTGAAGTGTGACAGTTGTACGACGCGAATTTTTGTATTTTATAAAAGAAAATAACATCCATAAATTATTATTAATTAATAATTAGGAAAAAGAAGATTGTAAAATGTAAGTCATAAGTCATGACTCTCTGAAACACAGTGTAAAGCGACCATTACATGGTCAGTCAGAGGACGTCAGTCATCTACGCATATAATCAGTCATCAGGCAAAATAAAAAAGGTTGTGAGATTCAAATATTCTCTATCGTTTGGTTCTATGCATATTGCTCTATCTCTAAAGATAGGGAAACCACTACTTCTGCTCTATAGACCACAAATTTGTATGTTCTCAGTGCTTATTTGCCTCATATCCAAAATTTGTACTAGGTGGGACAATTTTTGTAGAGACGTGACTATGATTATTCACGTAGCCAAGGTATATAATAGAGTTAATATTATTCTTTTTCGAAATTTTGTATCGATAATATTTAACAATATTTTATTTTACTAAAATGAATAAAAACAAAACAAGTAAAAAAAAACTTTTAATGAAAAAAAAAATCTTATGATACTAGAAAAAACTAGCTCCTACGAATGTTGAAATATTTAAATAATCAATCCCGAATAGAATTAAATGTATTTTGCTAGAAAATTTAAGGAATCAAAAGTAATGTTAAGTATTTTTCATAATTTATTGTTGAAATAACTTATCATTTTGACACGTTTTTTAACGACTTAGAAATGAGCCAATGTGATATAAAGTAAGGCATACTCACAGAATTAATATTAATTTCATTCCATATTTTTATCACCTAAATACAAAATTTAAAAATTAATAATGCTAGCTAGTGATTTTAAATTTTTATATTATTTTTGTTATCGTTTATTTTCTTATGTTTAGTGCACAAAAGTCCTATATGCCATGGAAAAATGAAGTTTTTTTTTAATTGATTTCACATTCGTATGGATCCTATATCCATTCCTGATTTTTTTCAAACTTTTTTTTCTTTTTTTAACCGTAACGATTTTTGACCCAAGGATTTTAAATTAAAAGAAAGAATTGTTCAGTTACTATGTTTAAACATTCAAAAGTGATTTTTCAAACCTTAAAATTCGTTTTCTGAGGAATAATTTCGATGGATATGAGGCACTTAAGCACTCAGGCGACTAGTCAAGCATGTCATAAACCACCATAATCGTCAGTAGAATATCAAAATCATTGACGTAGTATATCTATATAGTACGTCAATGATCAAAATATTTTGAAAATCATCATGCTGGTCAAGCGTTCACACTTTCAAAACTGAGCTTATCATGCCGCGCTTGTCATGCCTGCAGTTAAATGTGAACCCCCTAAACTAAAAATTTTGTTTACTCTGAATTTAGCCATTTGACAAATCCAACAAGCAAATATTTACTCGAATTCTTTCATCCAAACACTTCAACACTCTTGCGATGTTTTTTTTTTATGAAAGTCTATTACAATTTCAAATTGGATTTTTTCTTGTACATGTCGAAGCTTTGCAACTTCGCGTTATAAATATTTTCCAATATGGCGGTGATATGTTGTGGCCATTCTACATGAGTATGTCAATTTAATTTGCAAAAAACCATAAATAAGTTTTATAAATTTGCTTAAAACATTAATTTAACAACTCATTAATATTCATTAAAGAAAATTTTGTAAAAATAGTGCTTTAAACTTGTGTAATTTGTGCGAAAAACAAAAAAAGAAAATCTTCCCTTCGAGGGGTATAATATATACCTATCGTGCGTGTGTGAAGCCGAGCGAGAGCAGCCGAATTATATACATATAATAAGAAAAAGGAGGAAAAAAGATAAATTTTTCGTTTTTTCGGTTTTTCGTTTTATTTCTTCATATTTTCCCAGCGAATATAAGAAAATTAGTAGAAAAATCGTGCGATAGTTTTCACTTCAAAACATTTAAATAGAAGAGTGCGCTGAGGTAATTTTTTATTATTCATAAGTGAAAATGGTTTATTTAATTTTTGATTTCTTATGTATTGTTTCGGGATATTTGTCTCTAAAGCTCCAGCAGGAGACGTAAAAGCAGGTTGAGGCAATCCCAGTATCTTAAGTGTTATGTGTTATGCTGCACAATCGCGGAGTATTTTGTCTTCATATTAAAGAATGACCGCAGAGCTCTTTAGCCTTTCATTTTTTTTTATTTATTTAAACGTTTGTTTCGATTTTGCCGATTTTTTATTTTCGCTCATCCTACGACTGTCGAGTTATTTTGTGGATGGTGTGTATGGCGTTTCCCCTGGTCTTTCCTGAAGCGGTGGCGGCGGATCGAATCACCATTTTCTCTTTTGTCTTGTCTTGGTCTCGCTCAAGTTTAATTGAGAAATTCCTATTTGAAAAATCACAGTAAATATTTTGTTTTTCATCTATTATCTACCTATTTGAGAAAGTATTTTAATTTCATTTGATATTAAAAACATGACTTTTTGTGGAAAATTGTTTATTTTTTGTGTCCACAAAAATCAAAACCATCTCACTCGTAGACGTCGTCATTGTCGTACATATTTTCACATTTCGTCATTACACTGACTCCCTCGTATTTTGTATGAGAACGATTTAACGCAGGGTCATGCTCCGTGCGGTTGTAGTGTTGGTGGAGTCTAAAGTGTGTATTCTGCATCCTTTTAACGTACCTACCTATTTTTGTTAAAGGTACATTTGCCGTTTGTCTTTTAGTCCTCTCCGTCTCATTGAGAAGTTTATTAGAGCGTCATGATGTATCCAAAAGTCAGTAGTTAGTTTTTTTTTTATTGTTTTTGTGCATTTTAAAACCTCCGTTCGATTCGAGTTTTATTGGGAGGGTTTTTCTTTACATTGTTGTCAGATGAGTGTGAAATAGATGATGTGTGTTTTTGTTTGCATCGTTTTGCGGGTTTAGACTTGTCTATGCTGTGTTAGTGTCACGCATGCCGCCGCACTAAAGAAACTGCTCACAACTACCCCAATACTGACTTTGCAAATTTTAATTGTCAAGGAGTTGCCAGCGGAATTATAAAACTTGCTGTTTGATTTATTTATTTACATACCTATATGTTATACATACGTATTATGATGATGAGACTACAAAAAACTTGTGTGCATAAGTAAAAATCAGGAATATAAGTGCTTTATTTTCACTTGTGCCGCAAGTAATGTTGTATTGTGGTATAAGACTCTGGTCACCCAAAAAGTTACTTTAATATCCGATAATTGATTATTTTTGACAAATAATTAGTTTTGAGATGAACATTCGACTTTTGGTGAATCACTGCTCTTACTTCATAACTATTGTTGGAACTATGTATGTACCTACCTACTAAGTTAGCTTTTAAAAACAATCCCTCTTGTAAAATAGTTTAATTATTTCATTGAAATATTAAACATAAAGTAGGTACTTACAATATGATATCCATTGAGTAGCCTCAGACATGTAACAATGCAAGACCTAAAAGCTTGCCAACGTTTTCTTATTTTTGTATTTTGACAAATAGGCCTGATGAAGAACGTAAACACGTTAGAAACCTTATAGTGAATCTTCATTCTTTAACAAACTCAAATTGTCTACGTTTGCATGCATTTAATTATCAACCTTATTATAAGCTCCATGCCTCAACTTCTTGTCATTTGCTTGATAAATCACAAATATATAGGCTTAGCAAACAAACCTTTCCGAAAAGCATGCGTGCAAGTCTTAGGGTTACATGACTGGAGAACACCTGAGCGCCATAATTAAAGTGGTTCAAATAACAAAATCAAGAGTATGTCAGTGTCTCGAAAATGCCATAACGTTTTGCGAAATTATTAAAAATTCCTGAGGCAAACAAATGTAACGACACAAGGTGGCCTCAGACATGAAAAAAAATCAAAATCTGGAGGTTTGTATGTTTTCAGAGATCAACCAGGTAAACCCCTCAAGCTGATATAAAGGTGAAATAATGAAGAAGGAAAGTTATAATTCCATATCGATATCATATCATTATAGGAAAAGAAGAAGAATAAGCAGCCCTATAAAAAAAATACATTCGGGAAATCCCCGAATCCCCGGACTCTTTCAATTTAATTTGAAGAGTAGATTCTCATTTGAAAATTGATTTAGAAAATATTTGAAATGTTGAGCCAAGCCAAGATATTTGAAAGTTTCTTGATAGGTTGACACTATCTCGGATAAGTTTTTGAACACAAGGAATCTTTCTTATTGGCGAAAAATGTAGTAGATAACAAAATTCTAAAACAAACTCAATATTTTGTCATTTATAATATCCTAAAATTGGTCAAGATTTCGACCAAATCTGTGGCCAAATTATCGCATCATGTGGCGTAACTTTCTTAGGCAAGTTTTCATAAGCCAAAATAAAATAGATGGTCTTATTTATTCCACAACCAAGAACAAAAGTTGTAATGTGGAAAGTAGTTGTTCGAACGAAACGTAGGTATTCGTTAATTTGATGTTAATTACTAACACGATAAATTTATTTCAAAAATTAATTCTTAGATCAACAAAAAATGTAAATTCTTAAGAATGAATCTAAAATACTTTACTAAGGTCTTTTAGCTCAGTGATTGTCAGGAAATTTATCTAAAGCGCGAAACAAATTAACATTTTTATAACGCTATTATGTGGTTTATGTATGTGTTTCTTTAACCATAATTTCTTACTGACAGAATACCAAGTTCAGGAATTTGTCCAAAAGGAAAATTGATGCATTACGATTAACACCCTTTATTTTTTTTCCCAGTCAATGAAATAAAAAACCGAGGTTGATGTTAGCGTAAAGGCCTATTCAAAATCTTTCAGTTAAAATTTAGTAGACAAATCGGACATGACCCTGGACTTAGAGAGTCATTTAAACGATTAAAGTTGATGTGAAAAAAAGTTGAAGCACTCCGATTAACACCCTGTAAATATTTTTTTTTCTACAACACATAAATAAACCACAAAATCACAGCGTTATAAAAATAACAATATATTTTCAAAGGCACATGATATAATCCGCAATTTTGAAATGCATTTTTCAAGGTGTTCCCATGGTCGACTTTTGTCCAATTTTGGATATGTTGTTCAGAAATGGATTCTGATTAAAAATCCATTAAAAAAGCTTCTATAACAATTGTGCCCATGTTCAATCACAGATTGCCTGGACTATAATCTAAGTAAGTAATAATTTTCGATGATTACCGACTGCTTTATAAAATTTACAGAGAAATCTCCCTGTGAATTATATTTTTCTAAAGAATAAAGTTAGACGTTAAAATTAGGATGTTATGCTCGTGACCAAGCGAAGTTATAAACTTGAAAAAATAAAAACAAAAAGACTACAGATAGAAAAATTAAATTTTATTAAGTGGAGTATTTATGAATGAAATTCAATTTTAAAAGTTGGAGTAAAGGCCATAAATACTCCACTTATTAAAATATAATTTGGCTATTTTTAGTCTTTTTATTTTTATTTTTTTAAACTTATTAAATATTATCAATATTATTAATACTAATAAAACATACAAAGGCTCAAAGAAAAGCAAATTAAAAACGGTAGAACCAAAGTGTTATCTAAGCGCCAAAACTCGTATTTTTATACCGGTACGAATAAGATAGTTAACGAATAAAGCTATAACAACGAACACTGATAAACGACTTGACACTTACGCATCTTAAACATTCTTAATTTAATGACACAACTCCAAATAAATTAATAAATAATACTTCTATCTCGCACTCGCACGTGTTGCGTAGTTTTATCAGAATACTAAAGACAAAACCGTTTGACGCTCGTTGTGTTATTTTCAGGATTAGATTACAACAAATTATTGTGGTTTGAAATTCTCACTCACAAAATGTTCAGAATGATATTGGAAGTTTTTAAACTTTTATTAATTAAATTTCATTAAGAAACCTACGCCGAAATAAGTCGAAATCATCTTGGCTGCCAATGAAAGAATGTGTCCTAAATGAAAACACCGGTCGATTCTAATTAAACCTCCAATGGTTCTATTTGTAGGAATAATTTTTCAAGTTTGCGTCTTAGTGCAACACTAGTTGAACAACGACTAGTTGAAATGAATACATATAAACATATCGTACATTAACTAGTTTGTACCTTTGCATCATATAATAACAACTGAACTAAATCATTTCATTTTGTAAAATAAAAAAAAAATATTGTGACGAATTCACGATTATTTAGACTGCTCTTTCTTATTCACTTTGACATTATCAGTTCCATATACTTTGCTTCGCTCACAGTTTATAAACATGCACTTAATTAAGAGCTTAACGCTTTTTAACAATATTCTACCCAATAAATTAAAGTTCGGTAATACATACTAATCGTATTTTTAAGTGTGGCAATGTTTTCCGGACATCCTTTAAATAGATGATAGACTTTTATGTTTTATAAACTTTTTTGACGGTTGAAAACGCGTGAAAACTATTAAATTAATGAAACCAAAACAAATAAAGCTTTTCATTCATCGAGCGAAAGAGAAGACCACATTTCTGAGTAGTGAGTCAACGCATAGCCAAATATTTGTAGGTATCTATTGAGAAGTTTTATATGTTGATTAAATATTTGTACATCAGTATTCATGTTAGTTGATGTGAAGTAATTTTCATCCCCTTTCGGTATAAACGATGACGTTGACGAAGAACTTCAGTTAATGGTCTCTTCTAGTCACTACTCGATTTTTGTTTTAAAAATGCATTGAGTCATCATCACCAATTTTTTTTTTCCGCTTCATTCAAAATTCTTAGTTCAAAGCAATGAAAAATATGTTATTTACATGTTCAGAGTATGTACCTACCTAGATTGTGGGTGCGATATTTTCAATGTTTGCAATGATTTTACTTGCGAAAACTATTTAAACTTCTAGCTTATTTTGACAACACTTTTCCAATTGCTTCGAAGATTATATAGATACATATTATTATGTATACATTACATACGTACCTATTTTATTGATGTTGATGTTTACGAACTTTTTCAGGTTAAAGTTATCGTTTGTTATCATTAAGTTAGACAAACTTTTATCAGATTTCAAAAGCCATTTTATAAACACTGATTTTTAAATGTTTCTAGGATACATTTCAATTGGGTGTCTATAGAGTTGGTATGAGCAATGAACGATATATGTGGACCAAATAATACCCGTTATAAAAATAAAGGAGCAAGCTTTTTTGTTTTCTTTATTTTTCAACGTAATATTATTTTCATTTGCCTTTGAAAAGTGCATTCTATCTCAGCCCGTAGTGTCCCGTGGAGTAGGTTAGTGTGTCGGGCTATCACGCCGGACGTCTGGGTTGGAGCTCTGAGTACACCTAATGTTTATTCAGGGGCACTGGCTCTTGCGAGTGAGTGAAAAATCCTCCAAGACAATCATTTTCATAAAAAGTGCATCTCACCTTGGTCGTTCGAATTCGACGAAAAATATTGTGAATCCCCTCCAATCCTGTAGAACTAAAAACGAATTGGTTGAGGCCTTAGTTATCGTCATGAGGATGTCGTGCGAAGCCGTAAACTTCGATGAGCCTCCCGATATCGATGCTAATGACCTTTCCATGGAATTTTGTACTCATATTTTTAATCGCGTCTCTTCGTTTCTACTATTTCACATTGAATATGCACGATTGATTTGAAATTAATAAAAAATCGACAAAATCGATTTGTGGAACTCAACAATTTGACTTTGTATCGATCTCGGAAAACGTAAAATCGAAATCGATGCGGTGAATTCTAGAACACCCAATTTTATTTTCGGTCGATTTGGATTTGATTTCGAGTGAAAGTGAAATGTGGAACCTAGCTGATAACATTTAGCCATCATGACCACAGAAGTATGTATGAGCATTTAAAACTTTGAAACAACTCGGCATCGTATCATGTGCCCGATCATCTAAAAAAGAAGCTTTGTTGTTTGTACCAACTAAAGAAGAATCAATTTCCTTACCAATCATTTCGGAGAACTTCTTGTATTCAGTAAAAACAACCAATATGGACCATATCAGTGTGGTTTTATTCCACCACCAACCAAATAACTCATTACGACAGCCATTGGAAGATATCAAACGACAAACCAAATTGTTACCTATTACCTCTTTATCTACTTCAAGGTTGCTTATGACAGGATTTTTAGAGGTCAATTCGACAGAACCATGTCTATACCTTGGCATTCTCATCAAACTATACAGCCAGTTATGAAGGATTTTTTAAAGTTAAACATTCTCCTTAAGTCCGATTCTTTTGTATCTTCTCTACCTATCTAAAAATTATTCTTCGTCATCAAAACATCTTCTCACCATTATTCACCCTGATAAATGCATTTCTTGTAATCATATTTTTTTCGGGTATTTTATTTTGACGACATGTATGAATTATCTGTTGACATTAAAGGGTCCCGATTTGAAGAGTTTTTACCTACAAACAAATTCACATAACATTATTTAATAATTTACTAACGTATTTTTCTTCTTTTCTTTGCAGATTGTGGATACAAAGTATCAACATGTTTATTATAATAAAAATATAAATTTATCCATCTACATCATAATATATATGTAAATATTTGTGTTTTAATTAAGTAGTAAGTTATCGAAAAACATTTTATCAGGATTAACTTACGAACAAAAATTCTCTGTGTGGTGCAACGGTCATCCACACATTACAACCGAATAATTTTAATAAAGTTCTATTTGGAATAGTGTAAATAAAAATTCGTAAACACGGGGAAACGTTCAAAGAAAACTTCCTCAAAAACTATCAACTCTATCACAATGACAACAGACACCCGCCGACGTGTTAAACTATATGCCCTCAATGCTGAAAGGCAATGGGATGATCGTGGGACAGGCCATGTTTCATCCAATTATGTTGACAGGCTAAAAGGTAAGTAAACAAAATCCATAAACAAAAAAAAAAAAAAAAAAACAATACTTTATTATAACATATAAAATACATTTTAATCATTTAAGGCATCTCATTGCTAGTTCGGGCTGAATCCGATGGTTCGTTACTTTTAGAAAGTAAAATTCAACCTGATACCGCCTATCAAAAGCAGCAGGATACACTTATAGTATGGTCTGAAGGAGATAATTTCGATTTGGCGTTGAGCTTCCAAGAGAAAGTAGGCTGCGATGAAATTTGGGAGAAAATTTGTCAGGTAAGTCGTCTATTCAGTAATTTATGTTGCTATTAACTTGAAGCAATTTTTTAATTTGTTTACTAACTTTACTAAAAATATTGTTTACTAAAAATTTCATTTGGACATAGCTTTGCTGTTAAGTCGTTTTTTTAAATTGTTTTTATTAGTTTAAAAAAACTTTTAAATATAATAACATAAGTACATTTTAAAATATGTGTTGTTTTTGTAAAATGTTGATTTAAGTTTTGACATTTGACACCCTAAAATACATCATAACGTAATTTCAACCGCTAGGTCTGATGAGTTTTTGGTATCAAAACGGCGCACCAATTGCTAATTGGGTTATTCTAGCAGAATTACCGCTGTTACTACCTACCTTCCTTGACATTTATTTTACAAACTATTATTTTTTAATAAGAAAAGAATTTTTGATTTGAACAAATTTAAGTAAAGTAAATTTTTAATGGCTTTCGGAAGTCGTTGAACAACTAAGTCCCTTTTAATAGCATATGGTTTTGTGTTTTCGCTCTGGCTCTCCTATTCAGATGTAACCGAAAATCTCCGGAATTTCTTAGTGCATATCTCTCGTTTTTTATGTACTGTACGTTGTTCTGTATATTTCAATAGAAAAAGACAATCAGCCTCATTGTCTAGTTGTTGCAAATGTCTTACTTTTCTCAACTTATTCAATTGTTCGTTTTCAAAAAATATGCAAATATTTTAGCTGTGATGATATTTGTTTTTTGTTACAAAAAAAATCACAGTAGGGGAGTTATTCGAACATTAAATATTTATTTACAATAGGCAGAAAGTGAAATTTCTATTTTCCGGGTGGAATGCCATTTGGGAAAACTTCACAATAAGCCCGATTAAATTCGCGCAGTAATGATGTAGTTGTGCATTTTTGGTATGTTGGTTAGTCTTAATTGAAATTTGCAACTTTGAATAACTTGTACTTACAGCACCAGTAGAAAAAACCGCGAAATTTTAGAACTTTTTTCACTTTCATATTTCCATCTTCAAAGATGGAGCATTTTCCACAAAAATTGATAATTTTAAGTATTGCCTCCGCTGGAATAAAAATATTTGTAAAATTACTCGTTCTATGAGAAAAATCATCCGAAAAAACTCCAAAATTAACTACATACAACTGAAACCATACCAAATAATATACAAAAGTCAAACTTTATGCTTTTTTGCTCGGTGCGTGGTAAAGACAAGTTCTTTGAAGTTGCAAATTTGGATTAAAACTATTCTAACTGGTATATAAAACATATCAAAAATGCAGAACTACAACACGCTTTGCGATTTCAGCCTTTTTGTTATGTCACTCGAGAAATCGAATTTGGTTCCAATCCTTCCTCAAGAATCCATGTTATCCAAAACCGAGAAAAACCAGATTGTTCTACGCACAGAAGTTAGCGTTTTGAAATCGTTCATATTGAAAGAAACAAGTTTGACAAGTTCTTATTAATGCCCCTATTATGGAACACAACTCAACTTAGTTAAATTGTCATCAAGTCAATTAAACCACTGGACAACCAAACAAATAGGGCTTTTTAGGTAACAACGATATATCTCTTTCTCGTTCGCAGAGCAGTGTCAAAATCAGCAGTACGCGGATGACAGTTCAACATTTTTTTATCATTATTTGATTAATTTCAGTTGCGTAGATCAAAACTGTTGCCGTCTTTTAGGAGTCGTTTCTGCCAAATCAGAATTATCTGTTGAGCATCAAACATGAATTCATTAAACCAAGAGAAGAACGAAAAATAAAAAAAGCATTGTTCTATTAATAAATACGAATCAAAAATTGATTGTTAAATTGTTTATTCAATGGGAACTTCATTTGATTTCTTTTTATGTGAGGAAAAATCCAAAAAGTATTTTTGTGGTAAAAAATAGCACGCATGTTGAGCATGGAATTTTATAATTGTGTTTTTTTTCTCATTAATGAAAAGAATGTACACTATGTACCTCGCTACCTAATGTATATTTAAAAACATAAGTAAAAAAGAAAAACTATTCAACGTACGAAAATAAAGTGTTTGCTTCGACAGTGTTTCTTATCAAATATTTTTTCAGCAACAAAACAATAAACAATCTATTCAAAATACCTACCTACCTACAAAACAAAAACACAATTTTTAAAGCTTTTTAAAACTCTAAAGTAAAAAATTCAAATTCTAATAAAAATAATCACATATTAGAATCTATAATATTATTTGTATTATTAAATAATCTAAAATAAAATCCAATTAGTAGGTAGACAACTGCTTATAAGTAGTTGTTAGATTTTGATGTTTAAGACAACTCAATTACAGCTCAACTCTCTTCCATAATACGAAGAGACAACTGAAAAGATGACCATTTTGTTAGTTGACAGCTGAATGAGAACTGTTTTTTTTTTGACAGTCAACTAGTTGTGATCGAATATAACAAATATGAGAATGACAACTAAACCATAGTTGAGTTGTCTTCCATAACAGGGGCATACGTTTTTTTTAAGCTTAACGCGAGTTTTTGCTATTCATAGAAAAATTCAACCAAGTCTAAACTTTTTCAAAATGTTGGTAATAACCACTTAACAACAAAAAACCAAATACATAAATAGATAGTAATATTTCTACATATCTGTAATCTGCCTTCCTAGTATAAGACACATTTCAGCGGAATAGGACACTAGAGAAAAATCAATCTATCTCACTCACTCTATATGTGGAACCCAAGTTTGGGATACGTTCCACTCGTGTTTTACTAAATGAAGCTAACAAAACATCTATGCATAAATGAGTATTAACGTTAGACTACAGTTCAGATGAACTCGAGTTTACATATGTTTAATTTTTACAATCTTAGGCTGGAGTCACACCAAATTAGACAGAAAGAAAAAAATGCAAAAACGCTTATATAATAATATAGGTCACACCGAATGAAGCAAAACAAAACTTTTTTTTTAGCTTGCCTTGCTTAACTTGGTGTGATTATTATTAGTCATGCTTTATTTGTTTCCTCCAACTGCAGAAAAAAGAATTCCAGTAAAGTTTAAGAAAAATTATTACCTACCTCAATATAAAAACCCTTCTTTTGATTTCGTTTTACTCGGCCAATGTAGCACTCGCGGTGTTCGTTTTGCCCAAATTTGACAGTTGTAGCTGCACTCGGTGTGGTTTTGGCTACACTTAATTAAAAGCAAGTGTAGTAATGAGTGCACAGTGCACACACGTATTTTCACTCACACAAAAGTATTTGACATTTCTGCAAGCATAATTTTCTTTGGTTTCTTACTCGCAATTATTGTTTGGTATTTAGTTCAGAAAATAAAATTGTGATTAATAATAATGGATTAAACTAAATAAAAACAGAAAAACTATTTCCAGTTTAAAAAAAAAATAAATTTAAACATATAAAGGATATAAAATAAAATATCACAAAATTGGTTTCCTTTAAAAAATTCAGGAAGTCTACCAGTCAATAATTTTTCAAAGTCACACATGATAAAATGCTGCTGTTGCTCCCCTTCTATTTCTACAATTTTCGGCGAAGCATGCTCTAAGAAATGAAGAAATTTCTTAGGTTTTCGACAGTTATTTTAAATAAAAATTATTTAATTAATTCCTAAAGTTTAATATCTGTTTTTTTAAGTTTGAGGCCAAACAAAACAAAAAAATTAAAAAAATCAAAGATTGAATTGACCTTTTCGCTTAGGAGGGCAGAATAGGCATCGCTCACATGTTCCAAACAATCTTTTTGTTCCTAGTTGTGACTGCTCTCATTTAACTGTATGTATTTTGCGCCTAACTATGCTTTACACAAACATGTTTGTTCGCGCTTAGTATAATTGTGTAAAATGATTTATTCACCTTGGGTCATATGATAACTTTCTTATTAGAAAAGTTAGTAAAAGGTTGAACTCATCTTTTTGCATATGACCCCTTATTTGAAGTTAGTGCTCCATTTTAAAGGCGTGCAATGTTTGACGTCAAGCGATTAAGCGAAAACGTTTTCGTTTAAAACTGCTCCCATTCAAACGTGTATATTTAAAAGTACAAAAAACAGTTTTGCCTATTTTGTTTTATGCAATGTGACTCCAGCCTTAGAGTTTTTGGCTGACGAAAAACGACCTTAAGACTAGGCAATTTATAGGGATAGAGAAAAAAATTCCGACTGCCAAAATCCTGGCTGGACGCAATCCTAACTGCCAAAATCCCGATTGAGAAAAGTATGAATTAAAATACATACATATATTTTAATTAAATTTTAACAAAAAAATGTTTATACCTATCCAAAATCGCTCCCATCCCAAATCCTATAGTAAGCCCTGATAGGGACGTTGCAAAAAGCTGCATGCCCCCATACCTACCAAACTTTTTTTTAACAGACGGGATTTCGTCAAAATCCATGAAAATCGTCTTATAGAGGAATTCGACTTAAGAAGTTCGTGGAAGTTCGATCGTATTCTAGCATGCTAGCTATAAATGGGTGACCATTAATTTTATCTTAGTATAAATTACCAGTTTTGTTTTAAAAAAGCTGTGGTAACTTAAAAACAAATTTACTCATAAAATTGTTCGGCTTCTATGTCGGTTTCCAATCTCATGCAGGATTTTTAATATTTGTATAGTTCTAAATCAATAAAGTTGTTTGATTTCTTTTTCTAAAATGTTCCGTTATTTTTATTATTACCATGTAATTGTCATTAGTTCAGCTTAACTTAATCCGAGCTGTATAAAAAATAATTTATCCAAATTTTAAATTTTCCAGGTGCAAGGTAAAGATCCATCAGTTGAAATTACTCAAGACATTGTCGAAGAGTCGGAAGATGAACGTTTCGAGGATATGTCCGATACAGCACCACCGATCGAGTTGCCACCATGCGAGCTGGGACGACTCGAAGACATTGCAGAAACAATACAAAATTGTTTAACAACACCCCTGCGCAAAGAGAAGCTTTCAACAGCTCTGCAATCAGAAAATTACATTAAGAAATTGCTTAATCTCTTCCACGTGTGCGAAGATTTGGAGAGCACCGAAGGCCTCCATCATCTTTTTGAAATATTTAAGAATATATTCCTGCTGAACAAGAATGCACTCTTTGAGATAATGTTTGCCGAGGATACTATATTTGATGTGGTTGGCTGCTTGGAATACGATCCAAATCTCACTCAACCGAAAAAACATCGCCAGTACTTAAAGCAACTGGCAAAATTTCGTGAAGCGATTCCCATCAGAAACCAAGACCTGCTGGCAAAAATCCACCAAACTTTCCGAGTGCAATACATACAGGATATTATATTGCCAACACCTTCTGTTTTTGTCGAAGACAATATGCTGAACACGCTGTCCAGTTTTATATTCTTCAACAAAGTCGAAATTGTCACTCTGATACAAGAGGACGAGCGTTTCCTTGTCGATATGTTTACCCTGCTTACTGATCCGAATACATCGGAAGCAAAACGTCGAGATATTGTGCTCTTTTTGAAGGAATTTTGCAACTATGCACAAAATTTGCAACCCCAAGGTAAAGATTCGTTCTACAAAACCCTTACGTGTTTAGGAATTCTTCAGGCACTAGAAATAACATTAATAATGGCCGATCAAAAAACAAAATCCGCATCCATTGATATTTTAACTGCAATTGTTGAGTTTTCGCCATTGGTTGTGCGTAATTACACACTGCAGCAAGTAAGCAGGACTGACGGGGTAAGTGAAACTTCTTTATTTAAATATAAATTATTTTAATTGAATTTGTTTATTTCTCTTAAGGGACGAATGCTACTTAATATAGCTATTGAACAAATGTTGACTGATTCCGAGCCAGAACTGGGTGGAGCGGTGCAATTGATGGGTGTGATAAAAATTCTCTTAGAACCAGAGAATATGCTCACAGAGAAGGGGGACTTCCTAAATTTCTTTTACAAGCATAGTATTCAAACGTTAATTGGTATAATAAATTAATTGTTAATTCTATTTAAAATTTAATTATTAACTTTTCTTTTCTTTTTTTTCTAAAAAGCTCCACTTTTAATGAATACAATTGGCGATAGACCACAAAACGAAGATTATCAAACGGCACAGCTGTTGGGCCTAGTTTTAGATATTCTATCATTTTGTGTCGAACATCATACGTATCACATAAAGAATTTTATAATACAAAAAGATCTCCTCAAGAGAATACTAGTGCTTATGAAAAGCACACATACGTTCCTCGTTCTTGGCGCCCTAAGACTTTTAAGAAAAATAATTGCACTTAAAGACGAGTTTTATAATAGGTAAGTTAAATCTTGAATAATTTTTTTTTTTATGTTACTAAATAAGCTTAATGTTTTCAAAACATTTTATAAAATTATTTAAAATTATTAAGACTAAAAACTTAATTTACCGGGATAGCTGGGACCGGGCTTAGCACGGATAATTCGAAAATCCCGGTTAACTCATTTAATAATAATATTGAGCTTTCTATTTTCATTTTATATAATTATTTTAGAAACCTTACAAAAACCCAAGCTAACAATAAAAATAAAAAAAATCACAACTTCCTCGCATCAATATTCTATGTAGAGCACGGGGGATTACAAATTAAAATTAACATATTTTTGGTTCATGTGGAGCATGGAGGAGCCACAAGATCCGTCTCTCTCAATTCACAGGGAGAGGTGTAGCCATGTAAGAATGTTCTGAGACCCAGCTTCCGAAAATGCATTTGACCTCTATGTTATTCTTCGTCGCATTGCACACTGCGTATTCCATTTGAATAATTAATAAACTATATATGTAACCGTCTAGTTTCATCAGTGTATTAAAAAAAATTCAACGCTATTTTCGTAGCATTTTCCACTTTTTTGGTCGTTCCTACTCCTTAACTTAATTTGAGTACGATTTGTAATCAAATGATCTTTAAAATTTACCGCAGACACCGAATAATGAAAGGCTTTTTATAGCATGGATTCGAGGAGCATAGCGATATTTTACCGAAATTCACTCAGTAGAATTGACTCATAAATAATTAAATTGCTTGACCTCCCCTATCCTGCATTACAATAATTTGATGTTGTGAGTTTCGACATGTGTGGATTATTATTATGGTTTTATTAGAGTTAACCCTTGAAACAGCCACCTTGCTGAGATTAACACTTTTCGTTCAAAGCCGGCAGTGCTGTTGGTCAGAGGACAGATATTTCGGTTTCCATTTGATACCATGCCTTTTTTTTTACCCATCGTGGCAGACATCACATTGTCAATTCCCAGTAAAAAAGAATTCGCTACGAAACGTTTGCTGGCTAATCACTTGACGCCGAAACACGGCTATACTTCCCGTTTTAGGAAATAATTACTGTGATAAACTTCAAAAGGAAAACTTTTAAAAAGTGCGCTGTTATCTTCCGAAGTAGATTGCTTTTTGTCTTTCAACAATTAAATGTTTGTTAATTCATTAAATTTGCAAGAATCGGCTTGCAAAGATTTTGTTTATCTCTGGTAAAAAAAATTCAGGGTGAACCTGCACATCAAATATTTAGAGGTAAAAATCAGCAGTAATTCACACGAAGGGAAGGTTTTATAAAAACACAACAATACCTGGATAAATACTGATAGCGTTTTTCAATTAATTTTCCAAATAATTGTCCTCAGAATCGATAAATGTTTTTTTGCAATAAAACATTTTGTACTCCTACTACATAAACTTTAAAACAAAACGGAATAATATTAGTGGAATTAAAATAAAGTAAAAGATGAAAATGAACTATATATACTCCTTAAGTTATAGAGCCTATTTTTACCGTATGTATGTTATTTAATTAATATTCTTTAATTTTTTTTGTTTACAGACATATTGTTAAGGGTAACTTATTTGCACCAGTTGTTGACGCATTCATTAGAAATAATGGCAGATATAATCTACTCGAATCGGCTATATTAGAATTATTCGAGTACATTAAGCTCGAGGACATAAAAACCCTTTGCGTCTATTTTGTTGAAAATTTCAGCAAAATATTTGATGAAATCGAATATGTACAAACGTTTAAGTATCTGAAGACAAGATACGATCAATACCAAGACCGAATAAAGGATCGCGATAAGTTGGCTATTGACACGTAAATTGCATAAATACATATTTCATCAAGAATTATTATCTAACTTGTAACTTTTGATTTTATTTGCTTTTTTTTTTTGTAAATAGCACGCTACCAATAATCAGAAGTGGTCGATACCGTCGTGATCAGAGGCAATTGGATGAAGATGAAGAAATGTGGTTTAATGAAGAAGAGGATTTCGCTGAAGAACTAGATTCTTACAATGTTATGAAGAGTAAGTAACAAACGTTTAGCGTTTTAATTCAAATAAATCATCACTGCTTGTAGGTAAACCAGTTGAAAAGAACGGTCCTCAGTCCGCGCAGCAGAACAAGTCGCCGAACAACTCTTCGACTGCAATTCACTCTATGGCAAACAACAGTAGTTTAAACACATCATCCACGTCATTGTCACCTGGAAGTGTTAGTGGAAGCAGCAGCAGTGGTTCGTCGACAGCATCGTCTTCGCCTCCGCACTCATCCAACTCACCCCCACAGGGACACAACTCATCCCTGACTATGCAGCAACACCCTTTGCACAATTTCCAACAGCAGCAGGTTACGCTAACTAGCACGCAACAACAACAACAACAACAACATCAACAACAGCAACAACAACAACAGTCTAATCAGCAAAACGCTGCTGCGTTAGTGATTTCTCACCAGCAGCAGGAACTGTCTCTGTCGTCGTCGTCCTCGAATTCTTCTTCGTCGTCTTCTTCGTCATCGTCCGAATCATTGTCACAACAAAAACATCAACAACAACCGCAGTTAAAGCATAAGGATCCACAGCCGCAAGAAATTAAAGATAAAACAACGATCATAACAAATTCTATCGAAGTGGTTGCTTCTCAAAACACCCAAATTGATCCATCATCGTCATCATCTTCATCTTCTTCATCATCGGAGGAAGAAGAAACAACTTCTGCTTCATCGCTAAAAATGACACATACATGTAGTAAATCAGATGTTGATGGCCCAACAAACATTTCCACCATCATAACAACTGGAAATACAGTATGCACCACCAATAGAGCGGCTGCGGACGCTGTATCAGCTGTTGTTGCCGCTATAGCAGCTAGTACTACTGTAAACAGTACAAATTGTGATGGAGTTTTGAGCGTTGGTGCGGCAGCAGTACTCCCTGCGGTTACTGCATTAAATGGTGAGGCTGATGCTGTCGAAAAGGGAACTGTGTTAGCGTTAACAACAACTGCGAACTCTTCGGATAATGTTATAAAAAAGGTGAGTAAGAATAACTATTAACCTTAAGAAGTTTGACTTTAAACAAAATTCAATACAAAAGTTATTGTACAAATACTATGTGTGGAAAATTCTAAAGGCATTCAATTCTAATGTCAATTCTCCGTCAAGTTTCCTCATATTTAGCCGACTTTAAAATTTAAGTACATAAAATGCGGTATGGAGCGCAATTTGTGTATGAAAACAAAAGTGAGCAAAAACAAACAAATTCCCACTTCACCACTTCAAGTTCTGCTTGTAGAGCTCGTCAGGTTGACCTCAGAAAATTGGCGGCAAGCTTTTCTGTTTTGTATATTGTTCCATGTCTAAAACTAATTAAGTGAGGGGTGGAATCGGCTAAGGTGGTTTGTGATAAGTTAAAATCCACACTTTCGGTCTAGATACGGTAATCAATGATCATCAATAATGATTGTCATCTTTACATGAAGTTTGATTTTTTGTTTTGTGGCAATTTATCTAGAGTTATACTGATTTCGGAACGGTATGTGATACATTTATCAGTTTTGTTTTGTTATTTCAAAAACCACCATGGACGATGCGCTTTTTTACGATGCGCTGTTTGTAATTGTTTGTGCAGTTAAATCCATTTACAATGCATTTAGCAACGTGACGCAATGTATCCACCATGCCTGTGTTTGCATTAATAAATGGTTGCAGATGCACAATGCAGGAAGTATTGTATTTAGAAATTCAACCCTGCAACTACACATTATGCACAAACTGCAATATGTCAAAAATTTGATTCAGTTTCTATTATACATATATGCTTCAAATCTGTTGTTGTTTTCTATAATTATAATTTATTTTTTGTTACAGGGTCTGGTTGATTACGAAAGTGATTCCAATGAAGAGTACGACGATGAAGATGAAGATATGCCTGATCAAAAAAAGGCGCGCCTAGCATAGCAGTATAACAATAATTATCAGCAACATCATTGTGCGAATTAGAAATACTGGACATTTAAAAAAAGAAAACAAAAAATAATTAAAAAAAACGCAAAAATCTTCAGTGAGACTATATCACCGTCATAAGTGTTTAATATAATATCTTCAAATGGATGTTTGAGTTCAACAAAAAAAAGAGTCTCATCCAACCAAAATCAACACAAAAAAACTCACACCCCCACACATAAAAACACAACACACAGAAGAAGAAGAGAGTATTTGTAGTAGTTATACAGATCTATTATAGTAAAAATAAAAAAATAAAATAAAAATAAAACAAACAAAAAAAATAAATAAAAGTTTAAAAAATCTAAAAACAGAGAAATTAATTTAATAAAATTAAGAGCAAAACAAAAGAAGAAAATAATACCATTGCAGCGTTTTGCTATAGCAACAACGGTCTGCCACTCAGTTTTTAATTTTTTATTATAATTTTTTTAATGAAAACCTTATTTATAGAGCACATTAGTTTATATTAAAAGTATATATATATATATAAATATAAAAATTAATATTAAAAGAAGAGAACTTTTAAAATGTAATAAAATCGTAGTTAATTGCGTCTTTCAAAAAGCAAACAAAAAGTAGAAAACGAAACGGATCAACCAGGCCTAGAACAAAGTGAGCATTGAAAATATGCAAAACTCAACAAAAACCACGTTTTGAATTGTCTAAAATTCCAGTGTTTTTATAATTATTTTTCAAAAAAAAAAAAAAAAACTTGAAATTTTTATTTTGTAATTTATTATTATTTTTTGATTTATGTCTAACTGTCTGCCCCCAGAAATTCTTCCTATTATGTTTAGTTTGTTTTTTTAAATGCTATAAATATTTCCACTACTATTTTGTAATATAAACACCAAAATTAAAAAAAAAAAATTATAAATCTTCAAAAAATATTGCATTTTTTGTGTGGTTTCGGATTTTATTGATTGCGATTATGATTGCCGTTTTTGTAAAGAAAAAAAGCATTGTCATCAACCGAATTTTACTATCCCCTCTAATCCGGAACAGATTTGAATTTGGGAAGATCTAGAAACAAACCTATATCTTGTTGTTGTTGTTTGCACGTATTTCACAACGCAAATCTGATTCGAATCAGATCAGATGGGCCTATTGAATAAAAACAAATAGAAGGTGCATTGCTCAAATGCCAAGCTATGCTTTCTGCAGCTAAATGAGTTTCTAATGGATTATTTCAATAAATAAATAAGAAAACATGCATAGTAGGATAGTGGTTTTAGTAAAACGCCAATAAATCGACACGCTTCTTAAAATTTGAAATTATTTAAATACAACGATTCTCGTCGCTACAGTGGTACAATTAGGAGCTAAAATCAGTCCAAAAGGGGATTTTTAACGTTTGCCAACGTTTATGCAGAGAAAAAATAAGAGTTAAGAGGTAATAAGAGTTAAATATAAATACTTAAGAATTATTTTAGCAAACGGGACCCAATTAGGTAATTAATTACACTGTATCTAACGGTAAAACTTACAAAGCCTTATACTTGCACGCTATACCAAGCAATCACTCGGAAGTTGTCGTTAAAAGTCAGTGCGATTTAAGTCAAATCTTTTGATTGTTCTAGCCAGGTATGTATCTTATGAAATATTTAATGCATTAACGCCTCTATTATGACTCGCGAGGTCGCGAGTCGAACCTTTGCCTTAAGTGGAACGATTTGGCGAATAACATCTCTCGTCGTTCGTGGTATAAGGAAAGGCGAACTAAGATGTTTGAAGTCGAAGAGATAGCACTTGCTCACTTGAAATTCTAGTGGGCTGATTAGAGAATACGAATCGAGTGGTTTTTGGTGACGAAAGTGAAATTTGGGTTTACTGTTTTGACTTTCGTCTCTTTCGTTTTATATTTTCGATAGCTTTGTTTTGGCGGGTTAGTGTATCGACGGGGAATGTCGTTTGGTTAATGTTTTGTTGCATTAAAACATAAACGCATGCATCGCTTAAGAGCCAATAAAACTAATAGTGAAGCTCTTTCTTATAAAGTGGAGAAATAAAAATAAATTTCAACACACAACATATGTATTAAGAGTCTAGAGCGAATTTTGGGCGTGCAAGTATAACCAAAATTCATTTACGCCTGTTGTTGAGGTATTAGCGTCCTCATATCGAATCCATTCATCTAGCAGGATTTTTCGGTGGCGAAGTGTGGGGCGATTTTCAGGATTTTTCGGTCGGGTCGGCAAACTGTAGAAAATGGTGCTCTGATTAAGAATTCCGTGATCCCAGACGTTTTAAGTGGCGTCTTCCCCTCGCTAGATGTTTTTCAAAAGGGGCGATAAATAATTTTTTGATGACAGCTCTGGCTATATGGGGCACAATTTTAATCGTCTGGCAGCCATAAATTTGTAATGAGAAGTGTTTTCCTGGTTTTACTTTAAAATAAAATAAATTTTTCGAAAAGTCCAAATGAATAGTTTACTAACCTGATTTAATCTAATTCGAACAAATAATTATTTTAACACAGTCACAATTCCTTTTTTAACACGTTTTTTTTTTTATTAACAAACACTTTATTCACTAAAATAAAAACTTGTATACTTTATTTTCACCAAAACATCGTTTTCAACTTTAGTTTTCACCAAAACTTCGATAAATATCTTATCGATTTATATTTCGATTCTTGCCTCTACTTATGCATTTTCAGAACACACCTCTTTTGAATCTCCAAAAAATGCTAGGCTTCCCGTTAAAATGTTAAATAATTAAAATAAAAAATAAAATTTCTTCCGGTTTTAATTTTAATTTTAACAACTTATTGTGGTGTCTCAGCTTAGCATTTCTTCAAACAATAAACTCTTTTTATGGTGTTTATGGTGGTTCGGATGTTAAGTAAACAATAAATGTGCTAAAGCTTATTTTGGTGGTTGTCTCTGCTTAGTCAGTTTTTCTAAAAAATCTCAATAAATAGCTTTAATTGTTAATTGAAAATGCAACTTTGGGGTCGTTTGACAAGCAAAGCGTCATGTGATTATAGCCAGCTCAGTAAAATTTTACATGTTAATACATTGTATATAAATTTCTATAGTACAACCATTGTATATACATTTCTATAGTATTTTCATGCTGAACAATTACCGCCTGGTCATCTTGAGAAACATGTGAGTAACACATTTTTAGGTTCGTGCATTTACTAGGTGTCTATTCTGTTACTTTAACAACAGTCGTAAACATGCATGATTTTTGTTTTGTTTACGACTCTTGTCAAGGAAATATGGATTTAAGAGCCAATAAAATACATTATATATTATTAATTTGTTTCGTAGACGACTATTGTTAGGGTAACAGAATAGACACTTAGTAAATGTAAAAACCTCCAAATGTGCGATTCACAACCTTCTTTAGATGGCGCTGCTCCATGATTGTACTATAAAAATGTATATACAATGGTACAACCATGGAGCAGCGCCATCTAAAGAAAGTTGTTAACTGCACATTTGGAGGTTCTTACATTTACTAAGTGTCTATTATGTTACCCTAACAATAGTCGTCTACGAAACAAATTAATAATATATAATGTATTTTATTGGCTCTTAAATCCATATTTCCTTGACAAGAGTCGTAAACAAAACAAAAATAATATATGTTTACGACTGTTGTCAGGGTTACAGAATAGACAACTATAAAATGCACGAACCTAAAAATGTGTTTATCAGAAGTTTCTCAAGATGGCCAGGCGGTGATTATTCAGCATGAAAATATCTTGAGAAACGTGTGATAAACACATTTTTAGGTTCGTGCATTTAATAGTTGTCTATTCTGTAACCCTGACAACAGTCGTAAACATATATTATTTTTGTTTTGTTTACGACTCTTGTCGAGGAAATATGGATTTAAGAGCCAATAAAATACATTATATATTATTAATTTGTTTCGTAGACGACTATTGTTATGGTAACAGAATAGACACTTAGTAAATGTAAGAACCTCCAAATGTGCAGTTAACAACTTTCTTTAGATGGCGCTGCTCCATGGTTGTACTATAGAAATTTATATACAATGTACAATGGTTAATACCAACAAAATCCAAAGGTGTATACCTATAAATAAGTCAGCAATCAGAAGTGAACATTAAGTGGATATGAATGATTAAACTGTTAAAGTGTAGATGGCGCTGCAAGTGGAATGTAGAAAAATATTCGTCACTTAATTTTTGTTCGAATGGGCAGTGTTGGAAGATGAATTCAAATTCTTTGCAGTGTCAACCAATATTTAAAATAATTATTTGTACGCCCAATTTACTTGAGTTCCGGAAGTTAAACTTTGATGTCGTTTTTTAGCCAAACCATAAACATCTGTTTAGTTTGACATTTCCTCTATCCAACAGCATGTTAAGCGTGTAAATCGGTTCAGTGATTGCTGAAATACAGACGGATTAAGATTGGTCTTTTAAAAGGTTTAACTTCCGGTAAAATTTTTATCTTTCCGGTTCGGATTTCCGGGAAATTTAATTTGTTTCGGTGGTTGTCTCTAGAAATAGAAAATCACAGGTTTATGGACTGATGTAAACAAGCTCGCGTTGGTTAATATCAATCTCTACTAAAACCATTAAAAGATCAAAATATCTATTGCTAAAATATCGACTGTTAAAATATTAATTTCAAAACATTCTCTGTTCTACAAATATCAACTAAAGAATCAACCTCTTGGAAATATATTTCTCAAATTCCGAATTTTAAAATATCACCTCGGCATAGGTACGACTGTTAGCCACTGCCACTGTTTAAGTTTATGGCGTATAAAAAGTGAAAAGCTAATGAAGGACTAGCGAACATCAGGTTAGGAAACCAACAACTCGCGTAATTGTGAAGATATATTGGTCGAAATGGAAATAGTTGTCCAAAAATATACAAATGCAATGACACCACACCAGCATTCAATTTGCTTCAGACATATGTAACAATCCATAACCGATAGAAGAAGAAGACATGATATGTATTCGATACAGGAGCAATTTCGTTCGACCCAGTCACTTTTATTTTTATTTATAATTCTTTGGTGAAAGCATTTTTTTTAAATGTCGAAGGAACTGGCCAAGAAGGTATTTTTCTGATTTATTGACGGTTCATTGAGTTGTTTTAATTTTTAGAATTATATAAAAAACTCAATATTTGTTATACATAATTTCGAACTAAACTATATGACATGACATTTTACCAAACCTTTCACCTATGAGTATTTTGTATCCTTAGTAACAATAACTAATCTATTTGGCCACCACAGAAAACATTTCACCAGCTCTATATTTAATTCACACAATCAGTATGAATAAAATTTTAAACCATCGAGAATGGCTGAAGATAATTCCTGGGTTTTTGATTCATTGGTATGTTTTTTACATGGTCCCGTTTGGAATGCTCCTCTCCAGACATTCATTGAAGAAAAATCATTAAGTAATGAAATGTTTTGTAAAACTTTTGAGAACTGCAATTCAATTTTGTGCACTTTAGTTTTTGATCCAAATATCCAGCCCGACGAATCTAACCCCGAGTACACAAAAATCCATGATGAATATAAGAATCTAGTGGATTTTATGTTGGGCAGCTTTATGGAAGAAATGCAAATCACTCCAGAACAATTTGAAATGGCTTGCTTAGAAGGACGTACCCAAAAGGGCGAAGGTACATTTAATTTTCATCAGGGTCTGTTCCAGCAGGTTATACAATAAACAAGCAAAAATTGTGAAACAAGAAATACTTCATGTTTTTTTTTCAGATTTGGGCAGCAAATGATATTAAAATTTTTATTCGAATGATGACTCAGCGTAATGTCGAAATTCAATTGCAAGCATTGGATTTGATAGAAAGACGACAGCAATCATTGTCATCGGAAAAGGATGAGACTCTTGAAGACCCATCATCAAACGAGTAATTTAATTTAGTTTTTTTTTTATTAACAGACTATATGTACATACATTACACATACATATTATATTACTTAAATTAATTTATTTTAGAGAAAATCTAGAGGGTTTTCCTGAAGCTGAAGAATTAATTGCAAAATCTGTTGAAAAAGATTTCGATACACCAGAAGCAGCAGTTACACCAGATGAACCTGAAATTGCTGATAAATTTGAAAGACTCAATATATTTTTCGAGCATCAGAAGGTTAGATTTGGATGTTGAGAATATTTTTTTGTAAATTTGTTCATTTTGTTTTAGATCGATCCAGAAGACATGCAATCGCGACAGGAGTACCTTCGACAGCAGAGAGATAAAATAATTGCTATTAAGAAAAAGACTCGAGCCAAACAACTCAATGATTCTACAGAAAAAGATGATCGGCCTTCGTCTGCCCAAGTGGCACAGAAGATTCTTGATGGAAACTCAGAGGAGGTCTTAGTCAGTGCTGCTAACTCTGAGAGAAGCTCTGCATCTATGCAACTTCGTAAGACTTTGGCGAAGCGTCTTCGTAATGAAGTAGTAGAGCAACAGTTCTAGGTGATTGAGAATTGAGTTTTTGTTTACAAAATAATATTATTATTTAAATAAATACATTTAAAACAAGTATATATTCTTTGATGCTGAAGGCAGACGAAACAGAGAAGATGAACCCAAGTTATGTTAGTATCTCAGTATTTAATAAATTATTAGGATTGCTTACACTGTGCATAATATGTGTCTTATATAGTTCTATCATATCTCGAAAAATAGTAATGTTAACATTTAAAATACTTGAATAAAGAATAAAAACACACAATACAAAAAAGCTTAGCTACATATATCCGAACTTAATTATTAGTTCTTTATTTAAAGTAAAGATTTTTGAACCGATATTCCGAGGTTATACAATCATTTGTACAAGAGACCCAGATCTTTTATTTTCAATATAGGTTTGTATTTATGAAAATAACGGTTTATGTTAAAAAAGTTAACAATTTCGAATAACATCCATAATGTGATGCATATTGAGATACTCTGTAGAAATGTCAAAACAAGTCTGGCAGTTGCAGTTCATAACGTAGTAATATGTAAATATTTGAAATTCAGCTCCATTTTCGGTTCTGACGCTTGTAATAACACTTCTGTGGTAAGCTCCAAAGGAAAAGCTTATTTTTTTTGCAGCACAATTCACTGTTCACTTGCCGAAGCGACAAAGTTTTTTAGCCCTTTTTTATAACTATAGGCGAAATGTGACTATTTGGTATTATCGTTTGATGCGTATCGTCTAATTGAGTTCAAAAAACTTAATTCAAAAATCAAAAAGTATCATTATTAGCGAATGTTCGCAATTATCTGTCGAAATCGGACGAACTAATCACTTATTCTTTGTGAGTTTTGAACAAAATCGCATTCTTATTTTTTAAATCAAGAATAAGCAGTTAGTTATAATAAGTTGTTTTTTTTTTAAGAAGAGATTTTTTTTTTGCTTCAAGAGTAATTCAAGAGTAATTTTTTTAACTCAAGAGTAATTGCTATATGCTCATTTAGCGACATCTACTTCGGTGAGTTTGGAGCAATCTTGTTTCATGTTTTTTAATGCGATGATATTATCATAATAGAAGTGATGACGTAAGCTAAGAAGAGATAAGCACCACAATAAGTAGCTTTTTATTGACCGGGAGCTAAGCATTTTTCGGAGATTCGGTAGACATATATACCATTGTATATACATTTCTATAGTATTTTCATGCTGAATAATCACCGCCTGGCCATCTTAAGAAACTTGTGAATAACACATTTTTTAGGTTCGTGCATTTACTAGTTGTCTATTCTGTAACCCTGATAACAGTCGTAAACATATATGATTTTTGTTTTGCTTACGACTCTTGTCAAGGAATTATGGATTTTAGATCCAATAAAATACATTATATATTATTAATTTGTTTTGTTAACGACTATTGTTAGGGTAACAGAATTGACACTTAGTAAATGTAAGAACCTCCAAATGTGCGGTTCTCACTTTCTTTAGATGACGCTGCTCCATGGTTGTACTATAGAAATTTATATACAATATATATTCCTTAATCCGTCTGTATTTCATCTGGAAGGATTAACATATGGCTCACATGTCACATTGCTGAAAGGGAAAAAACTAGGTCGTGGAAACTGTATTTCTGGGCAGATGTCGACGGTAAACGATCCCAAAGTTGCATTTCCAGAGCAAAACAATTGAAGCCAGCTATTGAGATTAAAAAAAAACTGTGTTAGCAGAGACAACCACCAAAATGAGCTTCAGCACATTTTTCGATTAATTAATATCCGAACCACCATAAACATCGAAAAATGCCGTTTATGATTGAGGAAATTACCTAGTTTATATGCATGGTTGAAGCGAGCTTGAACTTAGGTTCACCCATTTGTAAACGGGGATGAGTTGGAACGAAATGGAATTCGACTCGATCGCACTCGAGTAGTGGTGTTGAGTCGAAAATTAAATGAAATACCTGGGTTGAAATGTTGAATATACAATTATTTCTGCATGTGATCAAATGCATATTAACAATTGAATATTTGTTGTTGAAAAGTATGCGCATAACTTGTAAGAGCAATAAAAATATTTTTTCTCGAAAACTCAATCTTTTTGCCTTAATGCCTACAAAGCAACGCAAGTATTCTCCTGTCATTTCAACTTTTTCGCACTTAACTCAACTCCTCAAGCTTTCAACTAGTTTGCTGAAATACCTGTGTTGGAATTTCGTTTCAACTAAAACTCGATCTTTTGACTCTGCATATAAACTAGGTAAATGATAAGCTGGTTTAACACAATCAGTTGTTTAAAATAAGCTTATTGGAAATCCAAACCGGATATAATGAATTTTATTTTTTGATTTTATAATTTCAAATTTGAACCGAAAGTTAAGCTTTTATATTTGGTGAAAAATAAAGTGGAAAAGTTCAAGATTTCATAGATTACCATCTGTCACTTTCCATAGAAGGGAAGATTGCTAGAATGCTATAAAATATATGGTGGGCATTTGATAGCTCACTATTTCATACTATTTCATGCAGTCCAATTACAAAGAAAAGAGAAAAGTCAATATGAAAATGACAGCTCATAGAATACTATATCTAGCATACTATGAGCTGAGCAAGATATACATAGGAAGAAATTATCATAGAATACTATTTGCGGTCTCCATTAGCAATTATAATAGAATGCTATCTTGCATTCTATGAAAACTAGATGGTGGAGACACCGTGTAAACTATGGTAATAAAAAGCTACCAGTTGTCTTTTGACATTTTCACGTTCATAAAAAAAACCAGGGCCATATTCCACAAAAAACTTTTCAACTTTTCATTTTACACTTTACAAATTACATTTTGCATTTTGTCAAAATACTTTTCACTTTTTGAAAAGACTTCGTGCTCTTCTGCAAAGTGAATATGCAAAGTGTTCCACAAAGCATTTAATCAACTTTGCATTTTTGACTTGTGAGTTTTCACTTTGCGTTGCTGTGTGGGAATCATCATCATTTTATTTCTTTAGTTAAATAATCCAGTTTGCAGGTAGTTTTATGTGGAACAAGGTAGGAGGTCAATGAAATTTTCAGATGTTGTTTTGGGATGGTTAATTAAGATTTCCTCATGTTTTGGACCATGAGAACCCTGTGCTAAAAGAGGTAGAGTTAAAAAACTGGAATTTTTTCGGACTTTTTTCGGTTTTTCCTCTATAACTTTTGTTTCTTACGTTCAACTATAAAAGCGTTCAAGGATGTTTTGTAGAACGTTGTAAATTCTTTTGCTATAATATTAATTATGAAAGCATGTTTGTATTTCACGTCGTTACCGAAATAATTTTAATTTAATTTTGCAAACAATTTTTTTTTATAGCAAAATTTGTAAAATTAACCTTTTTTTTGGAGCGCCATATCTTGGTAACGACGTGACATACAAACATATTTGTCTAACCAATATTGTAGACAAGTTAACGCTCTACAAAACATACTTGGAAGTTATAGAGGAAAAATCGGAAAAAGGTCGAAAATTTTGCAGGTTACCACCCCCCTCCCCCTTTTAGCACACCTCAAGCCCTCAAGGTCCAAAACATGAGAAAACCTTAATTAACCATCCCAAAACAACATCTGAAAATTTCATTGACCTCCGACTTTTTTAATAACAACTCCTTTTTTCCTACCTGCCGACTGCACCAATGACTTAAGCTTTAATCCTATTTTTTAACTTACGTTCCAAAATATTCTTACTTAAGATTATTCAAAATATTCAAATTTATATTCGTTAAAATCATTCATGCGTCATGCTACTAAAATTCATACTAACCATTTGTAATTATTTTCAAATTTCCTAATTAATTTTGCACATTAATTCACACATTTTTGATTTACCTCACGCAAAGAACTTTCCGGCGTGACATCTGATTGTGAACTACACAAATGTTTTGTTTTGTAGAAAAAAATAAATAGACCCTTTTTGAAAATAAATTATTTATGTTTGTTGTGCTTAGGTGTTTATAACTTAAAGAGTTTATCAATTTAAAACAAAATAAATAAGTATAAAGTATACCACTACTACACCTCCATACTTTCAAAAAGGTCGAGATATAACCGTTTCGATTCTAAGGGTCACAAATATGAATTCGCAAAGCGATCGTTTACCTTGCAGACTTTTGACAAACTTATCAAAATTTACTTTGCAAAAATAGAATATAAAGTTTTTGTGGAACGAAAAAGCATAATTATTTGAAAAGTCATTGCAAATTATACTTTTCAATATAAACTTTTCACTTTGCACAAGAGAACGTACGTAGAACAGAAACTGGCAAAGTGAATATAAAAATTGAAAAGACTTTGCAAATTATACTTTTCATTTTCAACTTTTAACTTATCAAATTTTATAGTTTTGTGGAACGCAAAACTTTGCAAATTGACGAAAATTTTGAAAAGTGCAAAGTGAAAAGTTGAAAAGTAGTTTTGTGGAACAGGTCTTGGTTCCTCTCTTTAACAGGAATAATAATTTTTTCAGCTAGTACAGAAATAATAATAATATAGTTACAATGCAAGCAGATATAATGATAATAATACCTATAAGGCTTTCATCATAAATTATTTAAAATCAATATACAGAATTTTTGCATTATTACGTGAAAGACGTATAAATATGACTCTAATCATATTCATTATATAAATATTACAGTATTTGGAACCCAACAATCAAATTTCGATGAATGCAAACTATTCAACCATCTACTTCCCCTTGTCTCATCAAAATAACAATAAATTCTTATCAAATGATAAGAAGTAAATAATACTGATAAAACATTCACAGATTACAGTTAATGAGTATCTTATAACTTCGTTCTGTGAAGCGTTAAATGTTTTTAAAAACCATTAATTAACTTTAGTATACTCGTATATGTATACCGGTGCAAGTTAGATATTTATTTATTTTTACGTATACCAAAGAAGATCTTTACAATTTGGGATTTCATTGCAACACAAAAAATGTTCTAATCACATAAAAATAAAATAGAAGTATTTTTTTTTTTAACTAAAATGACCTCCGTTAATTGTACCAATGATCATGAATGTGACACTTTTCTGCAGAGATGTAATGATGGTATTTGTGAGTGCCGTGAAAATAGTATCAACAGCAATGGAATTTGTTTTACATGTCCAGGTAAATATTTAATTTAGTATTTATTTGTAAGATTTTGATTTAATTTTAAACTGTCAAACTGAAATTTGACCCTATCACAGATTTTATTACAAATAAAAATTGTCCATGGATCAAATCGAAAATTACAATTTTAATATACACAGTCATATCAGGCTTGATTCGTTGTGAATGCATAGAAAAGGTGTGAATGTTTTTGTGAAATCATTGAAGTTTTTATGAAGTAATATTTGGTCAAGATAACATTGTCGGCATATCAAGCTGAAAAGCAAATAAAAACAATCAGTTTAGTATATAGAAAGTTCCATTTCATCAGAAGATATTTTAATTTTGCCTAACCAAGCAAAGTCATGATAAAAGATAATTATTTACTTTTGTTATACAAGGTGTTTTTACTTGCGATTGTAGGTATACTATTAAGCAAGTTATCCATTCGTGCAACAAAAAAAGTTTTGAGATAACAATCAAACATGACATTACGATGATGTATACAGAAGACGAAAAAAATGGATCTGGAAATTCTGTCTGTCTTTCAGTCTGGTTGTATCAGCAGCTACAGCCTAAACGACTGAACCAATGAAGAATAAATACAGGAAGTGATGTTCTGCAAAAAGAATGCGGCACTATTATTTTAGTGTGAGTTGGTTTTTTTATATGCATTTGACAGCAGCGTTGCGAGCTAACTCGCCACCTCCTGCTGTTCTCGCAGTGACAAAATGACATTTAGGATGCGATTTTTAAATGTATGCAAACATTTTGTTGCCTCACTCATGTACACTATACGTGTGCACGAAACCCGTTCCTTTATTTCTTCTTCATTGGACTGAACCGATTTACTTTAAATTTAGTATAGAGTTTGTAAAATTGATTTTTTTTTTAAGAAGCTTAATTTTTTCCAAAACGGCTCCAACGATTTTTTTATTTAATGTATTTGGAACTTGCAAACAAATATTTTGGCAAGCTTATTAACGTTGCTTGGTTTTTTAGAAAGCTCTATATTAGATGATTTGAAGAAATTTTAGAACCAAAATTTAGCAGAAGTGCTTACTTTTATTTTAATTATTTTTTTTTGTTTGTGAATTCAATATTTGCAAACTATTTAGCATTTTTAATTGGCGTACTTCAAATTTGTATAAAAAACCTTTTTATAAAAATGATTGAGTAAACCGCTCTAACAATTTTGGAATTATTTTTTTAGGAAATTTATATTTATGTAAATTTTACACTATTATGGATGAAAACCCGAAGATGGAAACAGTTAAAAATTATATTTTTTCGGTACCGGGTTACCTGGTTGCCTGGTTTGTTGTTTAGTCATTCTTAGTCTGCCCAACTTCGAGATTACCTAATGTCTTTTTCAGGGGCACTGCCTCTTGCGGGAAGTGACAAATCTCCAAAATCCTCCATTGTCGTGAAAAGTGCATCTCACCATAACGTAAAATTTTAGGTACCCTCCAATCCTGTAGAACTACTATACGCACACAAAGGGATTGGTTGAGAGTTATAAGTCACTAGACCGACAAAATTTTATTTTTTTATATGTGTACATATGGGTGCAAAAGGTACGCTCGAGTTCTAAATTAGTGTGTTGTGGACTTGTGGTGGAAGCCCGCCATATTTTCTGAGATCCTTTACGTATTCGAAATTTGAAAAAACAACATAGTCGGCTTCTATAAGGTGTTCCTTTTTCCCTCTTTGTATAAGCAGTTAATTTACAAGAAATTCATTCAGCCTTATTGTGAAGTTCGCCCGAACTACATTACCTCCGAAATAATTGACATTTCACTTTTCGCCTATTGTGAATCTTCGGGCGAAAATTGTGAATTTACGGGTGAAATCAATTAATGTTCGAAAAATTCCCCTAATTGTCATCAATTATTCCGGGCGAAATGCGATGCGATCGACAGGTAAAATGTTCACTTATTTTTTGAAGGCGAACGAGTGAAAAAGTTGTGAATTGCAAGACATTTGTTTATTTTTCGTCAGCTCAAGTATAACAAAACGCTTATTTGTATTATTGTTTAAATCTGTAAAACATAAATGTATTGAAATATTTTCACAAGCACATGAAATGTTTCAAAACATTTAACACCAAATCATCCCTCAAAATTGTCTCAGAACTGTTACCTTTTATAACTCTTCGTTTTGACTGCACTTTTGAAAACAAAACAAATAAATTTGCTACTAAACAAATATGTATTTATATTTAAATATCGTATGAATTCCTTTAATTTTGTCAGGACTGATCGGAAGAGTTTACTTTTTTCATTTCATGGATCAACGAAGTAGCTCTTTTTGTGGTTTATTGCAAGGTATCTACATACAAGGATGTGATTATTTAACTTTTAACAATTTACTATGATTTACTTTATTCACACAGAGCCTACTACAGTCTGTCAAAGCTCTTCAAATCCAGAAATCTCACCATAACTTCAAAACTACTGCTGTACAGGACCATGGTCCTGCCAGTACTCACATATGGATCCGAGACTTGGGTGCTTAGCAAAAGGCACTCTGACCTCTTAGCCGCGTTCGAGAGAAAAGTCTTAAGGAGAATTGTTGGCCCCATATGTGAGGAAGGACGATTCCGGAGACAGTACAATCATGAATTGTACGCAATCTACCTTGAAGCAGATATAGTGACAAAAATTAGGCTCGGTAGACTTCGGTGGGCAGGGCACCTAGCTCGCATGAGCGAAGAGGAACCTGCTCGGAAAGTTCTTTGTGGTACATTCTATGGCAGACGACAGCGTGGTAGACCATGCTTGCGCTGGAGAGATGGCGTAGACCAGGACGCCCGGAGCCTTGGGGTGCGCAACTGGATGGCGTCGGCTCGAGACCGGGATAGGTGGAGAGACTTGTTGAAGGAGGCCAGGACCGGACCCCGGTTGTCGAGCCGATGATGATGATGATGACTTTATTCACAAGTTGCAATATTCACAACAAATACACATCCAAAAGATTGTTTAAACAATTTAATTTTGCAATCCATTTAAAAAAACAACACAACACAATTTTCGCTCTTCTTTAGATCTGTCAAATCAGAAACTAGGTGTGTTCATTTATTTTTTCAAGTAAATTCATGAACTTGAAGGAGTAAAAAATATTCTCTCAGAGAATGCATTTATTACAAAAAAAAATAATAGAAGATATTTTAGAAAGTTGTACTTAGTAGCTATTTAATTATAAAAATGTAAAATTCAAACCGAAAATATTTCAAAATCAAGATAAATGATGTTTTTTGTTAGAAATGAAAAACAAAACTGTCACAATTTGTTCCGGAGTAAATTAATGTTACTTTTAAGAAGTGCATAAACACGCCTCGCTTATCCGAAATGTCACTTTTGATTCGAAGTGAAAAATCGTTCGGGCGGAATTCCCAATAGCTTTTAAAATTCCGGGGGAACAGATTTTCGCCAGGCGAAATGCATTCCGGGTGAATTTCACAATAAGGCTGATATTTCTGGCAGACCGTTATAAACTATTTTTTATAATTATTTGACACAATGTGATGATAGAGAATAGCCTTTACGTTGAGGTCGTCTAAAAGCACTAATAACCTAGGTTTTTTTTGTGATATTTTTAAATTGTAACAAGATAACTGAAGTTGTGTTTAAACCTTAAACATATTTTAATTAAAAGGCTGTTAAACTCCTGTTCATGTTTAAAAACCTTATTATATTATTTATTACTTATGTTGTTTTTTTTATTTTTTATTTTTAGGTTACAATGAACCATGTGACGTTTATGGATGCTGTTCAGAAATATATCTAACCTGTATCAGAGGGATTTGTCTTTGTCCCAATGGGACCGTTACAATGACGTGCAACTATTTAGAGTAACTATTTTTATCAAAATGTTTTTAAATGTACTGTTTACATTTTCCATATCCAGACCTTACACTCCCATATACATAACTGCATCACAGATTGCCCTCTCTGCTGCTTTGATAATGGGAATGGCTGCCTTGAGTATGGTTGTGTATAGACTTTGTACAAAGCCTAGATATTTAAGGTGAATGGGGAATACATTATTTGTGTATCATTAAAATAATTTTGTACGGTTTACAGTGCGCGACAAAGAGCTCTAGCTTCTCAAATGGGTTTCAATATTGAAAATGAAACTCTTAGCTATGCTAACTATTTCCGTGCCTCATTGACATCTATGCAGGTTAGGGTGTTAACAAGGATGCGAGATAGACCACCAATTTATAACAATGGACCAATTCCGATAGCCCTACCGGAGCCACCACCACCTTATGAAAGAGATCCAGAGGTATGTAATACGAATATGTTTTGATTTGATTAACAATTTGTCATTTTGTTCAGGGAACTGCATTGCCACCACCTTATATCGAGGTAGTTGTCAGCTCTACTGATGGATATACAAATACAACGTTTATTGAAACTGAGCCAGATGGTCAAATCAATAGAAGTGCGGTTTGTCCTAATTGTGAAACGATTACGAACCAACCAACAATTGATAATTGTGATAAAACTAAAGCTGACGAGTCTCCAGGCAAGAAGACTGAAACTCCCGACAATAGCCGGATACCTATGTAATTAATGATAAGAGTTTTCAATTTTAAATAACTACATACATACCTAAGCCAGTAGGTATCCGTTGATTCTTTTTTCTTTCGAAAAGTTGTACGTTACATTTGATAATATCGGATAATAAGAAGTTTGTTTTTGGTAGCGTTAGGGGAATGACAATTTATTGAAAGTTTTGTGTTACAATTTTAAGGCCGGTTATAGCGAAATGAAAACAGGAACTTTTTTCTGATGTTAATTAATAGCGATCCAGGACAAAAATGTCAGTGGACAGGATGTTTTCCTGTTTACAATGCACACGAATAAATCTGTCAGTGAAACAAGTTAATATTGAATTCAAATACATACTAATTGTTTCATTTTTTTTTAACTGGCAGTCAGCTGATGCGAAAAAATTTTATTCAAATCAAGAAAATAAATAAATAGATTTTTTACAACCATTATATTTTTGTTAAATTGAACACTTTTTTGGGACAAACATTTTTCTGAGTTGTTTGTAATCGATAAGTGTACTATTTTTGCATTAAATGAATAGATTGTCTTATCTTCATTGTTTTCAATAAAGCCCAACTACAGCACATAACTTTTTGGGAATGCTTGTTTTGTATCTAAACATGGTATACAGTGAGTTAGAATGAGCGTGTGGTACCCAATATGGTCTTTTATTACCGATTTCTAATAAGTTATTTAATTTTGTATTAAATTTTAAAGTAAATATTATGTTTAGTTACCGAAATATCAAATCTATAAAATTTATAAACCTAAAAGAGATTTCTGTGTTTTATTGTTTTTAAATATCATAAAATTTCTTTAATTGCTAAAATATTTAACACGCCATATCTTACTCCTAAAGCTAAATACCTATACTAAAACAAATAGTAGGCAAAAAATTCATTTTTTTTTTATCGAAAAATGTTAAATATTTTTTTTTAGAACATTAACAAATTCCAATTAGATAATTTCGTACGAAGTACGTACCAATTTGTTTAATAACTTTTATTTCAACATTTTCCACAACAAGAGAAAAATGGAAGTGATATGTTAAGCGTGTTGAAGATTGAATTTAAGAACGCCTCCTTACTCAATTTAACTCCGCCTTTCTTCTTTTAAACAAAAAGTACTTAATGTAAGAAAAAACGGAGTTAAAATGACTTCTATACAATTTATTGGGAATCCAAAATCCCGACCTACAAAATCCAAATGGTACGAATAAGAAATCCCGATCTTCAGCACTTTTAGCACGTTTTTGTACCTTATTTTTTGCTTTTACACTAAATATTTACACTAATTATTTTAAACAGGAATTGAAAAGGAAGAAAAAAGGAAGCGAAACAGATCACCCAGGTATTGTTGAATTGGGAAACTTTGAACTCAGGATACGATTATTGGTTTTGCATCATAATCATAGTCATATGCATTTGAGAGTCCGTAAGGAGTGTAAAATAGATTTTTACTGAAGTAAATTTAATATATACATAGCTTTCTTTCTAAAAATATATATACTTAAATATGCATACCTATTCTTTAAGTGCCGGTTATGAAAAAAATCGTTTTTCTCAAATATATGGCAGGTTATCGTTAGTTTTGAAAAAAAATCCCTGATTGTCACCCTAAAAATCCTATACCGAGTTTAAAGGATATCGGTCCAACCGTTTAGGCATCACGTGCGAATGACATACAGACAGACTAACAGAATGACAGACAGAATTGCCAGACCCACTTTTTTCGACTTCGCTATCATCCTAATTTCATGTTTGATTGTTATCTAAAAACTTTTTTTCATAACTTGCCTTATAGTACCCATAATCGCAAGTAAAAATATTTCATGTTAATCTTTTGTTTGTTTTAAATTATTTGCAAATACATATACATAAAATAATATTGAAATAGAAAAATGTTAGTGATGCGTTTTACTGAGTATTAAAGAGCGTCTTAGCTGTATTTATTACCTATTTATTACTAATTGCTTATTGGTCACAATCACAACTATTGCCTCTTCATAAAAAAGATTATAATTTTTGTAACGAGTTGATTAAATAAAAAAAATTACATTTTGTAAACAGAATAACGTTCGTTGTGACGTTGCACTCAGTCAAACAAAAAAATGTAATTGACAAAGATCGATGGTCTCTATATAGAAGAAATTTTTCGTTCATATTGAGATTCGTTATACCGAAATAGATTTTCGATGGGCGACTATTGACAAAAGTAGTTTATCGATAGTCAAACGACCACAAGCAATAAAGCCCTTTGTTTCTGCCGACTGACCTTCAAAGTAAAGCTAAACACCATTAACTTCTTTTTATCTTTATAAAATACAACCACTTGTTCAATCCATGTGTTAAATCATCACATAAATGATTCACATTATTAACTTCTTTGACAAGTTTAATATTTTTCGCTCACAGAAATTGATAAATAAATAAAAAAAAAAGCTAATATATATGTACCTATCCAAAAGAAGCAGCAAATAAAATATATTGCACGACTGGGTCGCATGAAATTGCTGTTTTGATGTTTTAATAAAACTAGATTTAATATATTTTTTTATATATAAATGAAAAAAAAATTATATGAATTTTTCACAAAAGTGCGAAAACTTCTTTTTACAAAGATTCAAGCCAAAATCAGAGTAGGTATGCAGACATTTTTGTTCCATAAATTCTAAAATCGCTAGAGCGCTTTTTCAATAAATCGATGTTTACTTAATAATTATTATAAATTTTATTTTTTGCAAATTTAAAGTATGAAAGTTTAAGTGCTAAATAGTTTAGATTTAGATTTCCAAATATTGAATTTACAAAAAAATAAATTAAAATTAAAACTAAGCAGTTTTGCAGTTTGGTACTAAAATTTGATCTAACCATTTAAGCATTTCCTCGTGCATTTCTAAAAATATTATTTGATTTAAATCGAGTAACCCGTTCTCAAAAATAACGGTTGTATGGGAGGTACCCTTAATATAGGCGTGGCAAATGAATCGCTTTTGGGAAATGCAAAGCACAAATCCGCCTTTAAAAGCTATCCGCCGCGCATTTTGTAATCGGATACCAGGGCGTATACGTATTTTTTATTTTTGTTTGCTAAATACTGCCAAAACTGAAAAAAATTAAAAGACACGACTGGATTGCACGTACTTACACACGTTTTTCGACTTTGCAACTGTAACAATGCACGGCAACTGTAACAAGACACGGCCGGTAGTTATTAACCAGACGACCGATCATAAAGAAACTGCCTTTATGACTTAAAGCGGCATATACACAGGTCAATCATTTTCATCATGCATGTGGGAATGAGTAAATATTTATTTGAAACTTCAAATTCATTTTTGTATGCTTGTGCAAAAATCAAAAAATTTGTTTTTGCTTAAAGCAAACACAACGTATACGTGAGATGTTTTCACTAATACACTCTCCCATGCATGATGAGGTTTTGACCTGTGTATATGCCGCTTAAGAACTTGGTCTATAAGTAGTTTCATTTTCTGTTTATAATGAGCGCGCATTCAAAGAGGTTATGATTTTATGAATACCTTTATGTAAACACCCTTTATATACTTAACTGTACGTCATATTCGAATATAATTTTATTTTATACTAGCTGTTACCCGTTGCTGTCGCAAAAAAAAAATAAGGGAGAAAGCATTGATTTCGAAAAAGTAACTATAGTCATATTGGTCAATATTTTGCCAAAAGCTTTTTAGCTCATATACAAGTTTTCCAAAAATCTACCCGAGCGCCATCTTTAGGATAGTTTACTTCATTAATTACTTCCTACAACAACAGCTACTTGTCAGTGAAAGTCCCGCTAAAATCGGTCCAGTAGTTTCTGATCGGTTCATATACAAGAATATGCGAAAAAAGCAACCAAGCGCCACCTAGGGAGATCCAGTGCCATCTAGAAGGTAATTAAAATAACCTAAGTCACTCCTTACAACATCAGCTATCAGTAATTGGCAAGTCCTGTCAAGATCTGTCAAGCATAGTTTCTGACCGGGAATAAAAACGATTTTTCTAGAAAAAAAAGCGACCTGAGCGCCATCTAAGGAGTAAATGAAATAGCCTAAGTTCCGCGCTACAGCATTATCTATCTATCCAGTGAAAGTGCCGTCAAAATCGATCCAGCCGTTCTCGAGATCAGCCAGGACAAACAAACAGACAGACAGACAGACAAACATTTTAAAAATGTGTGCTTTGTTATAAGGGCTGTGTATGCTTTCATATGCGTGTAGTTAAATACTGTTATTTTGACATTACAAACAGACATTCCATTTTTATTAATGTGTATAGATTGGATTTTTTGTGTGTGAAAAACAGGTATATTATTCACTCAGATCAGGATATCATTGTGCAATTGTGCATTAGAATAATCAAGATCGAGTAAATAGATACTGCGGCATTTTATTGGTACTTTTTGTTTGGTGTTCGCAGACAAAAATTATGAAGGTCAGAAAAACTTGTGTTTACAATATTACTATTACCTATGGAGTTTTGGAGTGCACTCGTTAAACGAAAATTAATAGCAACAATAACATTCTGTAACCAGGCGAGACAACAGCATTTTTGTTTTGATATCCTTAATGTCATTTCATTAAAGTCCAAATTTTTCTATGTTAACTTTGGTGGAAACTTATTCTGAAAGCCTCAATTATTGTTGTCGCCATCGTCGATGTTAAAAAGTCGATGCTGAGGTCGTTGCGAGACTACCTACTTATCACATCATTTTAGATTCTGCCTATATAAAATCCAGAAATATATTTTAATAGAAAAAAGCAAACAAAACATTTTGCAATTACTATTCCAAAAAATGCTCTTTAATGCATTGTTTTGAAATCGTTTTATAAGCATATTTTTATTATTATTTTTATCATTATTATTATTTATTTTCTTTTTCCTTAAAAACATAAAACATTAAAACGAATCCGTTTTTGAACATGTAATATTTATAGTGATTTTTTCCATTTTGCATGTTTTTTTTTTATTTTAACTTTAATTTTTTTACAACTAATATGGTGGTTTGTTTTGCAAGTGATGACTGTCTACTATTTTTTTTTTAATTATTTTTTTAGTTACCATGTAAGTTTTCTTATTTTATTTTTATTTTCTCGTCACATTTGAATTATTTTTTTGTTTTTTTCTTCTTTTCTTCTTTATAAATACAAATTACAAATAATACATTTACACGAATTATAGTTACATAACTAAAATTAAGAAAAAAAAAAAATTATAATTAAATATGAAATTTATCAACAATAAAAGTTTTTATGTATTTGTTTTAGTTTTTAGTAAGTTTTAATTGGTGGTTGTGATAGTTTGGTGTTTGGAAAAAAATAACAACTTTCTTTCTTTAAAGTTAAACTTAATTGTGTTAAATTTGTTTATACTCATTAACGAGTGTCTGTGTGAGTGTGTATTGACGATGTCCTGAGACGAAGAGAAAAAAGTAATTTGTGTCCACAAGATGATAAGAAAGTTAATTTCTAACTTTAAATAACAACACACATGTGCCAGTAGGAGGTTAACAAAATAAAATTTTTATTTATTTTGCTGTTAATAAATTTTAAAACCGTTTTTTTTTCTATTTTGTACATTCTGTTTTTTAAATGAAATTTTGTTTATATAAATTAAAGAACATACTTTAAAAATTGATTTAGTACAATAACTAATTTATTTTTAATTGGTGTTGTTCTTTATTAAAAAAAAAGGATTAAATTAATTTATTGCTGTCTATTAATTTTTGTTGCAAGAAACTGAGAAAAAATCGACCACTTTGTGCTTTCTGGCCCTCCAACTCCATAGATATTCCTACAATTCCAAACTAGTTCCTGAATGTAATTATTGCTTAAGTTTTATGGTATATTTTTTTTTAATTGCCATCGAACTGGTGAAATGAATCTTCATTCAATGTTTTAGCATGTTTTTTGAGATTTTTTAACCACTTTTTTGCATGTAAATTCTTCGGATCGTATTGGATTGGTGGAACAGCTATGGAAACGGAGCTTTTCTTTTGAATTGTTGATGTTGATCGAGTTGATGAATTTGATTTTGATGATACGGCTGATGATTGTTTTCTGGTTGTGAGTATGGGCATTGATGATGCTGCACGACGGTTGTCTCTTGTTGTTGAACTTTTATGTTTTTTCTTGTGTTGTTTAGCAAGTATTGTTTTTATTGCATTAGCTGTCCAATCAGTATCTGTTGTTGGTATTATTTTTGGAAAAAATGGTTTATTAATAGTTGTCGGTAATGTTGCTGTTGTTTTTGTTGTAGTTGATTCTGCATTAGTTGTTAGTGATTGAGGTTTTAGAAATATTAATTGTATTGGTTGTGGATTAGGGTTTTGTTGTTGTTTTTGCTGCTGTTGTTTTTGCTTATATAACAATGATCTTATCTTTCAGCTCATTTTGACGCGTTTCCTTGGTGGTCCAATTGGTGGGATTTGTTGTGTGGCGAGCGCTCGAAAAGCCTCAGCTATTAAATGCGAATGTGTTGTTATCATATTCTGCCATCCATTTGTTTCCATAACATCTGTGGCATGACTATTGATATAAGATAAAAAGAGAATAATTATATAAAAGATTTACAATAAAATTTTAAAATTTAAACTTACGTATTGATAAAATCTATCGTTTGTGCTTTTAATTGATCCGCACTATGGAGATCGGCTAAAATTAAAGTTTCAGCTGCTGTTTCAACAGACAGATTAACACAAAGCGCTTCCTCACACATCACTTTTAATTTTTCTAATGCATACTGAAAATTAAATAAGAGAAATAATAGTTGTTATACTGTCATAAGAAATTATTTGATTGAGGTTTTGTAATAAACATAAGAGTGCACGTGAACAATACTGGTATGATTTTGAACTGACAGCTAATTGCAAGGTTTAAAAGCTCAGGCAGAGTAGAGAAAACGGCGCATACTGGGTCGAACCCAAATAACTAATTTATTATATAGCGCACCCGTAACGGCAGATTACTTAGGTTCGTTTAGTTTTCGTTCACTTTAGCTTTCATGTATGGACGACTCCAGGAATTTATAGTACTAAAGAATACTTGACGTAGAGTTTGTGATTAGGTTTTGTTTGCTTTCTACTATTATGGTTTAGTCTTAAGTCTAGCAGTCAAGGTCTACCATTCTCATTGCAAATCGTGTGGCTTCACAAAAAAATTTTTTTTTTTATGACATGATTATTATTGTTGCTATCAGACAAATTAGTTTTAGAAACACATGTATTTAATTTAGTTAAAATTTGCATTGTGATCTTGTTTTCAAATGCATCAACTATAAGTTCGCAGCACGCATGGAAAGAAATATTAACAATAGAAGACATTGAACAATTGCATTTCTTTTTATTGTAAAAACATTAACTCAGAGTGAAAAATATCTTACATGGCACATACATAAGTGCTGTTTGTTTGTCAGTAAAACACATCGAAAACGGTTTACGCGTTTAGTCACGGCAGCAATCAAAAGACGTATACGTACGTAGGTCACTGTCAGTCTTTTTCTAAATATGAAAATGAAATCACCTAAACCCTAGAACCATATTCGTACTACAGCTAAAGAAATCTCTCAGTTAAAGATACAAGTAAAGACGATCTAAATGTGAATCAAGTTTTGTCAGAACAGTATCAGATTGAGCAAACAATTTTTCTTTGGTCCTTTCGCGGGAATCAGCATTCAAATTCAATGCATTTCCAATCGAACCAGCGTTGGGCAAACAGCAAGAAGGGATTTAAAAAGCGTTTAAGTTTCTTTCAGACAAACTTCAATCTGAATCAGCTTGGGTTCCACTTGAACGAGAATATCCCTAAAAACATTGTATATACACTAACGAAGTGTAGGTTTGCAGTTATTTCTGTGTCAATTCATACAATTTTATTTTGTCAATGTTGTGCAGTTATGCACGACAAAATAGACATGTTTGGATTTCAGATTAATAACCTCAATTGTTGCAATCATCTTTCAGTCTCTGTGTAAATTCTAAAGTCTGACAAGCATCTGGGGCTCTTTCTTCAATGTCTCTAACAGTAAAAAAAAATCAAAAAAACTTTTTCCCTTACCTTATCAGCAGCAGCTAAGAGATCATCGGCCATTTTTTCCAAATTGGGAGCCTTCCCTGTATAGATGAAGCGTAACATTTCTTTTAGTACCTCATGATCAACATCTGTTATGGCTACTCGATTTAATTTACGCTCCTCCATTTCATGTTCAAACATCGCAGCAAAGACATCACTTCGGGCTGCAAATGAATAAAGAAAAAATAAAACAATTAATAATTGGCTAGTTCTGTTCTTATCATTATATTTGTAACTTACCCGCTAAGATTGCTTTATGCGCTTGAAATTCACGTCCGCCTACCGCCAGTGTTACATCACTAAATTTCTCATTATCAAAGAGATTACCCAAATCTTCTGAGAGCTTACATTCGGGAACTTTAAATTGTACGATATTACTTTGACCAGAGATATTAACACTATCAGCTACAACGCTAACTTCACAGAAAATTGTTAATTTATCTTCTGGTAGGAGACCGTTTGCTTCGTCCAACAGAAAATCTCGTCGGATGAATTTTTTAAAGCCCCAATCTTTGCCTTGTACGAAACGGTAAGCTCTGGAAAAAATTTAAAGGAAAACATAAAATTAATATCACGACAAATTTCAATTGTCCATCAAATTATGCATTCATAAACAACAGCGGTCAGTTAATTTGCATGAAGAAAAAAAAATCAAGAAAAGTTACTTAACTTGTTACTTGGATTCGTTAGTATATCTTTAAACATTGACTTGACAGACTCTTAAACAGAATAATATATTCAAAAATATACAAAAATCTTTCCCTTATTTAAAAAAAAAAAACTCAAGTTGACTTTTTGAATTAATTTCTGTTGAATTCATTTAGGATTCAACTTTTATTTAAATCAAGTCGAATATTCCATAGCAGGTTGATGTATTTCATTTGTCTGAAAGACATTCAGATGAGTATTGAGTCCTTGAAATGAAGGTGATGGCCTGGTTTGTTATTGATTTAATTCATATACATTAAACATATATACAATGTACACGGTATTTAGCTTGGTAGCTCAAAAGGGGCTTTTAAAGAGTACGTCCTTGAGTTGATATTCCTATTCAGGGGCGTAAACATGGCAATATCGAAGCAGTTTACTTTTAATAAAAGATTGTTTTTAATAACTTTGTCCTTAAATTTTTACAAAACAGATATTTCTGCAAAAGGTACGATAAAACCGAAGGATTGATGATGACAATGTTTTAGATGTCCGTGCTAAAGCTCGGAAACTTACAAAAGCATTATTTTTTTTTAAAGAAAAAGTTGTGAATATAAGACAATATACATTTGTATTTATTTTTTAAGAAATGCGAGGGGTGGTTGCTGAAGTTTAATATATATACTTAAAAATTTGTTTTTATTATAATTAAATTTACCTCTGTGATTCCATTGCTTTGGTTTCTTCTCGTTTAGCATTTAATATAGAAAATTTAAATTTGGCTCTAACTTCTGATTTATTACACGATACTAATAGTAGATATAAGGATAAGTAATCTTTGCTTTCTTCATCTAGACCTTTTGGATTAACTCGTAAACACCTACAAATTAATACAAGAATTTACAATTATGTATGTTAATAAATTGAATGAAAAAAAAAACTTACCATTTTAATTTGTCATTAGCACCCGCGGAGAATGTGGATGATTTAAGGACTTCTCCCATTTCTTCGCGGCAAAAACTAAAATTATTTATAGTCCACATATAGCTGAATTTAACCACTTTCACCTGAAATATAAGAAATAGAAATGTTTATTATTTATAAAATTGTTTCTCATGTTTGATAAGGCAGTATCAAAACTGAAATATAAATCATAGGGTGAAGCGATAAAATAAAATTTGGTTGATTCACATATGTATCTAATTATTTTATTGTTTTTTTGTTTTTTAATTTTTTTTTTAATTACCTCCGTTTATGTTATTGGACTATTGATAAGAATTTACACACCATAGATTTGGTATGGTGTTAGAATTTTATACTTTCTTAGACATCGATTGTGCTTCAGCTTACGAGAATCGCAGAGCTACTGGGTGCATATACACTACTCTGAATCTTGGATGGTTTGTTTTGTTTTGAACAAAAAAGACAAGTGAAAAACTCACAGAAAAATGAGAGGTTTGTCGTATTCCACGACAAGGTTGCATTTTGTCACCGATATATTAGTTATTTTTGGTACGACAAAGTTTGATTCGAAGGAATTAAATTTGTTTAATTATTACATTCTAAATAAATATCTAATATAAATAAACATAATAAACAAGCGATAATTTAAACAAACATTTAGTTAACTTACTTTAAAACAAAAAGATATTAAAAAGCTCTCCTTTCGTTTCACTCCAAATTCAACGATTTCACTTCATGTTTTTTGATCTGAACTGCTATACTACTGTTTGTGTATATACCACACAATGGCAAACATTATGAACATTTCCAATGGCAGGGGAAAGAGAAATTTTACAAATTTCAATATAAAATATCTATTAGGTAATATAAAGCTAATAAAACACACGTATACTCTCGGTGATCGTTTTCTATACAATAAAACGATCTTCAAGTGAAGGGTGATTAAAAACAAAGCCACACAACAACAACAAAAATCTACCTTATAGATTGCAATTTATTGTATCTTACCGGGCACGATTGCTTTCATTTAAGTTTCTTTCCCTTTTAACTTCCCTCGCCCACATTTATGAAGCGAAAAAAAAAAAAAAAACAGAATTACATAATTCAATAGACACAAAAAGTGACGCTGCTGCATAAGTGAAAGAGGCAAGAGAACACAGCCGATCATGACTAGGTGTAGCAACATTTCTATGCTGCTGCTGATGTTGTTAATCTAGTCAAGACACTATATTTTGACGATATCTCTGTACAAAATTTATACTTTCTGAAAAACGAGCCTGTCTGCTATGATCCATGGAGGTTTTACGCAATATATTGGTGCATGGATGCCGGTGGGAAATATAGAGCCCACCAGCCATGTGCGCTTAGAAAATTAGACAAAAAGGTAATACTAATGTGTGTGGTTGTGTTATAGCTGGTTTATCGTCATCACAACACTACTTAACAAGGCTTTCAAAATAGTTTTGCAATCCTTTGACAATTTTTTGTTTGTGTATGTTGTAGTTTTTGAATAGGAATAATAATGTGCTCATGCTACGACTCCGGTGTAAGCCTGAGTGATTGATACGAATAAATTGAAATACAAAAAGGAAAATGTTGCAACAACACGCCCGAAAGTAACCCTGTGGACTCAAAGGAAACTTTCACTTTGTTTTCTCCCGCGCTTTTGTTTATTTATTTTTTGTTATAGACTTTTGTTTTCTCAAAAGAAATTCAATTGTTTGACTGACGAACTTCATTTGATTTTATAACTCAATTGAAAGTTAACGAGCGTTTTCTTCCTGAAATGAACTTTAAAGACCCCTGGAGTTGTATGATATTTTAATACAAAGTGCCATATGTGTAAGGAAAAACTGGTATAAAGGTGTGTGTTTTAAAACAAAAATAAAAAGCCAATTGGTTTATTAGTGCCACCCATTTTCAAGTTTGCATTATTAAAAAATACATACGCATTTAGGTGTTGATACAATTTTGGTAAGATTTCCATTTTTTGTTTGATTTTAAATTATAGTTTTTTTATGTCCAAAATCAGAATACTAGAATAAAAGTCTAAAATTGACGAGACTTACCATCCAAGCTTTTTAAAGTATTATAAGTTACAAATTTTATAATAAAGAAAGCGTCATAAGGATTTAATTTGACAGGAATATATTTATTGAAGAAAATTTTTCGTGTTATCGTCAAAAATTGATTTTTTAGACGTCACATATTTCTAGTTTTCAACTGGTCGTTCATCGTTCAGAAACCCACGAAAGTGTTTTACTGGCTAAAAATGAGAGCTAGTTCCAAAAAAATAATTGCTTCTGTTGGACAGATCTGGAAACTAGTTTTGTCTCTATTTGAATTTGAGATTAAACCAACAACAAATTTTCAATTAAAAAGTATATCAATATCTGACTGTTGTTTTCCTAGATGCTGTCAGATGAATTTTTGTGTTAGTGATTGTGACATTTGCCCTTCTAGATGTTGTCAGATTTGTTCTTTATGTTGAAATACCTGTTTCTCGAAACATTTCTCCACTGAAGCAAGGAAGTTTTCCACCTGTAACCTTTACTTTAAGAAAACAACTTATCTATTAAGCGAATATGACATGGTCAATCATTTGACATCAATCTTAATATTGTGTTTGAACGTAATATTTGTATTGAACGTAAGTGACATCAGGCACTGACAAATAAATGGCCAGAACAACAATCGGTCGGTAATTGAAACACCTGATAATGTGTTTTACCTTATTTGGAGAAAAAGGCTGTAAATTCGAAACAACGACAGCCAGTCAAAGTACAAAAATACTTTAAATCGAGCCATCACTACGACATAGTTCAAATTAAAGTAAACATACGAAAAGACCATATCCCATTTCACTTGTTGTTCCATATTAAATATTTTTTGGTGACAGTGGGTATTAAATTATTTTATGGGTGCGTTGCTTTTCTTTAAAAAAAAATATTGTTTTTGGACCTCTATCTCTTTTATTAGAAATTATAATTTGTTTTACATCAAAAACTTGCAGATGGTGCTAAGTAATTCAGTTAATTGTTATTTATGCTCACTAACAAGTAAACACGTAAATATTTTCAGTTTAACATTATACTTATCGCCTCCATTCCATTCCAATTTCATAAAGGTATACTATGCTAAAGCCTTTAAGTGACCATAATAAAATAAAAAAAAAACAATTCCTTTTGAGCATCATCATCATCATAATGTAAGAGTATTTGTCTCAGTTTTATCTCAGAGTATACTTTTCATACCAAAAAAAGATACCTTGAAGAAATCTTCAATAAAATAAAATATATTTTAAATCAAGGATGTCTCGGTACTTAAGATGTACTCCGACCGATCAAATGAAGGCTGTCTCCCTTCACTTCATTTCAATGCAAAATAAATATGTGTAATTTATGCCAATAGCAAGATTTTTTTTTCAATTTTATTTTCTATCCGTCTTTTACATAAATGTAGTTTCGATATAACTTGAGATTTGTTGAGCTAAGCAATTTGTTGAGAAAGCAATTATTATTTTACTAAAAAAATTAGTTTCCAATACGGATTTATCAGTTGTTTAGTTGTTATATAACAGATTAAAGTAATTTTGACGTCTAGCTGTCAAAAATACGCATTACAATTTGAACGAATTACAATTTGAACCCAAGTTTGGTAACTAAGCGTGTCCCACTAGAAAAACTGTCTGAGCGTTTAGAAACAACAATGTATTGGACTCGATTCTAAGTTTATCGCTCTAAACAGATATTTGTTTGACGATTTCAGTTCACTGGCGCACCGCTAAAGGTGTTTTTCTTTTTAAGCTCGGAGGTTATCTCACTGAACTATCAAAAATAGATCTGTATTTCTTTTTAAACGCTTCTTTTTCAGCGCTCAACTTGAGAGCTTACTCAAAAGGCGCTCTATAAGATCAGAATAAAATGATGGAGAACACGTAGCACGAAGTAAAGCGCGACCAACTTCATCTAGTTTTCATGTTATTTGTCAGATTGTGAGGTGATTCCTATTGATATGACAGGGGAGTGTGCGCTATATTAAATCAAGGCTCTCGGACCGTACTCTGCTTAGAGCTTACTCGATATGCTCAGGCATTGTATCTAAGGGCCAGTTGTACAATCGTGGTTTAATGTGGTTCAATTTTTTGAACCACTGATTTCCATAGCTAATCTGTCAAAATCGATGGGTTAAAAACTTGATCCACGATTGTACAACTGGTACTAAGTCAGAAATTATACATTGCAATTTAAGATTTTAGAATCGAATCTCTTTCTTTTCTGGATCGTTCGTCTGAGTGTTTGATTTGCTTAAGAACGATTTCTCTTCCCTATAGGCAAGAACGATTTCACTATAATATTTTGTTTGGTTTTATTTTTATAAAATATATCTTACTTTTATGTTTCAATAACTCTATAATACTTTAAATTAAATATTAAATATTTTACCAGAACGCAATCTATAAAAAACGCCAGAACCAAACTCTTTTATTTTTTCGGGTAATACCTATTAATGTAAATCTTTTGTTCGGTGGGTATAACTTTCAAATTCTTTCGTTATAGACTATCACATTCCATGCGCAAAAAGACCTTTGAAAAAATCAATAGATACCCACTAATTCAATAAAAAGTCTGCTTCTCAATGATGATGATGATGGTGAAAATGCAGCATTTAAAAATCCGTATTTTCTCCTTCAATTCATTTTCATCCACATCCAAACTATAGATACTTTCCACTTTCTAGAGAGTGGCTATCGTCGGTCATAGTCGCTTCATCTAACATTTTATACCCCACACAGTTGTAATAGGAAAGTAATACGTTTTTTTTATTCATAGATACTATTACGACATAAGATACCACCACCTCCTACTAAGTTTCAGATTCAAAAACAACAGCAATAAAAATAAAAACTATAACTAACTTGAGGCAAACAATAAAGTTTTTTTTTGGTATTTGTATATTGGTCTTCACATGCATTTCTCTTCCTTAAACTTTACTCTAAATGCCTGTCAAGAGATATTTTAACAAGAAAATTCATATAATCGTGCTAGAAATTATTTTTTTTTCTCGCTATATAGATACATTTTTGTATCTTCTTCTACATCTTTGTTCGGTTCCATATTATGTAGATGAGCTCTTTGCTGAAGCTACTAGTATTTTTTTTTAGGAAAGGGCGGACTTTCTTTGATTTCCTCAACTTTAAGCTTTTAGGGACATCTTATGGTGTATCTTGCCGCCCACAATGTCGTGACGACACACTTGAATTTGGACAGAGTAAAAAAAAAACTAACATCCACTTCCGTATACTTTCTTCATCATCGACGACCACGACCACGACTACGAGGGAGAGATTCGATGTTATATGGCGACGAGGAGAAATAATTCAATAAATCAACCGCCTTGTGTGGCAGCGGCAGCAGTTTAGCCACGACATGTTGTGTGTGAGAGTGACCTAAGCCTAGCTGTTGGCACATAATTCGTTTGATAAAAAAAAACTTTATTTAAAGTGATTCGAATGAAGGAGAAATTGTATTTCGAGCGTTTCTCTTTGTAAAAAGATTGATCTGTATATCCAAGGTTTATATGTACATACAAATATATATGATATTTCTCATCCAATGCATACCTAATTAGGTCAATATAGGTTATTAGAATAGTTTATAACCATGATGATGGGGCGACGTCGACGATGACGAGCCCATGTAAGGAAATAATTATAAATTTTTTATTAACTGCCACTCATAAAAAAAATTTAGTTTTAACCAATTAAAGTTGTCTAAATGAGTAATGGAATTTAATTGAAAACATGCTTTAATAATTTAAACACATAAAAATAAATATTTGTATCTATATTTTTTAATATGATTATAATAAGAAAAGTAGAACTTGATTCAGTGCCATTTGCGAATGGGATTCTAATTGAGATATTATTACTTATAGCAATTACTATTGCCACGAGAGCAAACAATTGATTGTAATGGTTATGCAAAGGTCATAATATTGTTTGTATCATATATAAATATCTCTATATTCGATGTATAAGTGCAAATGTAATATCATAATAAATTTAGAGGTCTTCTAACTCGAATGATAAGCGGCATAAAAGCATTTATTTATGTTGGTTTTTCACAGATTAATAGATATGAACTTTAATAAATCAATCAATGGATGGGGCTGTAAGCTATAATCGAAGAGTTAAGCAAATATAAAAAATTCTTAAAATGTGCTCATTAATCTTGAATAAATTATAATATCTACCTTCACTTTTCTGAGAGACCAAGCTCTAAATTTTTAGAAATCACCCTCACTTTATTGCTTCACTTGTCTTTTATTTAGCTGACTGATTTCTATTTAGTTAAATTTGAATAGCAAACACAACAACAATGCCAAGCAGAATAAAATTTTACTGGCGCCCGAGCAGGGACTAAATTTAAATTGAAAAACGTGATCAAATAATTGGTAACTAACCCCCAGTTTCACAGCCAGAGTTTACACTGAAATTTTGGTTTAAACTACAGAATTTACAGGCTCTGAACTACAGTTTAAGGTTAAACGATCACTGTTAAACTGGGGTAAATGAATCAAATTGATGAACTATATGGGGATAAATGGCATGGCTTTAATAAGTAAGACCGTTGGTCCCAAAGATTATGAATACCAAGATGGGAAACATTCTTACGCTTTATTCCCCAAGAAGCATTTGTTTAAATTTTTGTTTTTTGTAATTTCGACTCGTGTCTGTGAATCAATCCACCAAATGGGAAGTCGACCCATATTGGTGGATTGAAAAGATCTAGTAGTGTGCGTTTTTAACGCAACATTTGTGCAATGCTAGTTCAATCTCGTCAATTTAACGTCAGTTCAGCTTGTGGGCAAGCAAAGATGGAAGCCATTGTTTCCCATCTTGGTATTCATAATAATCTATGGTTGTTCCTACATTGATATTTGCACTTGCGCCTAGAACTTCCACTTTGAAATTCACCACATATGGTGAATATAAACTATGTATATGTTTGAAAACAACTTTATTTTTTAGTTTCAGCTAATTCATACAATTTCAAATAACGGGTATTGTTTGTCTTTAATTTTAATGAAATGGATCACCATCTAGATCCATTTCAATTAAAACTACATATTTCTAAATTCACCATATGGTGAAAAATTTACATAAGTAATAAGAATTTATTGCTTTAGAAAAATAAATTTTCTGTAAAGAATCAAATAGGATTAATTTCTCTACACACTCAAATGAAGTTGGTACTTTTTATATGTGCAGCCATTTTGGATTTTCTGTCATCGCCGGGCCATTATAAATACAAATATTTTCAGGGTTCAGTGATGCCACTTTTTTACGGTGAAGAAGTATATTTAAACATTTTTGAAAAAATAAACAAATTATATATGTACTATAGGTACAAATATTGTAGATTTATATTTTACATTTTCCGTAAAATTTCCAACAAATTTTTAATTAAATTGAAATGAATGTTTTCTTCGAAAATTTTCTTTTGATGTTTTTCTATTCTGAGATGGTTGAGTTTGTTTTACAAATCTAGTTTCATTGCGTTACAAATGTATCTACGCACAGATATATTAAGTACTTATGGTGAAAATGTGATACAGATTATATTCAGAAAACATTGCCCAGCATGAGACTCACGCTCACCCGTTGTATGTGTCATTGTCGCTAAGTTCAATGGCCATAAGTAAAATTCCTTCCAAAAAATGACAATACGTAAAATAGACTGTGACGCGTCAGAAGCACACACGCAGATTGTTTGAACATAGGTAAACGACCAGATATACATTATACACTCCGAATAGCAATAACTTTTTTTTTTTTTTGGAATTTTATTTTTATTTGTTTACACACAAAAAAGGCAGAGGACCAGTTGAGAATAAATATAAAATAAAAGATTTAAGGGAATTGAACTTGAAGTTTATTGGATGATCTGAACAAGGCCAAAACGTTGTTTGTTAGTTGAGTGTGCTGCTTGGCTAAATGTTCCGTTGAATGTTTGGTTATTTGGCTGGAAAGGCCACCGAACGCATGACGATGATAAAGGAGTTCGATAGTAGGCAGTAGTAGTCGAGTGTACACAGACATGCTTGTTTGAATGTTCTGGCTAATATGTCGTTGTCTCCTGTTGCTGTTCATCCCTATCTCATCAGCTACTAATGCCTTGTGGATTATACTATTGCGTTCTGGTGATAGGGTTTTGGTTTTAGTTTTGTTCTACTGCCATTGCCACGCAACATAGTCGTACGTTAAACTCATTTACTTTGCGCCACCTCTTCAACGTTCTTGCCGACCGAACGACGACGAAGCGACAAGGAGGAGCATCCAAGAAGTGAGATGCCTTTGCTAAGCATTGGACTGGCTAAAGTAGCTTCTTTGTATGTTTTTTTTTTATATATCGTTTTGAACTATAGAATACAAAGACGAAAGAAGCACAAGACATTTTAGAATTTCACCTTGGAATACGCGTTTATTGAACTGCCCTGAACGTTTGAGACATGATAATGGTTATGGTGATGTTTGATGTTCACGGAGCAACGACGACTATAGAACGACGATGAAAATGATGAGATGACGACGAAAACAATTGTTGTTGGAACTTGGAAAACGACGACGACAATAGTAGATAGTTGTATACATATTTTCAATCCCAAGGAAGGTTACTAAACTAAAAATGCGTCTATCCTTGAGAGGGGTAATGCTGCTACTTGAGCTTAAGATTACGTTGTTTGTTTGTTTGAGAGACCAAAGTGGTATTGTTTACGCTGTGGCCTTCAAAGTTCATTAATAACTTTTAGCACACACCTAATGATGAGGTCAGAGATGTATCAGACAATATCGATATGAAAAAAAAAATAATGGGAATGTTGTATTAACACCAAACTTTACGTTGGCGGTGATATTTTCGGAATTAATAGTTAGCATTTTTGAATATAATTTGAAAATAAATAGTGATTCTTCTTTTTTAAGTTATGTCAAACGGAATGACAGACTATGGTGAGTTTATTTACTATCTCTTGCAAACATTTATTTGAATTTAAAGCTTATTAACATTATTATCGATGTATGTTTTGTGAGTGAAATTTATTGAGTAAAATCAATAACCGCAAATAGTACAATTCGATAATGATAAGCTTTGAAAGAAAATATGGTAAGTAAACTACTGTCAAAAAGAGAGTCGTGAGCTTTGAAATGAAGATATATTTAATAAAAAACCAATTGTTTGTAATGTGTTTTGACATATAAAAGATAAAATATGGTTATTAAATAAAAAGTGAGTGCGGTGAACTTTGAAATCAATATGTATATGTATGGCAAGTTAAACAGTGTAACATGCGAATGTTTGCGTATAAAATGTGAATCATTAAAGGGGCATTACTCAGATTTAATTTTAAAGATCGAAACGAGCATTTTATGTGTTATATTTTCTAAACACATAACTTTAAAAACCTTCTTCTGTTTAAAGCTATTAACGTCATATCTGACATTTTTAAATTAATGAAGTACAATTTTATTTTATTTGAGTTAAATTATGTTATCGTCACTAAACATAAATTTGCACCTGCATCAGGTAAGAATTTGTTCTAAAATTAAATAAAAAAATCTTATTTCTGTTGAAAGAAATTATTCACATATTAAATTAAAAAAAACTCAACAGAAGTACGTTTCATAAATATTTTATGCTTCACAATATTTTAATAGTTCCTCCCATCTATCACACACAAGATAAACGATAATCAAATTTATATCAGAATAATAAATTAAAGAGACAGAGACCCAACGAGCGATTGCAGGAAAAAAAAATCCCACCACAATCGTTTGAGTTTGTAAATCACAACGAGAGTGATGACTGATGAGTAACAAAAATAATTGAGATGTCTCGCACGGAGTAATTGAATGAATAAATATAAATACAAAAAAATAATCAAGTGTCAATTACTTGTCTTGAGTTATATCTTTTTGGAAAGGTCCATGATCTTTTAAATTGCTTTACAATATCTAAAAACAAAATATTTTTTTGTGTGCTTTATTCGAGGCTTTATTAACACTTACATATGCAAATATGTATTTCATTTTATAAAATTAATAGATCATAATGAAATGACACTTGTGGAATGATTTTGACAAGTGAATCATTGCTTTTTTTTGACATAATTATCCAAGCCAATTTTAAGGCAATGTAAATGTCGTAGATTGATAGACTATATAATATTGAATAAATATAAACTGACCTGTCAGAAGCAGAGGTGAGTTTTGCGGTATCAGTCTTCCTCTTAAGGGCCAATCATAATAGTCGAAAGCAAACGGAAGCTAATATCATAATTCTAAGTGACGTAAACAAATATCCAGGAACAAGGAATTTTATGATTCAATGGTTTCCTTTAAAAGCTAACCAATACTCCCGACAGCTAAACCAAATGTCAAATCAATGATTTTATCAATATCTTAAAAGTTGAAAAAATCCTTTCATTCATTAAAAAATTAATTTCAATATAATCACCATACACCTCCAGAAAACGATTTCACCACTCTATCAAACGTCAAAACATCTTCAATCTTCAATTAGACCGGAAAACTATTTGGTTTCACATTAAAGAAAATTGCTTTCATTTGTTTCTTTGTGCACCGCTCTTGTGTCAGAAACTTGATACACTTGAATTTCCGCAAAACTAGAATCGAGAAATCAATGACAAATTGTAAATCTCACGGATACATACAAAGAAAAGCAGTTTCCTAAATCGAAGTCTTAAAAAGAATAAACAAAAATAGAAAAGTCTTCCTTACAATGTTGTTTTGCATGTAAAATAAGGTTTTGCTACTTCCTCTATACAAGAAAAGAAAATCAGAAAAAAAAGATACAAAGTTCAGTAGAAGCAACAGCAACAGAAAGACGTTAGTTAGATTCAATGAAAGTCAAGAATCGAAATAAAAGTTTGCACATATATACTATCCGTTAAAATAAGAAGACACTTTATTCAGTTTAATTCTTTTGATGATTCATTCCGCAGACAGAAAAGATACCAAAACGACTATTTATATAAACAAAGACTAGAAGTACAATGTAGATTTGGAGCAAATGTAGTTACGTATAGATGTAAACCCGCTTGTCAAAGAGACCATAGTTCGATGAATTTCAAAAGAATCTTTCTCCTTTTTGCCTCTCTCATTTTGTATATCTTTGCCCATCTTATTTGTAAAACCTAGCACAGGTTATATCCATTTATGGCAAATTCGTTGCGTGCACGACATCGAGATCCAGAATTATAGCCATTTTTCTAATGTAATTCTTGAACATCTCCAATGATGCCTCTCCATTTTAAGATAGAAGAACGTGGGCAAAAGAAACATACTCGCAAATGGCCCAACTAATGTCTCCCTGTCCAGTTCTAGGCATAGGGAGTGTATCTATGTGAGATCACATATTTCATTAGAAAAGAAGCATTTGGAAGTAAAAGATGAGATTTGCTAACTCTGCACATGATCATCCACCAATGGAAAATAATAATATTATACATATTTTTGGTTTCTCCGAGTCTTGCTCTGCTAACGTATTTGAATCTTTTTTTCTTTTTGACGTCTTTTTTCGTGGTATTCTGTGGATATGGTTCGATGATCTCTTTAAGCGGTCAGAGTCTAACTAACACGTTCAGTTTCAGTTCAATGTCCTCTTCAGTACATTTACTTCTGGTCACTCTTCTGAACAAAGTATAAAAATACTGCTGCTGCTGTTGCTGCTCTGATGGAGGGTTTGGGTTAGGGGCCCTGAGAAGCGTCAACGTCGTTGTCGGTCGTCGCGCGGTGAAGCCTATTATGGGCACCATTAGAGGAGATACATAATATATGTGTATTATAAAACATCGCACTATATCTACACACATATCCCTTGTCGGCAGCACTACATAGAGTGTACTTCTTCTCGAATAAAGCAATGGCTCGTCCTCCTCAACGCTGTCTTTGCTTTTCATCATTCTTTAGGTTTAGCTTGGTGTGTAGAATATCAATATCTTGGGAGTTTCGGGTTTTGGTTATAGGGATTCTCAAAACGTTTTTTGCATTCGAAATGGGATTGTTGTTGGCTGCCGCATCAAGCAATGATGCCTCATCATCAGTGTGTCTGTATACGATGTTACCTTCTCCTCCTCTCTGAAACCATGTTATGAGATTTGGTGATGCGTTCAATGCGGCACACTAGGCAGCAGGAAGTTGGTTGCATGCGCAATGGATTTGCTATGGCTGCTGCCTTCTTCACGGGTGTATCATGTGTGTAATCCAGAAATAAATAGAATTGTTTTTTTGGACACAATCCAATATCTAGATTTGATGCACTGATGTTATGTGTGAAATGGAGAAGATTTATTTACTGCATTGGGTGGTATACTAAATTCAAAACAACTAAATAAAATGTTTGTTCCGGATATCATTGGAGAAACCAGATGATATGGGCGACTATGTCAAGCTAAGGAGTTATCTATAACTGGAAAATATTGAATAAGATTCAAAGGTTTCTAGAATGAAAAGAATTTTGAAACATATGATTAAAAATAAAATGCTTATGTCTGTGGTGAGTTTCTGTTGAACAAGTTTTCTATGAAAGACGTAATCGAATTTCATTTCTGTTTATTTATTTCAATTAAAAAATGGATATTTTTTCATAACGAGGTATTGAAAACATAGAACTTTCGATAATAATCGCATAAAACAAGAATACCTTAAATAAAACCTGTGGTGAGCATGTTGATCAATTGATTGAAAATAAGAATGCAAATGGAAAAAGACTATTAAGGATCTATTTAAGAACTAAAATCCCAATTAAAAACACCATTTTCATTATGAATCAATGCCTATTAACACCGAATTTAGAAACTCACCACAAATATCAATTTGTTCTAAAGTACTGTGACAAACGCGTAAATTTGTAAGATTAACAAATATTAAACGTAGCAATTGGATAATAAAATTTCCTTCATTAATTCTTTTATTTCAGATTTTAAAATAAAGTTAAAAAATATTTATTTTGTTACTTTTTTAATTGAATGTTCTCCATGATGGTTTTTGCCATATAAAAGTTAGTTTTACATTAAAAAAATGTTTGTATTATACAAACATTGTATGTTCCTAAAATTATGTAAGTAACGATTTGTCAAATAAATAATACAGATCAAAGACAGTTTAATTCTTTATTCACCACACTATATCGTCATGATTTTTTAGCCACACTCAATTGACACAATGCTCTTATACATATATTCGTTCCAAATTACAGTAAATAGAACTAAATTCACCAGCCCAACAAAACAATCAACAATCACTGTAAATTAGGCCCGTATTGCGGTTGTCGATTTGTAAAGGATGATCGACTTTTTTTCGATTGTCGGTTACTCATGAAAAATCTTAATACATCAGAACAGCTGTCAAATTTGATAAATTTACAACATTATGAAGGTCTGTTCACAATAGAGCATTGATCGATCGATTGCGTTAAACAATACCAAACATGAAAAGCCATCAAAACGATCGACAAATTTCTATTCGATTGCTAATCGACAACCACAATCTAATAACAATTTTGACATTTGACACTTAAATACTCACCACGAATATATTTTTTATCTAGTCCGAATCAAAGCTTGTAAGTGTCATTATAAACATTGTAACACTGAAAGAAGCATCGCATCGGCTAGTAGATTTTCTGACGTGTGGTGAGTTTTTAGAAATAGTTCAGTTTATCGAAAACGCTGCAAGGTGAGTAGGTATATCTATTTACCTTATACGTCGCGTCGTTGTTCAAAAGTGATTTTGTTAAAAATTAGTTCCTTTTTATCGTAGTCATTAAAATATAAAAAACATTCTAAGAAAAATTGTTTAACAAATTATGCAAGAATAGAAGAATAAAAACCAGAAATAACAGAAACAAAGCACCAACTCTTACTTCACTCTATTATTAATACATATTTGTACGTACACGCATTCAAAAGGAAGTTCAGTCTATAAAATGCACTATTGATTACTAAGTACCTATTTATATGTATTTTCATTATGTATATATTTTTTTAACTTAACAAACAAAACATTTAAATAAGGTTCCCGAACTTCTCTGTTGTCGGTCACTCACGCCAAGAACCCTCAATCTCTCATTGTATGCAATTAATTCTTTTTTTCTTTACATGCTAATGTAAATATTAAGATAAAGGTAAAATGTATATTAAGCCACCACCAGCAAAACACAACCGCTGGGTATTTCAGGGCAGTGCTGGTTGTTGCCCCTCTAAATATGAACTCACCATACATTATTGGGTGAGAGGTATGTGCCTTGCATTCTTTATAAAAGAAGACTGCCTTCAACAAATACAAACACAAAATAACTGAATGAATAAAAAAAAACAAGAACACGAACAATATGTCAAAATTAAGGGACATTAACCGTCAGGTTTGGGTGAGTAATATGTAAAATAAGAATCACGTCAAAATCAACAGGCAGTCAGAAGCAGTGCAATGACCGCTGGATGCTCATTAAAAGCCTAAATTTATGGGCCGTCGTAATTGAACTTGGGATTATTAATGACCACGACGAATAGCCAGTCATTGATCACATTGATGTGAACTTTATCATGTATTTAAATGGGAAACCATCTGTCAGATTATTTGAATACTTAATAATAACCTCCTGAGTTTATACTTGTTCTTCTCTTCGCAATCTATTTTCGTATTAAAGATTAGAATGACTGTATTTTTTTAATTTTTACTGATTCAGATAGACACTAATTGATACAAAACAACGAAAACTACAAAGGAAGAGAAGCAAAGAACTATACAAATAAATTAAAAAAAAAATTCATTGAACTATACTCGGAACTAGCCAAAGTCAAGTGCGTACATTCTCAGGGTTCTTCTCGCAATCAATGCCAAACGGTTTTGTATTTTTTTTTTCCATTCGCTCGTTTGTAATTTTGCTTCTTTACACTTAAGTTCCTTGTATAGTTTCTTGTTTCTCCCCAGTTTATTAAGTATTCCATGTCTAATAAGGTAGAAGTAGGGAAGGAAATTCGTCGAAAAACTAGTGTGTAAAGTTACAAAACAAATGTTAGTACAGGTTTAGAACATTTTTAGAATTATCCACTTAGCTGATAACAGTTATTTAAGGGCAAACATTCCATGAACATTATCTACGTATAGAGGAAATAAACAATCTATTAAACAACATCATAAATAAAAAAAACAACCAAGGTTATTTTAATTATAACATAAAATGCGTGTACTAAAAAATATATTTTACCACCTTGAACCGTACACATGCCAAGCAACAAAAAATAAAAAAAAGAACATACATAAAAATCAATTATATGATATTTTGTGATAAAAATATTTTTGGCTAGCTAGCTAGAATTCTCACATTCTAGCTGAATAAAATATACAAACTGGAAACACAACTATGGGCAAAAATTAATTAAACGAACCCAAAAGATAATCATGTTGAGTGGGTGGTTTATTTTCGATTTATACTAAGATTTATGTATGTATTTGGATTTTGAAATTGACAGCTTTTTAAAAAATAACTATTTTTTTAGTTTATTTATTTGGAAGATTCTTTTAATTGTTCTCAAGGTTAACGACCGTTAATTATATGAAGATGGCATTTAATGATGTTCTATTGATAGAACAAGGCGTTGGACAGCTTAAAACTTTATTTTAACCTTGAATCCGCATACAATAATAATTTCATTTTGTTGCAAACTTAACAATTCATTTTTTCTAAAAATCTGAAAGTTTCCAAAGTTTAGGTAATATCCAAATAAAAAGTTCATTGATCAAGCACACATCACTCCTGCCTGCGCCTGTCATATTGACTTCCAGTGCATCAACCTCAAAGTATAATTTAAAAATAGCCGCCCCATAAGAAGATACAGGTAAATGAACCCCAAGAAGCATCGTATGACAGTTTCCGGCCGATGTCAAAATTTATACGTACGGTTCTCGTATTACTTTTTTTTTCTTTTAATTCATTAAAACAATTTCAATGTGGGAATAAGAAACCTAATATACTGCATATCCTTACAAAAAAAAGGACAACATCAAAAACAAACTCACCTGAGTGTAACACCAATTTTCAGCAACTGGTGTATTAACTTCAGCTAAAGGCGGCGACGGTACACGACTAACCGCCATTGTACTACTTGATGCGTGCAGGTTAGATGTTACTCTAGCAGTTTGGCCTGCCTGGCATTCGTTTGGCAATCTGAAAAGATACGTTAAACATAAAATTATAGAGGCATATACATATTTGACAGTATAGAATGAAATATTGGAAGTTAAAGAAAATAATATTAACGGTGTTTAATGAATTCGTTATTTTTTTATAGTTTTAGGTTAAGTTGTAGAATGGGGATGTTGGGGTTCAAGTCGATATCATAAACACAAAAATAAGAATATTGCCGTTATACCACTACTACTTCAAAATTATTGTGTTTGTTTAGTTTTTCGAATTTTAAAAGCAGCTAATCTCAGATAGAAATGAACGAAACATTCGTTCAGTTTTCTGTCACAAAAAAAAATACAATTAAATCATAAAAATTGACTTTTGTGGATTAATTGGAATTTTCCAGTTTTTGTGTAAGCTTTTATTGAAAGAAATACTATATCTACTACTTAAGTAACTGAAAGAACATAATAAACCAACTTAACGATATATTATGACAAGCCTATTCAGTTACTTTGGCATCACTTTATTGAAAAAAAAACGTTGTGATTAACTTTTTTCGATCTAAGTTTGCTTGCAGTAGCTTTTAGGAAGAATTATAATAGACGAATGGATTGCACTATTTCGTCAAGTTTTCTGATTGCGCGTCCGCATGACATTCATTTGACACCTTGGTAGGTATATCCGTTAAAGTTATGAATTTAAAACCAATGTTTTCAGTACTTACTTTTATCAAGGTGTTGCAATATCACCTTTATAAAAAAAAAAAGAAGAAGGTATAGGTAGGTAGGTACATGCCAATAAGAGTAAACCAATAAACATCTCATATAAATTGATGCACAAAACTACGTCCGAAGACACGAACACTCAGTTGAGTGCTCTTATCCTTGGGTAACCACAGGTGTCACTCTTTTGCCCACAGGTAGTAATTTTTATTTAATATGCCCACCATTCACGTTGTGTCGTTCGTCCTTCGGTGTTCTTTTTTTTTTGTAATTTCTCTACAGAAGTGCACCTTTATTTATTCTGTAGTTCTCTTTTTTTCAATTTGAACATGGCCTTTCGTCAACAAATGCACACTCTTACCTATAACTATAAGATGATCAATTTAAGACGGATAGATGAATAACAACAACACAAACAATAAAAAATAACTCAGCAAGGACATTATAGTACCAGCATAGTAAGAATGAAAATATATACATACTATACATAAATATACATTTATATAAAGTAGCACGAGGATACTAAAAACACACCATTGTAGGTCGTCGTATATATAAAGAACTGAGCAGCAAACGAATACCGACCGACTAGAGAGGAGCCACAATTCACGTATGTATATTCTCATGGTCCACATTTTGCCATTAAGTTGTTGTAGGTACCTATAGCCTTTTGTGTAAATTGAAGAAGTTTACCTTCTTTTTCGACCACTTTGTTTTCATTCATTTATGGAGATATAGGTACAACAATGTATGTTTGTATATTTAGTAAACTTACCTACACGTGTTCTTATAAAATACATACCTTACCTATGTATGTATATAAAAAAAATTGAGTTTAATTTTTATCATATATTTTCTTTTATCTTATACTTTCTGTTGTGTTTTTGGTACATCATGACCAGAAATGTACGATGGAGATAAAATGTGAATTGCACATAATAAAAATTGGGGCTAAGGAGTACCTAGAAATAAAGGAAACATAACATCTGCCTTACCGACATAATTTTTTTTGTTAATATTAAGGAGCTCGTGACCTCGTGTTCCCTTACAACTCCATTGCAGTAAATAATAATTATTATTGTAAAATGGATAGAAATCAATAAATATTATTAAAAGACATGCTCAATGCGATCTTCCTAAGTTGCAGTATCGGGACTGTTTTATGACTTTGTACGAAGCTACGAACAATCATTAAAACAGCTCTCTAAATTATATCATTTTATTCTCTCGCTATGCTCGGTATGCACGCATATACGTTACCGAACATACATACATATACCTAATACTATTTTAATGCGGCACTCCTGATTTGGTGCACATGTGCGGTATCGGGATGCTAATGAACAGGTATATCTACCGATAGTAAGCGAGCGGTAGTTACTTACCGCAAATTTTTGAAGTCTTCGAGTCACGCATTGTATAATAATTTACCAAAAGAACAGCAGCTTTTTCAGTAAGGCACTCAATACCGAAAATTTACAGAGCCGCCTGAATGAACGGTATTTACCGCGTATGTTTGACGTTTTCCAGTGACTATTCAATTTTGTATTTAGAAGTAAATTTCAATGTTTTGAAAATGACACAGTAAACGGATTTTCTGTTTATTTTTAAGTAAAATTATCAAATCAAAAAATTCGTCAATCATCTCTTCAAGAGGAACATGATTCCTCCAGAAAATTCCTCAAATTTGTTGTTTTTTGTTTACACTTCACTCAGGTTTTGTGTTCTTTCTATTCCGTCAAGTTGACATATGACGATGCTTAGTAAAATCAGAAAAAAATTTCACCTATGCTGATGATAGACACCTGTCAAATCTCCTTGACGACTCACATATCAGAAAATGACAAAAAGATAAAAATATGAATTCAATATTCTTATACGCTGTAATTTAAATAAATAAATAGTTTGACACAATAGTTTCATGACAAGAACCAAGGCGTAGTAGCTTAGATTCTCATTTAATCTTTTTCTATGCGTTGATCACCTATGTAGTTATAACAAAAGTAGAAAAACCCTTGGTGCGAACCAAGGGAATGCGTCTAATAATTAAAATACTTTTTTTTAAAGCGAAATGCAATATTTAAACCCAGAACCTCTGTAATGACAGTCAGACACATTTACCATATGCGTCATACGGCACTACAGTAGTTCGACTCATCTAAATTGGAGTCAAGCCAACGTATTTAGTTGTAAGCTTATTTTTAAATACCTACGTAGGTTCATGTAAACAAATTTAAACAAACTAGACAAAGATCTTTGCTAGTGATATTAGATCACAATTAAATTGCATCATAAAGTAAATTCAATTAATTCAGGTGGCTATTTTATCATAAAGACTCAGTGATCAATCAATGACCTACGATCCATTCATTTCTATATACTAATTTACGCCCACTACATACCTACCTATTTGTTGTTGTATTTGAAATAGATTAACCATGACTTAAACGTGAATATAATGTAAGAAATTAATTTAACGGGTTTCTTTTATCAAGCATGACTTCATACATAGTAAAATGTATCGTGTTCCTTTCTATTATAGTCGTAAGTCATTGAATGAATTCCCTTCCTAATTGAATAACATCATCTTCAAGTGTATAGTCATCGAATAAAGTTAAATCAAGTTGACCTACAAATAGAACAGAAAAAAAGTTAGATTCCATTTATGTTTAGAGACAGTTTTATTGCTAGCCGTCACATTTTTTTTATCATTTAATTGTGCGACCTGATTTTGGGAATTTTTTTTTCATCGAATTAGACTGTGACAATTTATATTGGATATAAATTTACCTCTCTGTATACCTATTTGTTCCAATTTGAACACATACAGTCATATACAATTTTACTCCTTCTGTATAAAGATTAGTAGATAGAACAGAACAAATCTAATCAATTAAGTGAAATTCATAGTTGTCCTTCAAATAAACAAAAAATAAACTACACGCTTAACTTAAATGTTTCTTTTTTTCCTTCTCTCTGTCAGCAAGGCCATCTTTTGAATTGTGACAATGACAGCATACAGCCACTTATTACTATTTTTTAGAGGCCATTATTGTATGACAGACGAGTAGGTAAAAAAACTACAAACATGGCCGTTTTAGGTGTCAAAAAATATGATGACAAAGTAATATTTTCAAATGTCATTATAGGAGCCTTACCCTCTGGATAATATATACTGTTAGCAATACTAACAGGGAAAGCTATTAAACGAGGTCAATGTGATCAAAGTTTCATATACTTGATATAGCTACTCTGCACGCATTATATCGATAAATCACGATGAGATTAAAATTTTACTTTGCGATTAGACAAAAATATTTATAATTCTATTTCCTACATAGATAAATCAAAATTAAACTTTATTTAATTTTTGTTCCTGTGATGACCATGAAGTGACAACGTTTAAGAACAAATCTAATGATGAGCAGTCATTTAGCCGGTTTTTTTAATTGCTTTTTTTCTTATGAACTTGGACAATTATTAAAAAAAAAAGAACAAGATTTGGATTAATAATTGATGCGAATTTAAAATTAACATTTTAATTGAACGAATTTAAAAAAAAATGCCCAAAATAAACCAGACAAAATGCAATAAAATAATGCAATAATTTGGAATTTTGTTGTCTCATATATAGATTGTTTTCACATGCAAAGACGGCAACGTTTGTGAACCAGTTGATAAGTTCATGAGAAATAAAACACACAAGGAATTTAAAAACCATCCCCACTTTATTCGACTGATTTCAAACTCAAATATCAAAATTGTAGCCCATGTTACTAATTTGAGTCCACTAATGTACTATTAGTTTGAAAATATTTTAGAACTGATAACTTGACATTAAATGTTTTTGCATTAACGAGTTTTACTTGTCGTACCCATTTTTCCAATACGATACTTGTGATTTTTAATTTAGAATGAGTTTGCAACTTGCTTTTCAAAACAGTGTAACTCATTTTTTAACGTTTCATTACGATTTATTTAAAACTATCTCGTGAATTTTATTCTCAGTTTAATGAAACCAGTGGAAAACTGATTTCATATTGATTGACAATCAGCACTTTTGAACTGATTGATTTCCAAATTTGAAACCTGCCACTATTGAATCTTACAGAATAGGTAAACACCAGTTTTTTCAAGAGTTTTCAATTTATTACCGTCTACCTTGTAGGCAAGCATAAATAAACATTTTAATTCCAGTTTTCTCGTATCTGAACTTTTTATGTTAGTTTTTCAGTTGAAAAACGGTCTTATTTACATCATTTGTTTCATAACTGTCTTCTCATGTGATATGGGCACTGTTTTATTAAAAAATAATTTGTAAATTAAAGTCTCAGTTGTTTGTTACTATTTGAAAAGTGATTTTATACAAGTTGACAATTAATCTATGAATGGTTTCAAAATGGTTGCATGTGCTAATTTTACAAAAAATTACTACAACCGAAGGAAAAGTCTGGAAATACTCATAAGTCTTTAAAATAAAACACTAACACCCGATTTCATCACATTTTAAACTGCATAACCGCATCATCTGTAACCAGGAAACTGTTTTAAAATAAAAAAGAAAGGAATTTTTATTTTACAACTAGTTTTAGCTGAAAACGAGTTTCAATGAATTGGGCGTAAAAAATCTAAAATAGTTAATTTTTTGCAAACTGACTGCATCGATTCCGACCAAAAGAAACACGCCTGTTACTTAGTTTATATTTATATTCAGCCCTATCGTGGTACAGAGAATGGAAAATTCTCCGATATCATAGAAATCCTTTTATGAAATTTTAAAAATGCTGGGCGTTCCATAAAAACGTGCGTTAGGAAAAATATTTCCTGCAAAAATCCTGCAATTTGTATAAAATTGGAGAATTTTCCGTTACAATCGGTTACCCCAATAGGGCTGATTACGTATAAGTTTCATATAATACTGGAGTCGAATTGGGCTTTATAATTTCCAGGCAAAACTGACTCTACTGAGACCAATAAAAAGAGGAAATTGTGAAAAAATTCAAGAGAATAAAAAGACCGTTTCATTGTCGATCGAAAATAAAATAAAATTATTCAAAATGCTTTCAAGAAATATCTGATAATTCTATTTAAATCTGTCGCAAAGCTTATCATTATACTATCAAAGCAATACGTGATTTTATTCAAAAGTTTTTTTTACTGTGAATTGAAAACTATGAAATGAAATCATAATTTGATTAAGTTAGTTGCCACTGACATACGTTTCTTTGTTTAAGTTTAAGTTTATTGATTTCAATAAATGCGTAAACATTAAGAATATACTTCTTATATATAAGTGTAAGGCTTTAATTAATACAATGAATTTGTAACACAAATTTTGAAGGTTTTGACATTTCAACAACTAAAATATCGGTTAAGAGTTTTGTTTTATTTAACATAAAGAAATCCACTATTAAAGGTATTTCAATTTAGTTTGACACTTCTTCGATATAAACATATTCCATGATAAAATTGAAACACTGTAATTGTATGTATGTAGATTACCACCATGCTCTAGTAAGGGATTTTTTTTAAATACACTTAATTAATTGAAAATGTTTCTACCTATGTGTATAAATTTTTTTAATTCTATTATTCCTTTCAGTAATAAATCATTAGATTTACTTTGTAATGAATTTCTAAGATGAAGAAAAAAAAATAACTGTTCAACTCCTCACATAATTATAATCTTACCTTTCCATTCGTTCATAAAATAAATCCATTATATTGCGATCAAATTCAATTTGAATTAATTTAGCATTCGACATTTATGTAAGTTATTTTATATAAATAAATAAATAAATAAATAGTTTAAAAATTTAATAACAAATTTATAAAAAAACAAATTCTTAATCTAAATTCACTGTCATCAACAAAGAAAACCAAACGTATTACAACTAATATATATATATATAACACTCAGGTCGTTGGTACATAAATAATTATAAAATAACAACAAATAAAATCAAACTGAACACATTCAAACATTGGCAAAATTAATTATCACATTTGTATAAGAGAATTTAACAGCACTTTAGTAAAATGCAATCATACACGTGCTAAACAAAACACATCATTCTATCTATGTATATTATACATAAAAAAGCTCTGTTGCTGATGAGCAGATTGCTGTGCGCTGTCATTTATTCACTGTGGTGAATTGTATTGTGGGGGAAATTCAATCACAAAAAAAGATGATGAACTGTCACTTGGTCAACACTCTTTAACTCTTCGATTGCGACTAATGCATCATTTTCAGTAAAATTGTGATTTTCCTTTTGAAAATTGTTTCTATTTTACTGAAACGCAAAAGAAAATACATTTTATTTTGCTTGGAAACTTAAAAGGATGAAGAAGAACCCGTTGCGATCCATACAAGAGGTAAAAGAGGGATAGGAAGAGTGAGTTGTTGAAAACAATAGATCACCCCGTAAAGGGAGATGAATTTTACCTACATATAGGTAAAGGTGCAAAATAACAATGGGACACATTTTCTGTTCGGGCAGAAGGGACAAAACTATAAGTCCTTGGATGTTTATAATTTTTGAAGGAAGCGGGTGTAGAGATTAAAATACAACACACTGTATCCGTTTTATTGATCCTTTACCATATCTATATATACCTGGGTGTTTTCGTCAGTAAAACAAGATAAATAAATGAAAAAAAAAATCCAAATCTGATCCATGAAAATTGAAATAGAAGGAGATAACAAAACTGTATCGAATTGCACACAGGATGCGGATTAAATTCAGAAAAAAAAAATAACCAAAACACCTTCAAACGCTCTCGTCTCGATTAAAGGAAATTCCTTAATCCATTTTCGTATCTCATAAGATTCTTTGTAGAACTATTGACCTGATTTAATACAATTTAATTTGGTTTGAAATTGCAAGTACATCATTTATAGCTATGCATATGGTTGGTGTACTGTGCATTCGACGACAAAGAGATCTCAAGAGTAGCGAAAGTCTTCAGAATTATTTTTTTTTCTGTCGCGATGAGAACTCCTATTGCACTCTACACTCTACAGGGTTAGATGATGATATGGAGGAGGCGAAAAAAGAGAATATGGGATAAAATTTGTTTGAATAAGATTTTTCTCTCACGGTTCATGGATCGATATGGTTTTCAAGAGGGAACCAAAAACTATTGATAGATGAAATTTAAGCGATTAAATAAAAAAAAACTTATAATGAATGACAGACCAGCTGACAGAAAATGTGACATAAACGTGACGTTCGTATAACAATTTTTTATGTTTACAGTTCATTTTACATTGTAATAGAGAAAAAGTAAATAAAGATTCGTTTCTATAACAGAGTTGCCAAGGTATGCAATCAATTTAAAATATATTTGTGATTTGAATTTTGGGGAGGTAAAGTATTTTGGCGAAGTATTTTTGTACGCAGAAGCAGCAAATTTTATGCGAAAACTCTGACTTCAACTGTATGCATTGATTATCCTTTGCACCCAAAAAATTCGAGTTAACACAAAAACTAATTTTTTTTAATGCAATTTAAATTCAAGATGTGAATAAACATTTGATAGCTAGGTTGTGTGTGCAGAAAACCTAAAGTTTGCCTCAAGTTTTTTTTTTTTTTTTTAATTCACAAAACCCAATATCTCCACACGGAAAAATAATATGACAAAGAAAAAAATATATATGTATTACAAAACCACACAGGGACAACTCTCAATAGTATAGTTGCAAAACTAAAATTTAAACTCCAAGCTTATGATAAGATGAAATTTTTATTTAGTTTTTGAAGAATTTACCTAACAAGGTTTGAATCTCTTAGTTGTGACATTCATCTATCACAAATCAAATGCATTTTAAATACCAGAGTTTCCCATTGGTGTTTTTATTTTGTCTCTTAAATAAATGAACAAAAAATAAAATGAATTGTAAGCAAAAAATTAAATATTATTTTCATTATCTACTATTCCAAGACACATTTTATAATGAGTCACTTTGGAGAAGACTTAAAAACAAATCTGTAAATTTTTAAACATTATTTAAAAAAAAAAAATACTTAACACTACTTTTTGCATCTAGTCCTTTTTGCATCTAGTCTTTGTACCATCATATTAGTCGTCGTTTATGATTTATAAATAATACCAGATTTTTAAATTCCAATGTGTGAATTTTTGTGTATAGAATTTTAAAATTAGTAAGCTTTCCGCTTGAAGTTCGTTTATTCTAATGCTTTTATGGTTGAATTAAGATTTTAGTTTTAAACTTAAAGTAGGGTAAATTATTTATAATTATAATTATAAAAAAATTATGTGCTGCCTACCAAGTTCTTAAAACTTATTTTAATTTACAAGGGAAGTAACTATTGTTAATATCACTGTATTTTATAAGAAGTCTGTCATATTTATTCATGCTAATAGTTCTAGTTTATGAGTCAACTCAATCATGTAAAACTCTGATTCACATTATATTAAAAACTTCCCATTTTATAAAGCCCTTTAACTCCCCACGCGTTCCCATTATAACCTCGATAATAATGTACTTAAAACAACACGTTCTCGCATACTTATACTACCCTTGAGGTTCTATATATTGTATTCAGAAAAAAAACACACTAAGATACAATTACAATATTCTACACGTGCCATACCAAAGATTGATTTTGAAGGACAAAACCCCAAACTATCGTGTCTATATGCGAACAAATTCGGTATTAAAAATATATTTATAGTTGTATTAAAAAGAAAAAAATATTTCCAAGTAAAAAATGAGTGTATACTTAGATTGTTTTGCTACTAGATCAAAACAAAACTAAAATATCGATAAACTTTGATGTAACATGTTTGTATTTTAAAACAAAGGTGAAACTTTCTGTTCAAAAGTTACACACGTTTCAAGTGATTTTTAAGTTTGTAACTTGCACATCGTAAAATAAATTTAAAAAAAAACTTTGATAAGAACATGTCATGCTACCCCGACTCATATTTATTGTTCTTGGTGCATTTATTTATTTTGTTTGCTAAAGTAAATTTTGTATAAAATGTGAGATAGATTTTTAGCAGTATTTGCAAAAAAGATACTTTTTTTTTTTTTTTGGATATGACCTTCACTTTATGATTGCTTTGTTATTTTAAATTTGAAAATATGGTTGAATGTATGAAGGTTTATGACTTATTAAGAATCTTGACTCATTTCAAGGCTGACCAGCAAATGTATATGTGGATTTCTGACAAGTCAGAAATTATTGTTAGATATGAGATTGTGTTATGGAGAAATTTGATATTTAACTTTTGATGAAATACAGAAATATAATTTCTTTATTTTGGTTTTGATTGTCTTAAATGAATATAAACTTTGCACAAGGCATGTTTTTTTGGGTATTCTCATTAACAACTAGTTTTTTTCTTAAAAGAACACAAATTAGTTATTACTGAGGAGACAGCAAACAGTCGAAACAAAAATTTGATATCACTTGTTGTCATTGAATAATACATTTGCAGTTACCAAATAATCAGCGTAGCATTATTCAATGTGACAACCAGACAGCGCTGGAATAACTTAATAGAAAATTAAAATGTCAAGAACAAATATTTGATATAGCTTCGCTAGTAGCCAAATCTCGAGTCAAATACTCAATTAACCATTTCTCAAGTTGATCATCAGATGGCGCTGTTATCACTGAGAAGACACCAAAAATGGCAATAACATTTGTAATCACTACTTGTTGTCATTGAGACGGTCACCAAATACTCAGTGTAGAATTATTCAGTTGGACAATTTAGACAGAGCTGTTATAACTAAAGAGAAAAACAAAACGTCAAACACATATTTAATTTGTTGCTATTGAGTAATATTTTCTATTAGCCAAATGCTCAAATAAAACAAAACATAAATCCTAAAATTAAAAATTTCGAACTACTTATAATAAATTCAATAACCACTTCAATAAACCTTTCCTCCGAAATATACATAGATAAATTCAATTAAACACTGAAAAATCTTACAATACAGATTAATATTACCTATAACCGGAACCATACACGAAGTCGAATAATCAATAATTAGCGAAAAGAAAAAAGTGTTGCAATTTTGGCACTAATTTTTTTTTTATTAAAAAAGAAAACTCTTTTATATTTAAAAAAAAACATACCAGTAGATTTTTTTTTTTTAAGTTTTGTTTAAAACACAAATATTTTTTTTCAAACTCAACTATTTGGGACACAGCTTTAATTCTGTTTCAATAAAATGTTTGCTAATTCATTATAGATTTAAGATTAGTTCAAATATAAAATATTATTTGCACAAATGATGACATAAATTCATTGGATAAATGCGCGAACTACAAAATTCATTTGTGCAAATATTTGCAAAGATCACATAAACTACGAGCAAGTTGCTTTTTACTTTTGTTGGTGCTATGGTAGTAGATTAATGTGGATACGTATGGTGTCTTTATTAACTACAAATATTCAAATGTAATTCTTCGATAATACATTTTTTTTTCGTTAAGTGAAATTGAATCTTCTTAAATCAATAAAACCTAAAACCGCACAAAATCTTTATTAATGGAATTCAATTAATTGACGGATTTATAACCAACTCTCTATAAAAAAATAAAAATGTAAGCTTGCATAATCGTTTTCTTCGTGGGAAAGTATAAATTTTCGCTCACCTTTCTTCGCTACTTAGTGACTCGTATTAAATTGGTGTTCACAAATTACACCACTTTAATGGCAATCTTTGACTTTTTTTTTAATGGAAGGTGATGTGATGTGGTATGTAGAAAGTACCTAGGTTTATTGAAAGCTATATAAAGAAATTTTGTATTTGTAATAAAAAAATAAATAATAAGATACTTTAATCTTCTTTTAAGTGTGAGAGGAAATATTCACAAAGAGTTTATTTACAAAGTGAGGGAGATGAAACATTATTTTAGTATGTATTTGATTGAAAGATCAGACGAAGATGTTTCCCAGAACATTATGAAATATCTAGCGGTATACCTAATGGAGGTAGAAAAATACAGTGGGCGACATTATCTGGAGGTATGCATATTATAAAACACAGGATTGGTTCTTCATAAGCAGAATATTTACTACTTACACAAAGATGCTTTAAAAAAATAAAACCTCTATCAAACTTTCGATCTGATGTACATATCCTCCCCCTCATGACAGAAACAATAATATCCAATTTAAAAATATTGGGTAACCGTATTTTAAAACCGATCGCTATTTTTTCCTGTATACGTACAACTTTCACATAAAGCTGGTAATATTAAAAAAAAAGTCTCATTTTATATCCGATTCCATTTTAATCACCATTGCCTGAAATTTCTAATTGCACATTCACATTTTCGGCATGAGGGGGACGATATACATAAGTCCCTTCATATAACATCTGCGTTTGCATCAAATAATGAAAACAAAGAAAGCTTAAATCGCCCATCACTATAACCACCCACTCAGTGAAAATCCACAAAAAAAAAAACTAACAATAAAAAAAATAATGAAAGTGCCCATCAAAGATGATGATGATCGTTAAATGATATTCTCACATCAAAATGTGCCATGTGCGATGTTCACTCAGTGCTTTTGTTGCATTTCTCCAAACCAATAAAGAAATTCACCAAAATAAAAACTATAGAGAGACCATATCGTTATGGTTTTGTTGTAGAAATCAAACAAAAAGAAAGAAATATACATGTTTATATTGAAGAAGAGAAACCCAAAATGAAAGGCGAACACGGAGAGAGTTTATTACACAACACTACAACTACATGAACAACATCTAGAGGGAAATCTGAATTTCGAAAATTAAATATCGCCGCAATAATGTAATATTGCTGCGTGTTGTGGGGAGATCATTTACATATTTCTTTTATGTTAATACTGTTAATGCACTCTTTCTTTTTGTTTTCCTATTTTTACCTTTCCTTTTTTTTAAATTTTTTTTTTGTTGATCGATTTGGGGGAAGACAACATGAGTATCCATAAAAAGATTTGTTTGTTCGATTGCAACATCAAACTTATTCCATGTGTGGTGAGTTTTGATATTATTGATGGGAGATTTCATTTTTATTTCATAATTTATTACCTATTTTGGTGGCGTGTTAGTGTGTTTATTGAAAGTTCCATTTATACAAAAAAGAAGAAGCATTCTAATTTATATGATGCCTAATCGTTAAATGAAGTGGATGACATTAATCGATTATAATTTTAAAATTGTAATGTGGTTCTGAGATAAAATTAAATGTGATGCTATGAGACATATATTGAGGGTGCAAGCATTTCTATCAACTATATAAGATATTTTTATAGCCGTTTAGTTAAATGTTTGTTAACATTAGACCGGCCTCTCTACTGATAAAAGATGTTTACGATCTAAAAAACAGAGATGGGTTTCACATTTTGTATGGAAAGATGTTTACCAATTAATGGGTATTGTTTAAGTGGATCCCTTTAATTGTTGTAAAATAAACACTACGACTACGATATTCATTTTTATCGGTCTGACTTTTACAGTTGAAAAAGTTTATCAATGATTTTTGTCATAAACAATTATTGATTTACGTGCATAAGGTTAATAAAATATTGAAGCATTTTTTTTATGACAAAGGAAATTACATAAGCTTCATCAATGCCAGCAAGATCTTCAGAATTTTTTTTTATTTTGACTGCAATCAAATTAAATTCTCGAACGTTGAAAATCATTTTAAAATGTTTATTGAACAAAAGTAGATATTTTCTAGTTAAAGTTTTAAGCATTTTCTACAAGTTTCAATTAAAATTAATTCACAAAAGATACATTTTTATAAGTTCTATAAACAAAAAAAAAGTAAGAAATAGAAATTTAAAAATAAAATATTTAGATGAAAGAAGAATAACAGAAAAAAATAAACCCATTCTTTTAAAGTAAACAAACCATTTTAAAGTGTTTGTGTGGTGTTGACGTAAATTACCAATCCTTTCAATCCAAAGAAAAGAAAAAATTAAATTAATTTTATAAAGGTAATCAAATTTTCAGCGGATATACATACATACCTATTTGAAATGCAAATCATTATAAAATGAAAAATTACTGACAATAATCATTTCGAGGTATTTTTAAATATTATAGATCAGAATTTCTTTCATTAGAATTCTATTCTATAAAAAAAAAAAATTTTTTTTTATATATTAGTCCACTTCCCGTAAAATGAAAAATGTATTCCAAAAATCTTGGCATAAGTATGACCTTTGACGTTTGAAATAATCAATTTTGACAAATAAATGTACTCTCATCAATTATTACGTACAGGATTGATAATTTGTCTATGAACAAAGAATCATGTTAAAAATATCTTTGAACAGTCGAACGAGTTCCAACATCTCAGGTTCGTGCATTGTGATTGTGACCCGAGTACAGCATAAGTAAAATATTTCGGAATTATTGGCAATTATTTCGAAAGTCAGTAATTTCTCCAACACTAGGAACGTGTCAAATTGTGGCGCAGAACTCAGTAGTAATGGGAGAACCTTGTTAAGAGTTGCCAGAAATTATTTTGAAATTGTATTTTAGAAAAATATATATTTTAAATAATTAACCTTCTATATTAAAGTGATTCATGAAGAATGAAAGAGGTCTTAACATGCATTAACGTATTGTGGGAGTGAATATATCGGAAGATTTATCTGTGCAGTCTGGGAAAGAATATAAAGCCACTGAAGAGGCGATCACGACATCTTTTTGCATATGACCCATTATAACAACATTATGATTTTCTACCATATAAATAAGGTGCAATCTACTCTTTCTATGAATAAAATATTAATCTATTTTTATAAGTTTGAGAAGTCCTTCACAAACCCCATAATAGCTAGAATGCAAATTATATTATTGTTCATTCTCAAAGTCAGATTATTAGCTCATGTTATGTATAGACCTAAGATAAGTGCAAATGTGAGTTTTTGGAACACCAACGACTTAATAAAAGGGTTTTGATTTCTGTTACCTTGTCGTTTCTTTCGAAAAGGATTGTAAAGAAAATCAGAATTTGTTATCTTGAACGTTATAATAGACTGCAAGTAACCAAGGACAACAATTTCCCAGATCACCTAATTAGATCCTCAGGTGGTTCAAGCAGGAATTTTTTGCTTATTGTTATAAAGTTCATAAGAAAAAAATTAATTAAAAGAAAAGGTTTAAAAGATTTGTAAAAAAAAAACAAATTTAATTTCGAATAATTTCAACAAACTCTTGTTGCTAGCTTAGGCTTATTAGATTTTCATTTGGTTTTATTAAAACATTTTCTTTTATCATTTTTAGTTTCAAAAAGAAATATGGTTAGTTGAAAGAAAAGGATAAAATTTAGTAACAAAATTAATTTAATTTCGAAAATCCTCCACAAACTGTAGCGTAGGCATATAATTCTTATTTGCATTGTAATACCGCATTTAATAATCCGAAAAGGACTCAATACGTTCAGAAAATCAATTCCAATTAGAATCATAACACATGTAAGATTTTAATATTTCATCGGAAAAATAACATCTCTAACAAGAGCTGTTTTAGGAGAAAGAACAATTTCATATTTATCTTCTTATCTTAAGTAAAAAATGCGACTTCTTGATAAAGAAAAAGAAACACCACCAATTCAAATGCCAAGCTCCCTTAAAGAATTCCATTCATTTATATCACAAAATTCGCGAATAACTTCACCCTACTCAATTAAATTTTAGACCTCGATTATGGTTTCTTTATAAAACTGACCTAATTTCTTAGTTTTTTTTTTTTGAGCACCATCAACTTAATATATATATATGCACGTTAATTTGTTCCACTCTTCTCCATCAATTTTATAAGGTTAAACGAAACAATGAAACACAAAGGCAATCAAAAAATTGTTGTACACGATTTAACAAAAAAAAAAAAGAGGACACGAACAAAAAAATATCAAAAAATTGGGTCAAAATGTTAAGAGCAAGCCTCCCTATCTCTTACTGAAAAAAAAAGTATCGCGTATCTATCTGTGAAGTGTTTCTTTTGGGGTCAACCTCGTTAATTAATTGAATTTGATTCAATTTTTTTTTGATTTTTATTTGTTTGATTTGGAAATTATAAGTGGCAACACAGTTTTTTGACACTTTATCAATGTTCAGAAAAAAAAAGTAAAAGGAAGTGTACGTTACCTTTTATCACAGAAATTCGCTGCTGTACAAAATTCCTTTGAATTCGGGCATTTAACTAATAATACTAGGCACATAGGAGATTGTTGCTGCTGATTATTGCTGATATTTTGCTGCTGTTGCAGATGATGACTGCTGCTGCTGCTTCCACTGCTACTATGGTGGTGATGATGATGATGATGTGAAGACGAAGGAGAATGATGATGCGCTGGATTATTCGACTGATGCTGCTGTTGTTGCTGTAGTTGTTGTTGCTGTAGATGCTGCTGGATAGTGTGGCTAATCCTATTTAACGTGCTATTACCGCTCGTACTTGCGACACCACTATTAACGGTATTATTTGTACTATTACTACTACTGCTAGCCGCTGCAGAAGAAGAAGAAGCAGAACTACTACAATGCAGTATGTTGTTTCTGTGGTTGCCAGACGTTGATGTATTGCTGCGGGTATTGCTGCTGCTGGTGCTACTACTACTTGATGAACTAGTACTACCAAAATTTAGGTGACCCAAATGTCGTTCGATTGGGCAATATGGTAAATTTGGTGGTGATTGTCTATGTTGCTGTGTAGGAGGTGGTGGAGGAGGAACGTTATTTTGCTGCAGCAACTGTGAGAGGTGTTGCTGGTGCTGCGTAGGCTGTACTGGTGGCGGTGGTGGTGCAGGTGAAGTTAGATTATGTTGCAATTGTTGGTTGCAGCAATTAATATTATTAACTGTTGCATTAGCAACTGCACCTAAAACAGCGGCTGCTGCCGATACAGATGTCGATGATGTTGTTGTAAAACTGGTATTACCAAGAATGTTATTACTACTACCACTAGAACTACTAGAAGTTGTACTGCAACAACAACATCGATGTGGTGGCTGTTGCTGTTGTTGCAATTGTTGTTGAAGAAGCTGTGAACTACTTGCGATTTTCTTCTTGATTTTCACATAAGGATGGAACATTTCAATTCTTTTACTTATTTTTACTTCAAAAGTATTTTGAAGAGAAGAAAAATACTATTTAATTTTTTTTTTCTGTATGTATCTTTAACAATTCAAGGCACTTGTAAACAATTGCATAGCTTTTTTTCTAAAAAAAATTGTTTAACAATTTATATTTTATCACTTAACACTTTATAGATACTTTTTTTTTTATTTTTCAGATACTTCTGTTCCGAAACCCGGAAATCAAAAAAAAATTATATTTTTTCGTGTATATCCAATATTTTAGGGCAGAAAAACGAAATAAAAAAAAAATCTATCTCTCTATCTAGGCGAGATTTTGCTCAATTTACATGTTGAGATACTTTATTTTTGTTGGTCTTGTTTAGGTTGAAGGTAGGTAGGATAAGGTTGTGCACGCCGTTTCGGGTCAGAATGATATCATACGAACAAAACGAACCGCGCTGAACGAACGTTGCTTAACAACTGACTGAATTACTTTAGTCAGTGAATTTTTTGAAATTGAATTTTTATTTTGTTTCTACCTCGGCCCCAAGAAAATGTGAGTGTATGAGTGTGGATTTCTATTTTTATTGCATGGCATTGTGTTTGTGAGTATCTGAGTGAGTATATTTTACGACGCCTATTACCTTGCCTCTCTAAATTGTTTTTTTTTTTATTTTTATGTTTTGTAGTACATTCAATTATTTTACAAGGGAAGGTTGTAGAATTATAGTGAAATGTGAGTAAGTATTTGTTAAACATGCGCCGATATTTCGCAGAGCATAAAATTGTTTAGTAAAAAAGAGAGTGAGATACTTTTGTTCACATATACATACACGTAATAGTTGTGGCATGTTCATGTGAATTGAGGGTACTTAATGATATCAAGGTAAAATATACGAAACAAAAAGAAAAAAAAAAAACATAAAAAAAAAGTAGAAAAAAAGAAATCGCATGTGTCGACAATTTGACTAAAGTTAGAGTAGAGCCAGACACAGATAGATGTCGAAATTGATTTCGTTGCGAGAGAGTTTTCAAGTTGTATCAGTGATTACTCTGATTAGCCAGTGTTAGGGGCAGAGAAAATATTAAACAGAGAAAGAGCAGCACTCTGGTGGCAGTTTCGGAAAAGACATCGACAATCGACTCGATACAGGGAAAGAGATTAGGATGATTTCTAAAGAAAGTGTAAAAAGTTGTTCCCCTTTAAGTGATTGTATCTTTCTAGATATACAAAAAATGTTTGTTATACTATTTAATTGTATGTTGTATGTAAATGAATTTATCCTCTCCTCGTTAAAAAGGGGGAAATTTTCATTTTTAATTGTTTGGTGTTAATTTGAGTGTGATAAAACGGAAGAAGATGAACTGAAGGAAATTTCGAAATCAACTTCTGATGAGTTTAAGCGGCACGGCACAGCTCGGTGCATTGTAATTATGATAGAATTTGGGCGATATAGGTACATACATAACATATGTATACATTTAGGATACATTTTGTGTGATACACTATCTTATGTAAATTTGAAGTTAACCCCATTATTGATGGGTGATATTGAGAATTTCTATTTGAAATGAGAATTACTTTACATAATAATAATATAAGTAAGTGCTGGTCTGCTGGTGGTGGTAGTCGGGGTCATTTGTTAATTATTTGGAATGAAGTTAAAGAAAAAAACAATTCTTGAATATTAAAAATTGAGGGATGAGGTTTTTAAGAAATGTTTTCTGACAGGCACTTTAGTAGATAATAACATTTCAATAATTAAAAATATTTTTAAAAATGAAACACATATGTATTAATAAGTATATACAGGAATGGATTCGAAAATCGAATCGAATACGGATATTTTGAATTTATTAAGCTCTTAAAGTTGAATTGGAATCCGATTTCAATCCGATTAATTTTTGCACAGTATAGAATTGAAATACAGAAAGAGTGTTTCCACTTTCTATCCTTTTATCAAGACGGCAGCGGAGGAATTCCCAGATGAAGTCGGAATTACTCCCCTATTTGTCAAAGACATTTTATGATCGTAGAAGATAGAACAGTTCTTCCGCCAATTTATCTCCTCACTCTTATCGTCATGACAAGTTGCTTCGTTAATGATCAAATATCCCGTTATTGATCTTGTCCAGATATTCCAGATATTTAGACTTCTATAACTTTATGGACACCACTATTCTATTTAGAAACATATTACCTACTGACAGACTATTTAGAGAGGAACGCACTTTTAAAAGCTTAATGGAGCAACCAATCAAAAGAAAAGTCTTCCGGTCGTTTTACATTAATGACGCCGAAGCATTTATGTTTTCCATCAGATGAAACCTCTTATCGGGTTCTTATTACAATTATCAATATCATCAATTGATAAATAATTGACAGTCGTAAAAGGGAGGAACAGTCTTGATAACAGTTTAATTTGACGTATTGACACAGGAATGTCAAATATGGAAATGAAATTACCCTCTACATTAACACAACAAAATGATTTTTATCTTTACAACGACGACAAATATGATTTGAAAACCTTTTTTGTCTTCAACCTTCCAGACTATTATTGTGATAAAAGCAAGAAATCTACACGTGATCATATAGGTGGTGATCATTTTACATCAACAATTGCCTCGATTTTAGCTTGAAGTTTCAGTGGTGAAACAGAGTTTGCCCAGCGCTTAAGATATACAAGTTAATAGATACCTAAAACCTAATCAAGCAATCAAATTAATGTTTTCGACTAGATAACAAATTATTATGTAGTACTCGCTACTTAAGGATAGTACTACCATAACTCGTGCGAAAGGATTAAATTATTTGCATTAATTCAAAGCGAGTCAAAGGTAAGGCAAGTTTTAATGACCCAAACATTAATTAGAGTGTTTTTATTTTTTAGTACATCATTCACTGAAAATTTTTATTAAAAAAGCTCTTTTTTAAAAAGGGTTTTGATATATTGATCGAAAAGGTACAAAAATACAAAAACTAAACTAAGATCAACTTATTTTGAAATAAAAGTTATGATTGTAATTTAGTTCATAAATATCCAAAAAGTTTAGTTTGCAAAATAAATTTTTTATCTATTCAGTATTATAACATTGAGTAAGTTAAAGTTCAACAATTCCTCATTATTTCAAACGTCACTATCCTTGAAATATAAAAAATGAGAAATCAATTCAAAGGCTTTATTATCAATTCAATTATAAGTAAGGACTTCTATGATATCAATTGTAATTATAGTCATGGCTATTAAGGGCGTTGCTATAGTTCTCTTTATTTGATAGAAACTCAATTAAAACCTATTTTTTAATCCTTTTGTTAAAAAAAAACATCTGGTAACATAGTGGAAGTTGTTGCAGGTCCTGTCACAATAGTATACAATATTAATCCTCAAAATAATAAATAACAACAAAACATTGCAGGTGTCTATTCATTTCTCGGTTAACCTAATTGTCTTCTTTATGAATAACAAAGAGAATTCACTTTAACCAAAGATATTATAAACACCCTCAATATAGTTCTCCATTAAGAAAAAAACGTATACATCCCCTTTTAACAAAAAAGTACGCCCCGTGGTCTTTCTTATCACACTCCTTACTCTTTTATGTTCATGTCAATTTATCCCTTTTCCCAACCAAAGAAATCCCATAAAATGAAACATACATTCGTAACCATCATCCCAAAGAATATTACACAAAAAAAAACTATATCCTTCCATTACATCCTTGCGTTGACTTAAAACCCCAAAAAAATAAATTCACATCATCTTTTTAATCACACAGGAGAACAAAAAAGGAAAAGGAAATTCGCAAAGTTAGAAAATAGGGAAGCAGGGAAGAAAAAAACCCAACCTGAAAGTATAAAAATGGTCCTTAAGTGATTTATGTAGGTCCTTCAAAAAAAAAAAAAGAACCCTCCATATCACAAAAAATTGAAGGAAATTAAACTTTTGACATGACTGTGCTTCTGTGATGTGGAAAACTTGGGAAACACTTGTGCTTACGAAATGTTGAATCTAAACACCCTCTCCAGAAATAATATGAAAAGAGACACCCAACTCTCAATTCTCAAACATAAAATAAAAATCAAATTACACACACCATCTAACTTTCCCACAAACACTTTGATGACCTATTTTGTTTTGTATTTTGTGGAATCAGAAAGAGAATAAGAATCTATATCTAAATGCTTCTCACTTATACAAGCATTTCACAGCTATACACACACATATTCTTTTTCGTTCTTTGAAAAACATATATAGGAGAACAGTGAAGGCGAAAAGTGATAAAACCTCATTTCCACGCTTGACATCTGCTTAACTTAGATAAAGATGAATGGCTAGAGATTGCAAGTGGGTAATGTCGTTTTGTTGAAGCACACAGAGAGAGCGACAGGCCCAGAATAGTGGTTGATGACACACAAAAAACCTTAAATTGGTGAATTTGACAGGCAAAGATATCTAACGCAGACTTACCAACTTACATGCCTAACCTAGCTATAGTAATCGGTTTCAATTTATTAGGGGATACATCCCATGATTAGGGTTGCAGAGAGGGATAAACCAACCCAAATTTCTGTTTCTATTCGTTTTTGTCATCGTTCTAATGAGAAAGAGAACAACTATACTTTAGGAAGGTCACAACAACTCTATAAATGGGGGACACAAGCACAAAACACACGGAGAGAGCAAACGAATTAATCAAAGCTGACATAATGAAAATTATACTGGGGGTGGTTTGAGAAGGGGGAGCAGTATTGAGGGGTTTGGGTCGTTTAGTTAGACCTTGGAAATGTTTAACTATCAAGGAAGTCAGGCGTTATTAAAAAAAAATTCTGTTTTATCGATAAACGATGAGTTAGATCATCGATTTGTTTGAACGTTAAAAGTAGAGGGTTTTCTTGATAAAAAAAAATTATAAAGATTGATGACTTTTAATATAAAGATAAACCTTTGGATGTTTGGTTTGCTGAGTTTGATTGTATTTTTGCTTCTATTAGAGAGGTTATGAGAGTTCAGTATGGAGGCTAGAAACTAGAACTTGTTTACCGAGCTCAATTATTCTCGTTTACACTGCTATATATAGCTTCTTTTTTGTTTGTCAATTATTCATAATGAATGTGTTTATAAACGATAGAGGTTAACATTTTAGAAAAGATCTTGAAGAGGTTAACGAACTGATGATATAATTTTTTTATTAGTTAATCATAGATGTTGTGTGCGAACATGAGCATGAGCATTACTTAAGGAGTCTGATGAGCGGCATGCCCGCTATATGAAATCGTTACAATTCCAGCCCAAAAGTAAGTATAATTATATCTTCGATATCGTTTATATTGGCTGCAGTACTACCCTCGCCCCTTTTGTGGTCCTTAGTCGTAGACAATATAAATGGGGTTATTGTAAATCGATGTTATATATGGTCAATAATCGATCTCATTGCGACTGGATATTCACTTTTCATAAATTTATAAATAAATAAAAAAAATATTAAATATGAAGTGTCAAATTGAAATGTCATATTAATAGCTTTTTATAAAATGCATCATATACGATACTTATAACAAAAAATGTATTTTAATATTTTTTGTCTGTCTCTTTGTTTGTTTCGGATAATCTCGGGAACGGCTGGACTGATTTTGACATTCAACTTACCACACATCCGGAAAGATTAAATTAAAAAAAATTTCAATGATTCTGAAGAACAATCATAATCCGTCTTCTAAGAATGCTTAATAGCTTTCACCTAAGAGAGAGCATTCTTCAACTTAAAAGCACATCAAGTAGAACAGCAATATCATTTTATCACTTTTATAGGGAATTGAAACAATTCTAGGTTAAGTCTTATCTGCATAGATCCAGGACGTAAAGTTAGTGAATAAGTTTTCTCAACAAAAAATTAATGTGAAAGCTATACAAAATACGAAAAATAAGTACCGATATGCGTAATAGACTTTCCGTGGCCTAAACCATTGTGCTTACATAGTCTTTTCCATTAGAATAATTTCTTTCCAAATTCAAAGTCTAGTGGTCTCTTATAGCTACATAATAGTTTTTAAGTCCAGTCAAGACGGAACTTAACTGGATGACTATATTTGTGGCGTGATCAGTGAACGAGGATAATATTGAACATAAAAAAATAAGAATTGTATCTTCTCAGACAACCAAGCTGCTATTAGCTCCAAACTTATTACCGAAACCATCACGGTAGCACTAGATTTTGAAAGATAAAATACTTTGAAATATAATGCACGAGAAGCTACCTCTTACCCTGAAAAAATAAAGCATCTACAAAATTAGTAGATTTACGAAATGTCGAGTTTACAGTAAAGTTTACAGAAACCGGAAAATTACTTCACACTGTCAACAGCTGTGTATGTCCTAAAACAACATTTTTACGTTGAAAACGTACCCGCTTTAGTTTTGAATGTTAATACAATTAAAACGAATTATTTAAAACTGATTTTATGGCATTTTCTATAAACGCAATAAGCTTAGTTTTTAATGTTGACAACTTTAACTTAAATCGTAAGATTTGTTCAACGAGACACCCTGCACTTCAGAACTAAAACATGACAAAACAACAATATATTTCTTACAATTTAACAAATCTGCTCTTATTGTTCTGATTTAAAGGCAAATCCTTTCCAAAATGGTTGTGAACTGCACTGAAAAGGATTATGAGGCAGCTTTAAGAATATTTCAGAACTTATACTTTCTCATTTTACATTTTAAAAAATTTATTATTTGACAGCTGATGTTTTTTTTTGTACATCTTGAATTCATGTTTTATATAAAACTACTCGTGTACTAAAACTTGTGTTAAGCAAAAAAAGTGTGGTAAAACTTGTGTTCTGGTGTAGGTTGTGGGGTTTTTTCACGAAAAAAGCGTTTTAGGCCATTGTGAGAACCCTACAAGACTCAAAACAGTTCCACCCCAAAGAAAATTCTTAATTTCAAGTTGCAATCTGCAAGAAAAGAAACTACATGCTCTAGAAAATATCCTGTGGATGGTATAATATCAAGAAATCGCAAGTTCAGATCTGCATAAGCCCACTTATTTAATATTTCATCTTTAGACAGAAACGAAAAACCTTTACCATCAATCTATCAATTCAAAGCACATCAAATAACTATATTAATCAAAACATTATTGCATCCAAACATGAAATCACCTATTTAATTATATCTTTATGATTATAAAACATCTACCAAATTCGGAGGCCGCATAGGTTTGACAAACAAAAATGAAAGATAGAAAACCGATTCACTATGCTGCAAACGAATTACTTCCGTCTTACTAAATGTTAGTCAACAGCGTATCTCCTCATCATAGACAACTCAACCTCCTAAATTTCCGAAATTGAAGGTAAATGTTAATTAAACTAATGTTACTCTAACTTTTCACCCTACAGAAATTAAAAAAAAAACACACATAATTATGAATTTCCATGATACCGTCATCAATTAAAAAAATGAATTGAGCACAAAACTTGAATCAAATCAATATCACGTTCCGAAGGCAATATAAAGTTTCGCCGTGAGAGTTTCCGCAAAGTTAGTTTTAACATATTTGTAACTTTCAATGGGTCCATACTCCACACGCTATAAATGAAATCATCATAAAATAAAAAAAAAAAATGAAATACTTAGCCAAATAAAAAAAAAGATACTTTCTAGCACAATACTATACAAAAAGTACCATGCCTCTAACGAGGAACCTCGTCCTCGATTCCCCACACTCTTTTTAACACAAGCTTATTACATAACCCGAACTCTCGATTCGCGATGTAAAATGCATAAAAATACAGTTAGGACAGAGAGGGGCGGAGTTAGAGGGAAGCTAATGCTAGGCGCCATGCTTATAGAGTTCACATAAACTGAATTTGTTGTACATTTTGTATCTTTTTCGGTTTTTGTTTTGATTCCATTTGAATTTTCTCTTGCTTCTTCGTGTATCTTTCACAACAATTTACCACATGGTAAAAAAACTACACAGAGGTGAAGACAGACAGAGAGAGAGAGATTTAGTGTGTACTGTGGAGTGGCAGACTTATGGAGACTTAAGATATGTTTCGAGTATACCAGGGCTTTGATCTTCCATCGGTAAGCCTTTTTTATTTGATTTAATTTGACTCTATATAGATTTAGCGAAAATGTTGGTTTTCTTGGTAAAATACATACTTTTTATTGTTGCAAAATATAAAACAATTAAAAAGTTAAATTTTTTTGAGGAAAAAAAATGTTTTTATTGTTTGACAAACGCCTTGGCTAACTTGGTTCGGTGTTGCCATTATCCGTAGGCCATTTTTTGGACTTTCTAAAATAACTTTTCAACGTAAGTATTTGTTTTCTTTTACTGCGCGCCGGGTTATAAAAGAGAAATAAAAATCCAACAGACCACACCGCACTACCAATAACGACGTAATGCACCAGGCGGTGCGGTGGTGGCGTTCAGGGAAAGCAGGCAGACCAGCAGGCCACCACAACCATTCACTTTTGTCGATTTTTCATGTTGTTATTGTAAATCGAACCGCATCGGTTAACACGAGGAAGTGAGATTATTTTTCAGCTCATTTCATCTTGTGAAGTTTTTATTATCTACTTGTATCTTTTTATCTTTTTTTGTGGTCTGTCATTTCGGGGGCAGTTGCATAAATGGTTCGATTTTTATTTTGGCCATTTGGCCCTTTCATTAATCATCAAGGTCAAGTGAAATTTTAAATAAATTATAAAAATAAAAAAAAAATAGTAAACAGTGTGCACCACTTAGAAATCGCATTTTCTCTTTATTGCATAAATAGAGGAGAAATACAAAAGAGAGATTGTATGGATGGTTTTCTTTATAAATGGCACCAGAAGATACAAAGATATACTCATCGTTTCACATTTGAATAAAGCATAATTTCTTTTCTTTTTCTTTTCTTTTTTATTTTTTTGGGAGAAAAAGATTAATTTAGAAAGAAAGTATTACACAGCAGCAGCAATTTAGATATCGTTCGAATTGGTGGTCATAATAATAATTGAGAAAGAAAACGAGCCATGGAAGACACGAGCTAATTTAATTTAATAATAAGTGTGAGATTTGAATGGTTTTTTTTTTTCTGAAAGTGATCTTCTTTGATCTTAGGTGCTGTTTTTAAAAGGGAAAATGTTTTCTGATTTGAAGATTTTTTTTTTAATAAGAAAGGTGAAAGGTTCCTGTATCATTTTATCAACGCTGTCATGGCTGACGGTTTGATCCTGTTTTTATTATACTATGTAGATCAATACCCTGGCAAATGAAAAACCTATGGATATTCAAGCTATCCAGGCATTTACAAGTTTAAGTTTGCTGTTTTTTATAATAGTTATATATAAGAAAGTTCTTTTTAAAAAAGCAGCTCACACTCCAACACCCACATTACGAGTGTTTTTTTTTTTTTAAAGCTATGTGTAGTGAAGTATGTAGAATTTTCCAGTAAAATTTTCCATACAAGCATTCCACATTGAAAATCACTGCCGATAAAAGCAGATGTCAAATCTCACTGCCAATAGATTTTCGACTCTCATTCGAGTATCTAAAAAAAATTTGTTATTACAATTTTGTTACTTTTTACATCAGAATCTCATAAAAATCAGTTCAGCCTTTATTAAAACTAGCCAGATATTTCCGTACATAGGGTCCGATTTTCAATTTTGAGGAGTCATTTTATTGAAAAATTTTATTAAGACACATTTTTCGCTACATCAATAAATTCATGATTGTATTAGTTTCGCAAACATCACATAAATCACTTGATTAAGCAAAAATGTGCCTTGATAAAATATGTTTCTTTGAAAAAACAAAAATAAGTTTTCAAAAATAAAAATATTTTTAAATCAAAAATCAAATAAGCTACCATAACTTGGATTACCATATGGTTGTTTCACAAAGCCGCAAGTGTAAACTTAGGGCATATAATAACGCATACGTGGCTGGTGCCCGAATAAATAATCTTAAAGTATGTAATTTAATCAATTTTTTTTTCCTTGCTTCCTTGTATTTGACTATCTCAGTAAATTAGCCAAAAATATATCTTAATAAACTGTGTTTGTTTGTTAAAACAGTAAGTAAACCAAAAGTTTTACAAAATTAAAATTGGATCACGAAGTACGAAGATATAACAAAAATCGATCTATTTGACGGCCAATTTTTTAAAATGGTGGACAAACGACCATTATTTGGACCATGTACCAATTTTCTTATCATCAAAATCATGCAAATCCCGATCAAAAAATATCTCAAAGATCGAAAACTTCTTAATAACCTGCAATATGGTCTTTTTATAAACAAATCCACTGGTGATTTATTGACATATTTTACCGAAAACTCCAACCATAATTTGAACACGATTTTGGTAAAACTAAGATTGTTGCACTTATGATTTTCTGAGTTTGGAATGAACCTCCTTTATCAAAAAAGCGCGCATTCTCTTTATCGTTGCATTAGAAATTACTTTTCAGACCGTACAACATGTAAAATGCTAGTGTGCCCCAAGGCTCCGTTTTGTATACTTCTTTTTTTCTAATCTTTATTAATTATCGTCCTGCTAATTCTAATTCAATGACCATTCAATGACTGGCTAAGATACTTTTTCTTCGGATGCGACTGAATCATATAATAAGTTCGTTAAATTTCGACAATGATAGCAATGATTATTAAATGGCAATTTCCTCAATGCCATATTATTATAAATAAATGGAACTTGAATCGAAAAAGACAAGAAGCTGTGTGTATTGGTCTGCGCATTATAAAATTACAAAACAACGTTGTACGACCATATATTCGTCACACTGCAGATTTCTATGTTTTGTTGTAAGATGCATCTACACATATTTTCCGTTCTTCTGAACTGGCTTCAATTCGCAAAGATTATATACGCCCAAAGAAGGAGTACTATTCTGATGTTTGGTCGGGACGGGATCGGATGTACCAATTATACATCTTCAGTTACTAAATAAACAGAATTCAAAACCAGACAATAAAACTTATAGAAGACAACAAAAGTTATGTGAACACAGTAATGTTCACATATAACATCAACGTCCGTTATTCACCTATTCCTTGACTGCATGCGATTTCAACAAGATCATGATGTTTTCAGAGAATACTGGATAATCCAAAAAGCTTTAATTTCAAACCATATTATTTCACCAAACTAGATTGATTTTTCTTTTATAACTTTGAAAGTTCTGAAAACACAACCGCGTTACGAAACATCAAATGTCAATTTAACAAAAGACTGTGCAAACTTTTCACACATTTTTGCAATCCCATAACTTGAATTGAATTTCATTATCTTTGTAAAAGCAATCAACACACAATTAGTAGTGTAAAGTCGTTTGTTTTCCATTCAGATCGACGCATGATGTTGATTATCTAACCGGCCTAGCTTTCATTTTCTCTCTCTCAAAAAAAAAAAAAAAAAAAACCCAAGTGAAATGTTACATTTACTATACCAACTTTTCAGCTTGCAATCATTTGTATATATTCAGTGAAAGTAAATTGTTTGTATTCGAAAATTAATACAAACATGAATGAAAAATATCTTGTAGATACAACAAACGAAAATACAATGCAATCCCTTAAGGTGCAATAGACTGTGGTAAACAATTTTGAGAAGAAGAAGCAGATGCGTGACAATTTGTTTTTATCACTTACTTTAAGTTAAATTATATCCACGAACAGACTTTTAGACATTTACATCCCAAACAGGCAAGCCCACAATACGCGGATGAGGAAGTCTCATCTTAAGTGTCACAAACTCATCTTAACGTCACACAAATTAAGAAAGGAGATGTCACGAAAATTTCTCCCTTCGTGTTATAAGATTATGAAATAGATATTTGCAAGACAAAAAAAAAAAAAAACTTTCGAACTTTCAATTTTCTGAAACTGATGATGGAAAACAATGAGCACTACTTGCATGTGCTGCTGCTCTTGCATCAGCAGTAACAAAAAACTCCCATCTTGTCTGCCTCTCATACTTACCAACAACAACAAAAAACGAAAGAAACTGATTTGAAATCATTTGAAATTTCTTAGATAGAAAATTATGTCACCCACCTGGAATGAGAAGAAAAAATAGACATAATTAATGAAAATGCAATTTAGTATTTATCTCGAAGACAAAGAAAACCTTCATCTCCGAATGATGTTGTATTGGTATATGTATGTAATTTGAATGCTTAGAGGGTAACTACATCGGTTTACTGCTGGTATGGCATTTGACATTTTTACATATGAATCAAGTTGTTACAGCTTAGTCTATGCCGATAGTATTGACAGCAATTTTGTTTTATCGTTTCTGCTAATTTTTTTATAAATGTTGCTTTACCTGATCCATCAACATTCTACATGGAAATACATAAATATTGTAATTATTGTATTTTTATGTTAGTTATTTTTCGACAAGGAAATTAAAAACTAAATAAGTGACGAAAAATTAGTGTTTTTCTTTATTCTTTTTGCGGCTTTGTACAATCGCAGTCATAATGAGTTGAGTGTTAGCAAATTTAAAAACAAGTTAGATCGAATAAAAACAAGAATCTGTCTCTTATTCGCATTTAATTCACGAGAATTTTGAAAAATCTAAAATTATTGGTTAAATGTCTCGTTCCTTTTCAACAACGAAGTGAGAAGGAGACAAAACTCATAGACGTCCAAATGCGTCGGTTGAAAGAGTCTAATGTGAACACCGCCGATGAATTCATTTTGACACTCGCTATTCTGACATTTGTGATTTATTATTTGATCGCTATTTGCACTAATATTTTGAACAGTTTTCACCAATTTGGTCACTCTTGATTAGAAATTTCAATTTAGCATGAGCCTATGAAGTAAATTGCAAGCATTTAACCTCATCTCATATATTTTTGTTTTTTGTGTGGTTTCGTGAATAATTTGTGCTCACACTACTTTGTGTCTAAACACGACGGATTGGACTTACTTCAAAATGCTTCGGTTGAGTGAGTCCAATGTGAACATCGTCTGTCATCAGCAAGCAGTAAAATTGACACTTTGTAGTTTGGCAGATTTGTACAATTCCAATTTTGGCGTTTTCATACAAATTTGGCAAGCATACAAATTTAATTTATTTTTGACGTTTGAGAATGTGAACAATAAATTTGATACTCTTTGATATTTTTTGCTTTGAAGGATATGTTTACTTTTTGGGTTCAAAGAAAACGGACTTTCAAACGATAAAATTGAATTTATGACGTCAGATTGAAAAAATATTCTTCGAATAAGGCTGTGGTTCCGGTGCCAGGCAATTTTATTTGCGCGAACTTAGCGAATCTGAGTGATTAACATATAAAACATTTACCCCTTAAAAATCGTTTAGTTCGCGCGAGTACATTTTGTTAACTGGAACCACAACATACGTACTTTCTAATAAATTACGCGAACTTTGCGGATTCGCGCGAGTGAAATTCGCTTACAATCGTTGGCATTGGAATCGCCGCCTAAGGAATGATCTCATTTACTTTTCTGTTCGTTAATTTTAATAGCAGGACATACAAAGGAGGCCGTTTTGAGACGCCAGTTGAAGAGACGAACATTTTACCTCGAAATCGGAAGTATTGTATCCGCGAACTTTTGTATCAATTTGGACGTTTAAAGAAACATATTAAGTATAGCTTATTAAAGCCATGCTGACTTCAGTGCTGACACAACTTCAAAATGCAGTCAAATCTCCAAATATTGGATTTTTCGAATCAAATGTTCGTGTTAATATAATTTGCTTGCGAAACCTGGAAAGTCCCGGCTACAATTTCGAGGAAATTGCAGGCTTTTATGGGAAAAACATCAGTCAAAAAATTAATATTAAGAAGAAAACTATAGTAGATACCTATAGATAAAGGAATACAAATACAGAACGATTTCGTGAAAAGCTACTGCATTGAATGTTAAAACAATATGTCAGAAAGTCTATACTTCAGACTATTTACAACACCTTAAAAAAAAACTGACAGTTTCCAGAAAACTTACAGAGCTGTCTCTAAACTTCCTCTATGGAAAATTTGTATTTAGCTTATAACTGTCAATATTTATTGAATTATTGTTCACATGTGTATTAACATGACTTTTGCTTTTATTTATGATTTTATATTGCCTTTGATTTATTCTTAATGCAAAACAAAAACGTGTGATTACATATATGAATAAATATTTCGTTTTCAGACTTTACCCAAGGTTCAGTGTTTTATATAAAATTTCTACGTTTATTACGACAATCTATTTCTAGTAGGTACACTATGGCGTATGCGTAACATTTTTTTTTTTTTTTGCAAAATTTTCTGCTACTCATGTTTTCACCAAAATGTAATACATACATAATGTGAAATATTTTACAGCCACCCACCTGAAAAGTAAAAAAAAAAATAATTTTAAATATTCACATTCAGTTTGGTTTCGCTCTGTTTGTGTCGTACCTACATCACAAAAAAGGCAAGACAGAAAAAAAAACAGTTCAGCTCAATGGGAATAATATAAAAGAAAACTTTCCCTTCGAAAGCGCCGCTGTTGTACTATCCCAAAAATACAAAAAAAAAAAACAGCATTTACCACCAAAAGGATGTGCACACAGCAAACCCAAAAAAAGAGAAGGTCAGTCTCAGAGGCAGTTATAACAGTCACAGCAACACTGTGCATTGTTACCATTTTCATTGAAGACTATAAATAATCCAGCCCACACGATGACAGCTGGCAATGGTTATGATACACATATTGGAAAGTGCTCGTGCTATGTGCATGATTTAAGGGCTATCTCAAGGCCATAAAAGGGAGCTAATCAAGTTAAATACGCGCTTACACTACACTAAACAATTAGCGATCAATCAAATCAAAAGCCTCAACCAGATGTACAAAATAAAAATTAAAAAAGAGCCGCCCCACCCTGGCATTGACAAACCAAATCCAATATCGAAAGCCTTCAAAAAAGCTTAAACAATCACTCGCTTTCCCCAAAAGAAATAGTATCACTGTTTTTTACGAATCTGAGTTGCACAAGAGTTCTTTTTTGTTGTTGTTGTTGGGTTTTTTGATGAGGCTTTGCGAAGCGTAGCGCAACGCTTCGTTTTCCCTTTTTGGTGTGGGAATTGTAAACACAAAACAAAAAAAAAAGATAAATACGGAAAATGTATTCAGGGCTGCAACAATAACAACAGCAGCAGTGTACTCAACATCTGCCACCAGTTTTGGATTGGGATTGCCTTTCCATCATCTTTGTGAAGTTAAACCGAACTCTTCTTGCCAAGCAAAACTAACCATGTCAGACTGTAGAGGTAGAGTATGAATTAATGTATTTGTGATGTAATCGCGCCGCTTTACAATTATTACACCGACAACGATGCCTTACAATGTTTTAATTTTTTTTTTTTTTTTTAGGCGGTTGTTTGTTCTTGCACCACAGAAAACAAGCGTTCAAATAGTCTCGAATGAAAACATACGGAACGTTGGATACGATTGTGTAAGCTTTTATGCAAAACCTAAAGAAGTAAAACTTAGGAAGTGGTGCAAAAAAGCGTCTGTGAATGAGAAAAATTTTAATTTTAAACTTAGTCAAATGTTAACAACATTTCGTTTAAGCGTTCACACTGAATATTAATTCAAATTTTCTTTGATATTTTAATAGTTTTAATAACAGTTGTGAAATTAGAATAATATTATATATAAAATGAAAATAAAATAATTGGTTAATTTTTCACAGAAAAATTCCGAATTAATATTGTTTACTAAAAAACAGGTTAACAACTTCACTGTCCAATATATCACATTATATTTGACGTCTGTTTTCAGCGTCTATGAATCATATATGATCAACAAAGCATAAAAGACACTTCCTTGCATCAAACAAAACTGGTAGAAAATGAACATTAGCTTCACTGTCTATATCACAATATGATTCACAGATCTGATCATAGGTATACATCAGGGTGACCGCAAAAATCAATTTTCGAAAATGGGTCGGGGGAACCCCCTTAAATGATCAGCCTTTGCAGATATTTATATAGACGAAATTTGAACTCGATTGGATAACGCTAAATGGTGACGATAATCGCTCAAAGTTTGAAAAATCAGGTTCCTGTTGTTTCTGGTTTTTAATTTTTTTTTATTAAAAATAAAAAAAAGATTATGGGCTATGCATCTCATCGAATAAAGTATTTTAAAAAACCAATAAATCGTCAAGTTGTGACATCAGTATTATTTTAAATTTAGTTTTTAAATTAAGCCTGAAAGAATCAGCAAAACTTTTCATTTGAGAAGCATTTTTTTGTGCAAAAAAGCTAAAATTCCGTCAAAATACAAAACAGATGCAATTAAACGACTTAAAAAGCTCTTTAAAAGCTTTCTAAATATCTGCAAAGGCTGATCATTTTAGGGGGTTTCCCCGTAAGTCACTCTAGTAAACATGGTTCAATGAATCCAGAAAGAAAAGTTTTTTTTTAAGCGTAAGTGTTAGTACATTTTTTTTATTTATTGCATCGAAATAAAAAAAAAAAAAAACCTGTAAAAAATACTGTAGTCGAGATTATATCTTTGTTTTGGAGAGTCTAAGTCCATAAAGTTAAAAAAATTCTGCGTTGTCCGCCATTTTGAAAAAGGCGTTCATGCGATTTTCTTGACTTCTGTGGGTCTGTAGTGTACTATAATTTATTTTCTACAAATATTTCTACAAATATTTTTGACAGATCTTTCCCATAAAAAATTATTGCCAAAAAACTGTCAACATTTTGGAGATGGAAATCATCTTTAACGATTATCTTGCCTCTTATTGATTCAAACAAAACAAAATTTATCATATTTTTGTTAGAACTTTAAATTTCCGACATATATGTGTATTCAAAGTTTCTGTTCAAACCAAGCCCAAGTCTTAAAATGTGAAAGAGTCGAATAAACAAATTATAAAAATATAGCCGCCTGTTAAAAAGCCTGTTCTCTGAGGGAAAAGGGATAAATGAAATAATTTGTGGGAAAAATGGGAATTTTAGGATTGTGAGCGAACAAATTTAATAACTACTTAATTATTTTTTAGTGAAGCATGAAACGCTGTCAAAGCTATTCTGTCAAAATGTAGCTTAATAAAGTAGAAAGCTCGTTCAGAATGCTGTAGCACAGAAACTAAATTTTCATTCAGGCACTTCGTTTTGTTTAATTTTTGTTGTTTTTCAAATTTCAAAAAGTAGCAAGCAGGGTCCCTATTCTGGTTTTGTGAAAAAATGAAATGAAAATATTTTCACGCTTTCACCCTTACTTCGATTCCCGTTCTGTGAAAAAGAACAATAAATCAATTGTTTTCACGCCCTCATTTGCAAATGAATGTTTTAGTGAAAGAAATTCGAAATTTGTATAAATTTATTCGTTTGACTTTTCATAGAACCAGAATCGGCCCTAGCAACCTCAATAACAAGGAAAATACACAAATAAACAACAAAAATTTATCACCACAGTGAAAAGAATTAAATTCACCACTAAATTTTCATTCACTGAACGAGAATCGCTTTTTTGAACCAAGAGAATCAAAAAATTGAACGCAATGATTGAAAGCAAATGTAAAAACGAATTTTTCGATTCATGTTTTCACAGAACCAGAATATGCCCCCAGCACAGCATACGCAAAAGTTGAATTTGAGTGAACTTCTGCTACAGCTTCAACTGCAGCTACACAATCTGGGCGTATTATAAGATTGGCGTTGTCGCAACTTTGATTGTGCTATATGCTGCAGCTACAGCTACATCATTTTGTTCAAGCAGTTACTGATGAACGCACACGACACGAAAATCAGAGTAAAGGCAATTGACATTAGATTGAATGAAGCAGAATTAGAAAATAAAATGTCAAATTATGAAGTGTGTTTGGATCAATATTAATGAGTGCTTCATTGACGTACTAGATATGGACCGCCAGTCGGTTGAAATTTTTATACAAACGGAGAAAAAAAGATGTCCCAGCTAAAAACATACTAAAACCGCCATCATCTAGTAATGTTAAATACGTGTACTAATTTCGTCACAATTTTTTTAATAAAAAAAATGTCATATTCATATGTAAGTAAGTCAATAACATCTGGAGTGGATTCGTTTTATAAAATAAAAGTAGTTTGATAACAATTTCCACCAAAATATATCAAAATTAAATAATTAATTAAAACAAACAGCACTGCTACGCAGATTGCCCGCTAGTAGTTTATTACGCCCCTAGTTATGTTGGAACACGCGTGAAGTTGGCTACTGGCGGTCTAATTTAATATGTCAATGGGGTGCTTGAATGAAAATAAGTTCACATTTGAGAAAAAAAAAAGTGTTTCAGTTAAACGTAGTTTTCGCATATGCGGAGTTCAGTTATGCGAAGCAGTTTGTGTGAAAAACTATAAAAAGAGCGCCGTGATAAATATATTCATTCAGATAAACGATTTTTTCAGTTAAGCGTAGTTCAGATATGCGGAGTCGACTGTATTTCTTTTTTCTTTTAATATTTACATTAAATTTAGTAAATTTATCTTATTTGTTGAATTATTTACGTTTTTTATTTGTAAATACAAATGTATGTATCTAAAGATTATACTTTTATATAAACTGCGTCGAAAAATGTCATACTTTATCTAACTTTGATCTACTTATAGTGAAATTTCGTCTGAAGTTATCGGACTACTCGTATACTTTTAAGCCCCAAAGAGACATTTGCTGAAATGAAACTTAAGCATTTATGTTCAACTTAACCTTTTATGTATTAATTTTTCACCTGCATAAACTGTCACTCAAGGATTTATGTTCAACATAATTATTTAAGTATCGTTAGTTCTTTTTATTGTGATAGACTATGCACAAAAAGCAGCCATCAAGTCATCAAAGTGGATGAAAAATGGAAAAAGTGTTGTCAATTCTAATAAAAAATAATATCATTATTTAAACAAAAAAAAAAACAAAGCCTATGACATGACATTGACATTTATTTAAAAGGTAGAAAATGCAATGAACAAATTTACTGATTTATTGAAGAGTTCATTCATGCTTTTTTTACGTTATCGTGTCGACAAAGAATTCGACCAATGTACACACGACGTGAATTTACAAATTTATCATTTACTTACAATAACGTTTTATTTCCACGTGACAAAAAACAAATTTCATTCTCAATTCTAGGTAACTAATTCATGTCAGCTATTTGTAAAACAACTTAACCGCCGAATTTATGTAACCGGGAAAGTCACCCAGAAATAATAAAAGAAAAAACCCAAACAAAACGAATTCAGCACAGCAAGCTCATTGATGGCCCGCATTTTATATCGTTTATAAGAAAATCGACAAAATGAAATGAAAATAAAAACAAAACTACAATTATTTATAATCGTCGGCGAATGAATTTCATTTCTCGACGTCTCTAACCCAATTAATATATATTTTGTGGTATAAATTAATGCTGCCACTACTATACGCCGCTGTTCCACATTGTTTTTTTTTTTTTTTTTTTGTTGGTCCAAATAAAGTGAAACAGAACATAATTTCAGACTTTTTCGGTACCTTCATCGTTTTGAAGCCCCCTTTGAAACGATTTTTCGGCGCCATTATTGGTCTGCATTTATGAGTTTTAATTTTTGATTTGCATTAGATTCTTCGGCACAGAAAATGGGTGATGGAGGTAAATCTTTTTTTTTTTGTTAATCCAAGGAATGATTCAGTCTGAGAAGAAGGTTTCAAATTTCTTCCACGCTCTGTCTGTGACAGACGCTGGCTTTCGTGTTAGCACTGTTGAACGTCTGTGTGTCATAATTTAGGTTTTTTTTTTGCTTAACTCTTGTTCGATTTCTCCTCTTAGGTAAGCTTAAATAAAATTAAAAAAAAAAATATTCACAAATGGGACTCGTCGCAACAAGAGTTGTTGCAAAATACAAGATGATGTCGGCGCGGCGTGTCTGACGCTAGTCTGCAGCCGCAACAGTCTCTGTGGAACGAGCCCACAAAAAAAAGCCAATCAGGCCCACCGCCATCACCAGACGAAAATTGTTTTTTAGGTTAACATACTTTTCTTTGTTTTATTATTTACGGATATACATATAATATATGTATTATATTTCTTTGGTTTTTGTCCAAAACGTCTCGATGATGAAGGACGTAGAGTGAGTCGGAGAAGTTTTCGAAATCATACGAAAATATGACGATGCTGTGCCAAGGAGAAGCGAAAAAAACCAGCATGGCTGTTGAAGTCCGTGAAGATAGACAGACATTTTGCAATATATATTTTTGTTTTACGAGAGAAAATTATCAAAACTACCAAAAATGTTTTTTTTTCTTCAATGATAAAATGGTAACCCGGTTTCACATCTTTCTCAACTCGATTATTTTTTTTTTTCAACGAATCAATTGTTTCCGCATGATGTTAGCATTAACACAGTGACAGCTCGCTCCGCTGAGCTTCTGAGTGTTGAGTAAGAGTCGACAAATATATGACAGAAGGGCACCAATAATATTGTTACAAGTACTGACACAGGTGTCAGTTATGGCATTTCAACATCATGGCGGATGACAGTTGTCAATGCCGAACGATTAACTTTTCACACTGCTGGTCAAAATTAAAACAACGATGACTAATTTTTGTTTGTTGGTTAAATATATACGTGGTTTGTTTACAGACCATTAAAAGCTCCATTTCTCACCAGATTGCCTCTGCTCGAAAAAAAAGAAAACTAGTATGAGCTCGACTGAAAACCAGTGCTCTTCACAGATTAGTTCAGATTCAGTCTTAAGCCAGATGACTGGGAAGGAAAGTGTTTAAACGATTAGGTAAGGGATATATGCACTGCACAGTTATTTATCATTCTACAAGTTGCTTATGGTAGAAGTTTCATAATGGGCTTGGGTGGCATGTGATCGAAAAAGGGTCCACAGCAGAACGTTGTGAGCGGGTTATTTTGGAAAAAATTGACGTCCCGAATATTATTCTTCGATTGGTATATCTTCGATTGTTTTAATTGAACACCCTTTACACTAGCCAGCTTTCTATCACGAGTTCATAAACAGTAGAGAAGATAAAAAGTCCAAGCATGGGACCAAATACCTTGGCAAAACCACGACACTATTATTAAGAGTATGCTAGAGATTTATTTCTATCCCAAGAGCAAGATAAGCAAAGTAAAAGTCATCAACATTTTAAATGATTTTTAAGGTAGGTACTTAATTTCTTTTTAATCATAAAAATCTCTATTCTCCGCCAAAATCCTTTCTTAAGGGTTTTGCGTTTTTTTTTCTAAAATTTTCCAAGCGATAGACTTTTTACTTGCGATTATAGGTAGATACTATACGGCAAGTTATGCATTCGTACTAAACAAAAGTTTTGAGATAAAAATCAAACATGACATTACGATAAAAGAAAAGACGAAAGAAGTAGGTCAGACAATTCTTTCTGTCTGTTTGTCTGTCTTAACGGTTGGGCCGATTTTCTTCAAACTTGGTAAAAAGGGTACCTACCATATAAGCGTTGCCGATAATTCTATTTTTCTCGATAAAAATACGATCGATTTTAATACAATTTTATGTGACCAACGGTGATGTTTTTTATCTAATTTTTTTTTTGAGAAAAAGCTTTAAAAGATAATCGGTATCAAAAAAGTACGGTACTCGATTATATTTTAAACGGCTGCACTGATTCCAACGAAATTGTATGTTCTAAAAGTTCTGCTAAACCTTATTAATACTGCAATCAATGGTTTTGAGAAAAGTGTTTTCTAAAAATTTAGTTTTTTCAAATACAATTTTGCTCGGAAAACATCGATCGAGTTTGATAAAATTTTATATGAGTGATTAATTGTCAATGGTGATGTCTTTTATCTAAAAATTAGAAACTTATTAACGGTACCTGCCCCAGAACAGTACTTTTTTGATACCGATTATTTCTTAAACGGCTTAACCGATTTTGACGAAATTTGATATTCTAATAGGTCGCTTAATCTGATAAATACTGCATTAAAAAAATTTGAAAAAAGTATTTTTCAAAAAGTCAGTTTTTATAATTCCATTTTTTTTTCTAAATGCGATCAATTTTAATAAAATTTTATGTGGGTGCTTTGTTGTTAATGTTAAAAAGTTGACCAATTTCCAAGTCGTTTGTATGAAGTTGATGTTGTAGTCGTGTCCTTTATTTTTTTTTTAAGTCCGATCAATTTTAATAAAATTTTATGTGAGTGCTTTGTTGTTAATGGTAAAAAGTTGACGAATTTCCAAGTCGTTTATATGAAGGTGATGTAGTCGTGTCCTTTATTTCAATTTCAAATGATTTTTAATTGATCTAGTCATAACCTTATTAAACCAATTAAGATAAAATGAAAATAAACTTTTCGTAAGCGTTCCCCTAATTTTGTGCACCAGTGTATTTGTCACCATTGGATATACATAAATGTAATTTGGGGAAGTTGAAAGATAAGTCGGAGAGGCTTTTTCTTTTATTTTTTAATACTTAATCTCTCAATCGCTTTTCAACAACGACGAACAATCGAGTAATGATGACCTCTTTTTAATTCGTTGGTTCTTGTGTCACATGCACTTCACATCAATTATTTTATTCATAGTATATAAGGGGGACAACAAGAGATCAATTGTGTACATGATATTGAAGAGGGGGCAGATGGCAATTTCGATATTATTAAGAATTTTCGTAAATCAAATTGATAACAGAAAAAAAAAACAATCAAAGGGATACAAATAATTTGGTTGTTTGTTAAAGGTAAAGAATAACGAAATAAAAGAAGCGATAACTTGATGTGAAACAAGCAAATTATTGGTGGGGGTGAAATCAAAGTTACTCCATGCCATGTTATTTAGTTGTGAAATAAAGTAAGGAAGTTTTTGATTAATTTCTTTCGTTTGAAAATGTGAAATTATTAATTAACTTCAATTCATTTAATTTCAATTTCAATATATTCAAAGTCACCATTGCTATTGAGATTAATTCAGTCTTTAAATTTAAATTTGCCATTAAATTAGAATGGGTAATGGGTAATGGTAAGATGCGACGAAAACCTAGGGATTGTCGGTTTGCTCAAATTATAGATTTACAGAATTTTTGTTTTTCGAAAAAGAGTTCAAGTTTTGAGTGTTGCGGTAATACGGTTAAATTAAACAATTTATGTTAAGATGTTTTTTTTTTAATGTTTATTGGAACCTTCATGCTCCATTACTTTTTAAAGATGATTACGCATTTGTTGATACAACGATAACCATTTGGAAAACTGACAACTGGTCCAATTTGCAAAATATGTAGGTGTAGCATCTATCATAGGGTGAAGCAGGGCCATTTTATAACTAAATATAAGACTTACGCTACTACCAATAAAACCGTTTATATATATGTACTAATGTTGTTATACAAAATTTGATTTTATTCAATATTAGATAAATTTCATTTATGTGATTTGCAATTTTTTCAATTTTCAAATGATTTTATTTCAAATAATTTACAAAAGTTTTGTTTTCCATTTATTACATGACATGTCATTTATATGACTCGTTCAAATTTTACATAATTTTTCTGCGAGACATATTTTGTCAAGACTATTTTAAATAGAAAATTGATTTGAACCCTCTTTTTCTGAAACATCCATAAAATAAATTATGCATGAATGCTTGTAAATAGCAAATGGTATGGAATCTACGCATATTTTTTTTTCTATCAAAACTGTTAAAACTTACTAACTGAACAAAGACAAATTGGCGCTAGCTATCAACAACAGTTTTGCTAAATTAATCAATCTTCTGTGAAATACACCTTTATATTTGATTTAGGGCTTGTTTCACGATATCTTAGTAAGTTTCAATTAAGCTATTCAGAACTTTTTTTGACAGAAAAAAAAAATACAGCAAACAATGAATTTACTGCTGATTATTTTACTTGAAACTAAATTTAAAAACTAATTGAATTATAAGTAATTGAATGATTGAATTAGTTTCACTTAATTTTCGGTTGGCGTTGCATCTTGTTTCACAGTTATTGATTAAATTGTTTCTGCGGTTTGCTGGTTTCATTTTGGCTAAAGGCGGAGATTCCTGAAGAAAAAGTAACAACAACAAAAACATGCTTGCGCTTCAACTTCATGATTCAATGATGAATGGGATTTAGAAATGGAAATGGATAGGATTACAACGACGAAGCTATAACTTACCTAAATGAGATACACTATGCATCATGGTGGCTATAATGACATGTACGTCACTTTATTTCCGTTGGTTTCATTTGCCTGCGTGTCTGACTAAATGTTTTCCGCACTCCTCAACCTTAACTATACTTCGTTTCAATCACGATCTCACTTTTGACTCTAATTTGAGACAACAATTTATTTGCCTACCGGCATCAACAGCCAGGCCAAGAGCGAACCGCTTAAATAGGCTTTCATGACGTTAGGAGAAAATCTCTCCTACTTTATTACTCTCCTCTTTTTTTTTTGAGATTTGATAAGAAAGTTTCGAAAAACAAGAGAAAAAGAAATATGTATGTCGGACTGTCACTTTGTTTAAAGTTGTGCAGCAGCGCCTCCTATCTATGGGATGTGTTAATAAATTTAACTATACTAGCTGAAAGAAAATATGACATTTCAACTAGAAATTTACTTTCGTTTTCGTTTGTGCGAAGGTGAATGTATTCAATTTGTGTTCGTTGTAGTTGTTATATTTATTGTTGCTGTATGTAGTGTTGTGTTTCGTTTGTCTGGTGAAGGTGGGTTTTATATGCGGAAATGAAGAAACAGTGAGTTTATGCTTTCAGCTGGCTATTGTGATTAAGTATGCATATTCAATAGCCGTGTTAAGTGAATGCAAATTAAGAAGCTATTGAAATTAAATCTCCTTTCGCTTTATTTAAAACTTTGTACTTTAATATGATGTAAAGGAAATGAAAATGAGTAATTAGTTATAAGCATAGCTTTTACAAGAAGTACCAATTTTAAGTGAGTGGACTTTAGTATTAGAGTGAAAGTAAAGGGCAAAACTGGGTCGAATTAACTTACTCTTTTAAATTTTCAATTCGAAATGCTAATGATGGGATCTTGTATATAGGAACGAAATACATCAGTCATTAATGGGGAGGGTGTCTATTTTTTTCCATTCAATTGCAGTTTTCTATATGAAATTTGCTTTTATTTTGTCCGGGAAAGGTACAAAATCTGGGTGGACAAAATCTCGATTGCTATAAATCTCGATTTTTTGAGAGGGGAGGTTGCAGATATGCAGCATGCCCTCCCCATAACTATCTCAATTTTGCGCGAATGTCAAAGTTGGAAGTGATAAACAGTTTTTCCACACATATTTTTTAAACAACAAAGTGTCAAAAAATGACTACATCAATATTAGATTCGTTTATAATGTCATAATGTCAAACAAAAGAAGTCATCAAACAAATATTTCACGACAATGTTAAAATTGAGTTCCTCCGAGTCCTTCAAATTACATTCGACTGATGGAGAAGAAATTGTATGTTTATTTATGAACGACGTACACCGCTCTTTCCCTTCTAGTATCAATTAATTTATATAGGCATATAAAACACAAAAAAAGTTTCTACCTGATTATGTCCAGGTAGAATATGTCTTAAAAACCAACCAACCGACGAGCCTCAAACCGGTTTCATTAGAAAGGCAATTATGCAAAGATGGTTTCAGACTACTTAAACAATTTGTTTGGCACATTGGGTCGACATTTAAAAAGTCGATTTTTAACTTTTCCATACAAAAAGAAGATGTCTAGTTTTATTATGAAAACTGAGCTCAGTCCGTAAAAAGGTGAGATAGATACCAAATGAAAGCTGGTATTGAGCTCTATAAGAATGCCAAACATTTTCAAAATTGGTGTTAAGCGACCTTTACACGGTCAGTAATCTGACATCAATCTGTAATATAGTGTTTGTATAAATAAGTCTGTATACATGCATTTGTTTGACAAAAAATCAAATTTTTGCCTGATGACTGATTATATGTGTAGATGACTGACGTCCTCTGACTAACCGTGTAAAGGTCGCTTTAAACATTTATGAGCTTGAACTTCGAGAACCAAAAGTTATACAATTCAGATTGTTGTATAACAAATGTTCAAAGCTTCTAATTATGAAAGTTTTAAAGCACCAAAATATCAATAGATTAGATTTATTGATTTGTTATTATTACAAAAATAAAATATAATAAAATATGTGGGCAATGTCTTTGCCGTCTGCCCAAAATATCAATATTTATCAACTATCAATTGACAACCATAACAGTGTGTCAATCTATTTTCAAGAAAAACGCGAGTTTGGATTTTAATTATGTCAAGAATCCTCATCCGGAGAATAAGACTCAATACGGTTCCGGTGGATTGCTTTGCATTCAAATTCATATCTTTTATCACTTCGCATTTAAAAACCCAACAATAGTGGCAATAGTGCTATGGTTACGAGATTTTGTAATTTAACAAAAACTATTCTGCACAAAAATTAGATTAAGCTTGTAAATAAAACACACTTTATTTCACTTTATTATAGTTACCCGCTATACGCGCTGCATTCCATTTATCGCTTTCCAAGCCTAATTTATCAATTCTTACATGTTTTCTTTTCCATAGCAAACTGTGCCGGTTATTGACAAAAACAAATTGTATCTATACATTATTATCTGTTATGCAACTTAAATGCACGTGTATATCTTTACTTATATGAAAAAAGATTGCATATTAATTAAGTGAAACACACTCGAAAAGAAAAAGTAGAAAATGTGTAAAGAGAAAAGTTCACCTTTCGTTCGAAAGAGTCCGCTGTTTTATCTTTTTGCCATATCGATCACTTTAATGTGAAAACACACACATTCGCATTAAACAAAGCAAACTCCAATCGTAGAGAGTAGATTTTCACTTTTTAATAATTATTTTAATAAAATTACTGTTGGAGATGAAAAATAAAACCATAACTGAGTGTAACAGGAAGTTGAATGAGATTTGCCCTTTGATTTTTAGTTTTTTTGTTTAATATTTGTCTTTAACACAATTCAAACAAATCAACACAACGTAAATACCAAACTTCAAAATGGCACACTCGACATGTTTTTTGATAATATTCTGATCCTATTTGCATTAAAAAAAAGCAAACAACCAAATTACAAAAGAATTTGAACCTCAAAAATGCTTATCGTAATTTTTTTTTTAAATAAGTAGGTACCTACATATTTATTTCCAAGAATTGTATGTCAAGTCTCGTGTCCTTGAATTCAGTCGCCCAGACACTTGTTTGCGTTTTTGGTTAAATTTTTTTTTTAATTTTTTGTTGTTGTTGCCTTTCTTTTGATTTTGAAATTTGAATATAGTCAATTTGGCAATGTTAAAAATAAAACGCATATGAGTGCAGAGACCTTGAAAATCTTCATTCAAATTAGTCAACATATTGTCAGGTATTTTATGATGTGGTTGATGGATACGGATACCTTATAAAATTGGGTTTCAGTTTTAATTTATTGTTAATGTTTGCCATTCTAATTTTGTATTTTGATATATAAATAAAATGAAAATCAAATTGGTTAGGCAAAAGGAATTTAAAGGCAACAAAACGCGGAGTGATTTTTAATATTTTGACATTTTAATTACATAAGAATGGAATTATAATAATTAGTTATGTATTCTTAAAATAAATAATCAAACTCGATACTTCAATCAAATGTCATCCTAGAATCGATTGACGGGTCAAACAAACGTTAAATAAACTTGCCCTTAGGGTTTGTTTATTTATGTGATCGACTTACTCGGATGCTTACAAATACAATTTTGACGTTTGCAGAGTATTCAGTGTGAATTGCTCATCAGCAAGTAATGAATTTGACACTTTGTAGTTTGACAGGTTGAAGAAATCTAACTTTGACATTTGCGATTCAATTTGAACCTTTGCGTCGCGTCATCATAAATAAATAAATTCACACTTTGTAGTTTGACAGATTTGTACAAATCCATTTTTGACAATTGCGAAGTATTAGACGATGTTTTTTAATATTTTGACATTTTAATTACATAAGAATGGAATTATAATAATTAGTTATGTATTCTTAAAATAAATAATCAAACTCGATACTTCAATCAAATGTCATCCTAGAATCGATTGACGGGTCAAACAAACGTTAAATAAACTTGCCCTTAGGGTTTGTTTATTTATGTGATCGACTTACTCGGATGCTTACAAATACAATTTTGACGTTTGCAGAGTATTCAGTGTGAATTGCTCATCAGCAAGTAATGAATTTGACACTTTGTAGTTTGACAGGTTGAAGAAATCTAACTTTGACATTTGCGATTCAATTTGAACCTTTGCGTCGCGTCATCATAAATAAATAAATTCACACTTTGTAGTTTGACAGATTTGTACAAATCCATTTTTGACAATTGCGAAGTATTAGACGATGTTCACTTGGACGTACTCACCCGACGCATTTTGTCCCATTCCCTCTTCGTTGTTAGAAAAACAAGGGATTTTGCGTCCGGTTTTTAGATTTTTTTCATGGATATATTTTGACATTCGCTATTCTGACGTTTGTAATTTTTTTAATTTTTGGCTTTTTGCAACAACATCTTGAAAGTTTTCGCAATATTTGGTCACTTTTGATTGGAAATTGCAATTAAGCATGGTGTCCACGCTATTATGTTAACATAAATCGCATTGAATCAATCCAGAAAAAAATTCTATTATTTGCTTTGCGGAATCTTCCTTGGGATAGATCATCTAACCTGCCATCGTACATCAAACTATTGAATCTTGAAAGCTTAAGTAAAAGAAGAAAAATATCTAATATCCTTTTTGTTTTTAACATTTTAACTTGTCATATTGATTCAAATAATCTTCTTTTTAAAATATCAATTAATGTTCCAAACAGAATTTTTCGTCATTTTAAATTTTTAAATTTAAGATTTAATAGAACTGTCTACGGTATACATGAACCACTTTTCGCTTCTTGTGTTGATTTTAATAATTGTTTGAATTATATTGATTTCAATTTAAACTCAAGAAATTTAAAAATAATTTTAAGGAACAATTTAGATGGCTAAGATTTATGAACTATAATTATATTTATTTTATTCTTTAAACAGCTAAGAATTGTAATTTGTAGCTTAAATAAATAAATAAATATAATTTGCCACGGATAAGATATGAATCTATATTTCGCCAGTAGATGCGATGCACTGGTTCGTTGTGGGAGTTGGGAACAGTACCTATACCTCGTCATTAAGTAAAACGATGAAACACAGCTTGTAGTAAATAGATAAATTTCCTATACAGATAAACAATTTTATTGAATTCATCTTTTTTTTTTTTTTGATGATGAAGATTTTCCTCAATTTTATTGAATGGATAATTTTTTTTTAAAGGATGAGGATTTGTTTGTGTGTTCAGTAGAAAGCAGAGGGATACATCAATTCAATATGTATTTATAGGAATAACTTTGAAAAAAACATGAATTTTGATAGTTCTGTTTTTGGTATAAACTTTAAGAAAATTGTCGAAAGTGAAACTTTAGCTTTGTCAGCGGAGAATTTAAGATAATACTTACGTAATGCCTTAACTACAAAGAAAACATAACATTTTGACTGAACTGAGAACCTACCACAGAAAAGTCATCATTACTGAATCACCAGTAACCAGGCATTCCGGTCGAATGAATTAGTTATGCATGATGACGCCTTTCAAACCATAACGCATTGACTATCTTCATATACTGATCTTTCAGGTTAACAGATCCGAATTATTGTTTAGTGTCTGTTTGAATGATTAAATTTTCACCCTTGGTCAAGATTGAACTAAATACTTTAAAATGCATGAGTGATTTTGATTTAATTAAAAAAAACAACATACATACAGGGTTATCCAAAATAATAACTCTATCAGATGATGTTATTATTTTTGCAAATGGTGGTAACTGTCAGTATGATTTTAATAATTGCGGGAGTAAACATAGATAATTGATAAACGGCAACAAGTCAAACAAGTATATAAGTATACTCATCAAAATTACATGAAATAATTCGTCAATGACTTTCTCGGAACGCGAGTTTTGGCACAGAGTTTCTGGTTATCATACGCTCATTAGTCAAACACAAAGTGGTTTTGTCGCTCACCTCTAAGAGACTGCAAAATCACTGGGACTAGACTGCAAGGGCACTGAAGACTTTGACAAAGCATTCGACAAGAGCACTATAGAAAATATCTTCCGAAGTTTTCATTAAAACGTTTGAAATGCAGTTAACTAATTCACTTGATTATGCTCAAAAAATAATGAAAAAAAAAACTTAAAGGTCCAATCAAATATTTGGAAGTAAATTATGGAAATGCGTCGTTTCATTAAAAAGTAAAAGGCACGACTGGGTCGGACAAACTTGCTCTTGTGGCAGATTACTGTCCCATGGCTAAGGTTACTAAAAAGAAATTAAAATAAATAATCACAAGTAAGAATAGAGTTTAACATTTGAAAGATTATTCAAAAATAAAACCGATAGGGAAAATATTAATAAGTCCATACTTTTGTAATTAAAATTAAACAAATTCATTACTTGCTTTTTATTTTGTTTGCAATAACCACATATTTATGGATCATCAGTAAACTGAACATCGTAAAATTGTTGGAACTGTTTGAGAAGTAGTATTTCGATAGGATTTATATGGTAGATACCGTTAATAAGGTGATTTTGAAAAAAAAATTCTAACAAAAAACTTTATTTCGGGAAAAAAATCAATCACACAAAATTTCATCAAAATCGATCGTATTTTTTTCGAGAATTTTCTATAGCGTTTATATGGCAGGTTCTGTTAATAAGATGATTTTGAAAAAAATGTTCTAATGGAAAACTTCATCCTTGGCATCATTCACACAAAAGGACTATGGGCGTTTTTGGCTCATTTTCAACATTGCTCAACAGTAATGAAACAAATATCATATGAAAGCGCATAAAGAACACTGTATTTCATTATATCGCAGCTTAATCGAAATCGAGAGCAAAAGTGGTGTGTTGGTACATTTTATAAAAATATGTATTTATTTGGCTTGCATTTTAAATACTTTCTTCTTAAAAATGCGCCAAAACACCACTTTTGCACTCGGATTTCGATTAAGCTGCCATATAATAATATACAGTGCTCTTTAAACGTTTTCATACAACATAAATTTCATTACTGTTGAGCAATGTTGAAAATGGGCCCAAACTCCATACAAAATGGCCCTTGGTCCTTTCATAAAGTGCCAACAAATGGCCATATGCACAAATATGGCCATATGACGCATTGTGGAAGTTTCAAATGGCTCCATTTGTAAATATGGCCATATGAATGAGAATCATTTCGCAACCACCATACTGCGAAAAAATAAAACAGGTTTTCAATCCAATCGACGTTATTTCAGTCGATTTCAAAAATTCAAAAACAATTATTAAGTTCAGCACCGTTTTAAAAAACCCTCACCAATTAGCTTCTAAGGCTACGAACATGAAAAATCACAACAAAAACGTTATAAAATTGTTTTTCTTCCGGTATACAAAACACTAATTTAAATGACAAAACGTATAATTATATAAAAACAATGTATTGCACGTTATAGCTGATGTTATCCCTGACGAGAAAAAACAATTAATATACTTGATAGACTTGTCAGGTTAATATACCTGTTCGTGTCGTTATCACTAAAGTTCACTTCATTCGTGTTAATTCATGGTTCAGAAATTATTTCACATTAATTGGTAAGTAAAATAAAAACCAAATTGAATTTTACACATTTATTTTATTTATTTCAGGTACATAGGTACGGGGGAGAATACATGAAATACATGTCTTGTATTTTGTAGTATTGCTTCAAGGCATCAGACCTATAACTTGAGTGGTAACATTAGTTGTCTGATGGAACTCTGTTTAAAATCATATGTACAGAGACCAGTTCCAGTGAAAGAATTCTCATTAGGGTCATGTGTAGAATATAATATGTAATGTTAATGAAGTTCGCTTAACCAACAAATAAGTAAGTCGAAATATATATTTGAACTTTTTGGGTCTCTTAAAATAAAGGAACCGACTGAGTCGCTCTTATGGCAAGATAACTCTTGATGCTTAAGACTTGGAAACATCTTAGTTTTTATAGACATGGTTCCCAATTGTGTTAAGATTGCTATAAACAAAGAAAATGTTAAAAAATCGCATGGAATTTTTTTAAGATTTCCAATCAATGTTTCAAGGTTTTTTTTCGAACAACCATAAAAAGCAGTTATATTTACAAAGATTCATTATATAATCAAGACGCATCTATTTATATATTTTATTTTTCTTTATTTCGTTATAATATTTTTTATAAAGGTTTGCCACCGCACATTTTACAAACAGAGATTTGATATATTTTATCTTTCTACTGAAACATTATCTTATTAATAATAAGTAGGTATATTTTTAGATTTTGAATATACATTTGAAGGGAATACGACAAAAAAAACCTTCAATTTAAATTATACATAAAAAAAAAAAAAAAAAAAAAAAAATACGATTATAGATGTATCGTAGAATGATACAAAATAATGTTTACTTATAATTAATTTTTTTTTACAACATTTGGCTTTTGAATATAATTTTTGTTTTTTATAAATAGGTATACTTTTTTATAAAACTTAGATACTTCTAATACGGGTTGACTAGATTGCTGTGTATAAAATAATAAAATTAGTACAATTAACTACATTAAGAAGTTAATAAATATTTTCTTAGACAAATGAATACTAACAAATAAATAATAAATAATACTTAACAAATAATAAATAATAAACATAAAATAACAAATATAAATAATAAGTAAGAAATAATAAACAAAAAAAAAATAATAAATAACAAATAACAAATAATAAGCAATAAATAATAAATAACAAAAATAAACAATAAATAATAAATAGGAAACAGATTGTAAATAAATTCAAACGAATAATAAATAATTAATAAATTACACACCTATAAACATATAAATAAATAGCAAATAAATAAATAATATATAAAATAGACATAATAAAAGAATTACAATCAAATTAGTACTAACAATAATTTACAGTTTATAAGTAATAGAAAATTGTGGTTGTAATCTTACAAACAAATTTCATTTACAAGGGGATTGTCAACAAAACTACATGTGGTTATAAATCGTTCGTTTAGTTTATAAATTCTTTCAGAAATCGATTCAACACCCGCTCTTCTATGAAGATCTAATGTTGAATGATGCCACGGAAGGTTCAACATCATTTTTAGGATTTTATTTTGAGATATTTGTAATTTTTTTAAATGACATTTTGCGCAATTTCCCCACACAGGACATCCATACAAAAGTATTGATTGAAAAATTACTTTATGTAAGGTAATTTTATTTTCGTTTGTCAATTGGGACTTTCGGTGAATTAAAGGATAAAGCATTTTAATTGCAATGCTAATTTTGTTTAGGGTTTTGTTTGTATGCTCTTGGAAAGTGAGTTTTGAATCAAGGTGAATACCAAGGTACTTGACTGATTTTTCCCAGTTTATAGTCATTCCACTAACTTGAAGTTGGGTGCTTGGAAGAAAGCAAGCTTTTCTTTTTCGAGAGAAAAAAATAGCTTGCATTTTTTCCAAGTTCAATTTAATTTTCCATCTGTTGTAATAGTTTTCCAATACATTGATCGCATTTTTAAGATTCGTCTCAATATTTAAAAACAAAAATAAACCAAACATTTTTCACCAAATTTCGAAAATATTTCGTAAAAATTGCAGTAGTAGGTATAAAAAAGTTCTACTTCATGTACCATACTTTTTCTCATAAAAATTTTATAAACCAAGTAATAATAAGATGCTGTTGATATATACATACACGAAGCCGGCTAATTCACTGTGCACAATTCACTGTATGGACAATTTACTGTGCACAATCCACTGTGGATCACAGTTCACTGTGGAACACAATTCACTGTGGTCTATTTTTTCGAACGCAGCTAATTTACTTCGCTTTTTACAAAATTTGCATTTATGTAAATTTACATCTCAAATGATCTTTTTTTTATTTTCTTACATCTCAAATAGATATGTGAAACTTTGAGAAACTAATAAAGAATTTAGTAAAAATTAATATCTTTTCTAACACTTGACCATGTTTGAATTCTATCAATGCAATCGAAACCGAAATCTTTTTATTTTCTTTTTTTCTATGAAGGTAATTATTCAAGAAACAATATAGAATAATTTTCAATTAAATAATATAAAAGAATGTCATGGGGGCCAGTTCACTGTGATGGACAATTCAATGAATTGTCCATCACAGTGAATCGTCCCACAGTGAATTGTGAACAGTGAATTATTGTCACCACAGTGGATTGTGTTCCACAGTGAACACAAGAGGCATACAAGAGGCAGCCAAAATAATAATTTCCGACGTACTCTTTATTTTCTATCATCGTAATGCCATGTCTTTTTTTTATGAATGCATAACTTGATTTAGTTTTTACTTGCTCTATAGGCATGTTATGCATTCGTACAAAAAGTTTTTTGAGATAACAATCAAACATAACATAACATTAAGATGATAGAGAAAACGAAAAAAGTCGGTCCAACAACTCTGTCTGTCTGTCTGTCAGTCTTTGAGTAATATGCCCGGACGTTTTTTTTTTCCTATGTCTTAAAATAATGATATACCTACCATATAAGCGTTACCAAGGATTCCATTTTTCTGGAAAAAATACGATCGATTTTAATAAAATTTTATGTGATTGATTTTTTGCCAATGGTGATTAACGGTACCTGCCATAGAACGGTACTTTTTTGATACCGATTACCTTTTAAACGGCTGCAACGATCTGCTAAACCGTATTAATACTGCAAAAAAAAATTGGAAAAAAAGCATTTTCTACAAAGTTAATTTTTTAAATTCCATTTTTCTCGAAAAAAAGTCCGATCAATTTTGATAAAATTTTATATGAGTAATTTATAATCAATGGTGATGTCTGTCATGTAAAATTTTTTTCCAGGGTAACTTATTAACGTTCATACCAGACCTAGAACGGTACTTTTTTGATACCGATTATATCTCAAACGGCTTAACCGACTTTGACGAAATTTTACATTCTAATAGATTGCCTAAGCTTGATTAAATACAGCATTCAAACATTTTGAAAAAAAGTATTTTTCAAAAAGTAATTTTTTCAATTTTATTTTTTTCGAAAAAATTGCATTCAATTTTAATAAAATTTTATGTGAGTGCTTCGTTGTTGACAATGAAAAGTTGAAGAATTTCCCAGTCGTTTACACGAAGGTTACTTGCCACAAGAGCAAGTGCCCTTTATATTAATTGCAAACAAAAATTAGTAATAAATCAAATAAAATAACTTTTAAACAAGTAAAGTAATTTCTTTTAACACTAAACTAAATTTAAATAAAACTTAAAATACATTTTAAAAAAATTAAATAAGTTCTATACAAATGAAATAAATTTTATAAAAATTATATAAATGAATATTGAACTTACTTACACACGAGCTAACACACAACAAATTTAGGTATTTTTTTTCCTTAATTTTTGTAATGTGGTTTTAAATTTTGTTCATTCAATTGAAGTTTTAATTACCTGAAAAGAAAAAGATATAATTTATGTTAGTAATTTGAAGAATACTTTTTTCGAAAAACATAAAAATATTTAATATTTTGAACTACTTTAAAAGATAACTTGAAATTGCATATGTATGTGACAGTGATGTATTTTTTGTATATTAAAAGTTTTTGAAATTATTATCAAGGGACTTAAAATTATTTCTGACAATTTTTGGCTGAGTTAATCATTTCGCAATTTTTATCTCTTATTTTATTATTTTAGTTTTTATTAATAAATAAAATATATTACATTAAATAATTAATAATTTTTTTAAATTTATTAAGAACGAAAGAAAAAAAAATTTAAAAACTAAAAACTAAATAAAATGAATCATTTTCTGCTGAACTAGCAGCAATTTCAGTGCTGTTGTGTCATTATTAATTGCCACAGGAGGCGGCTTTTAGTTATGGTCACTACGTTCTGCTATCAGACATATTGTTTTTGTTTTTTTATGGATTTAAATCAACGACAATTTTTTTCCGAACAATTTATTTTGTGCTTAAAAAAAATTGCTTTGAAATATAAGTAGCGAGATATTGAAACGAGAATTAAAGGTTATAGCAAAATAAACAAGTTGCCATACAGACGATACGAAAATTGCTGGATTGCAAAGTTGTCAATATGCGAACTTATTCACCAAATAGCTGTTGGGAGACAATCAGAATTTATTTTACGAATATTGTCAATAGTTCTGCAACAGACCTATAATAAGTACAGAAGTACATTTGAAATGAAATTTGTTACAAATGCAAAACAATATGGGTCCCTAAACAGAACCTTTTGGCACTCCTATTGCAAATTTAAAAATTCAGATTGTATCTGGCAAATATTAACTCTTCGACTTGACAATCTTGTCAAATTTTTATTGTGACGATGTTGACAAAGCGTATATTGATATCATAAGAAAAAAATACACACTTTTCGAATTCGCCAAATATGCTACCATCAGCAAAATATGCTACTATCATCGGCTAGATAAAAGTCTGCGACAAACAATGATTGTATTACAGAGTTTAGTTAATTCATTACAATTTTGATTAAGAATCTTTATCTATGTATCTTAACCTCACGTACTGCAGTTTGTTTATTGAAAATCCAATTACAAAACCGACCGAGTGTGACGTTACGTGTGAACACAGACAGAGCACAGTCCACACCTTCAAATCAAGTGTTCATGATGCTTTTTAAATATAATGACACCCAACACCCAAACAAGTTCAGGTAAATATAAATCAAGGCATGTGGACATGAACGCCATAAAATATCTAAAAGATACTCATTTCAAAGTGCCCCATCATCATCATCATCATCATCATTGCAAAGCAACCTTGATGTATATTTTCAAGGTGCTCACGTCAAACACAGCCAGCCGTGCTGTGAGTAGCACCCAACAGCAGCGAGCACTTTTGTCAGGCACAATTTATTGATGTGAGTGTTTCAATTTTAACTATAACTATACGTACTTAGATGCATAGATACTTTGTGTATCTTTTAGCTAAGAATGCATACAAAATTATGATTTTTAATGGTTAAATTTTCCGCATCTTTAAAAAAAAATACTAATTCCGTGTTTGCACACTATGACAAAAGATGCCTGGCATTGCCATGTAAACTATTATTTATTTAGGTTGTCGCGCTTCTTGAAAAGAAAATGAGATTAGCAAGCTTAATTATAAAGGAGGAAAGGGCGTTTTTCTTGTCAGGATTTTATGGGCAATTAACATAACTGAAGGATATTTTTTTTTAGTTCTTCATAAACTCTCTTTGAGCTGTTCTTATATGCTCCTACTATACTTTGTGTACGGGAAAGTACAGTTAATTAGGATAATTTGGGTGATTTTTATTTCTTTTCGTATATTTTTTTTTTTATGGGAAGCTTTTTTTTCGTTTTCTTTTGAGAGCAAGGATCCTTGACTATATACCAGTACAAAGAAGAATCGGTTCAAGGGCGTCGCACCTTTGTTTGTATACTTTCGACGTTTGGGGCAAACGTTCTTAAAAAAAAAAAATATTGCTAGCAACAGCAAAAAAAAGTTAATGGCAGAATAAATACAAATTTGTATTCCGATATGTATTCGTGGTCGGTCGATCGTCAGGGAAGAATGAAAGCGGCGAAATAAATATTATACGCGCGCGTGCTGCTCAATCGTTTCGAAGAACAAAAAAAATTAATTTCGTGCTAGGAATTAACCTTGAACGTCTGTTGACCCAAACGGACGAAGAATATGTTAGGTTCTTCTTTTTTTTTTTGACAAGAAATTGATGGAAAATCTTGTATCATTTAAAAGAAACAAAATATTTTTTTTATTAATTTATTGCTTTCATGCTGATTCTATTGCGCTATCTTTTTATGATGAATTGGTTCGTGTAAGAATACAATAAATTAAGACGATGGTAGTTGAAAGGGAAAGAAAAAAAAAATCTGACAGATGACAGATTGGTTGGAGTGAATCTTTGAAAAAGAAGGGAATAATTTGGAACTATTGATAACAACAGATTTAAACCTTCCACCAATGAGGCGACTGATTTGCAATTCGAGTTTTAAAACAGATACCTAAGTACTTTATGGAACCATTTTGAAAACATCCACGTGTATTTTGAAGGTAATACGGAATCAAGTTGACCGAAATATACAATTAGTTTAAAGCTTTCATAATATAAAAAATAGTTCAATTTTTTTTTTGAGGTCATCTTTCTTATTTTCCGCCGAGCAGGCGGGATATGCTCTAGCGAACACATAATATATTTTTTTTTTTTAACTGGATAATTTCACAACATATGCTTTCTACCATCGAGCAATCTGCTTCGGTATGATGAAAGATGTATGAAAGGGTAATAAAGTCTGAGGTATTCATACATAGATCTCGCGGCTGATTGGGGGGAGTGTTGGTATCATGAGTTTGCAATTGATCTGATATGATATGATATAATTGATTAATTTTGTTGTATACTTATCTTTTTCTACGCTCAAACTAGAAAAAAGAACTTGTCATATTTCGAATCATATTCAGTGATTCCATCGATTTCAAGTATCTCAAAAAGTTTCCATGCAAAATTCAGCCTGTTTAATCATGCTGACTTGAAGATATCGTTTTTACTCTGAAATTTATTGTCAGAAATAAAATAATATCGGAAATAACACAAAACTTCTATTTATTGTTAAACCAACTGGATGTTCATGTTTACGTCACTTGAAAAGGAAAACTTGAATTACATTCTTTTTAAATGTACAAGGAGCCATATATGGCATTCAGAAATCTAGCGAATATTTGGGTTTATGCAATACAGCTCTACTTGCCGGCAGCTCCGATAAGCGGACACCATTTCGGAAACTAATTTTCTTATATACCGTTTTTATTTCTCTCTCTTAACCGGATAGCTCCCATAACCGGACAAAAATTAATAAAAAATAAACTGTAATTTTAATTCTTATACCCGAGTTAACTAATCCATGGATTAAACATTTTTGACACTGAACGTAAATGCAATTATTTACTGCTCCAGTTGGTTCCAGAAAATTAGTAATACATGGATTAGTTTTTTGAAAATAAATTACAGTTTATTTTTAATTAATAAGGCAGTTAATATTTAAATAATGTGTGAGCTGCTGGACTGCAGAAAGGAACTTAAAATCGCTTGAACCCGCGAAGCTGATGGTAACTCAGGTACTGCCAGAGGACTGGTGCCATTGGACAGATTCTTAGGCCGACATTATGATTAGCTAATTGATATTAGGAATAGCGATTCGCTAAAATTAAGTTCGCTTCAAATGTCAAAAATATTTTGAGTCTGATTTTCGAGGGATTGAGATTAGCGAATCAAAATTTTCAGTGATAACTTAGCGAATAAAAAATTAACTCACTTTTTTCCACTTTTTAATGTTTATTTGGAAAATTAGTGGTATGAAACAAATAAGTGACACAAAAATTGAGTACTTACAAAAATATAAATAAAATAGTTGTTTTGAATACCTATAAAGCCCACACAAGTATGGACTTGCCATACAATGAAGAAAAATAGGTACATGCAAATGAATTGTGTACTTTTCGCCAGAAGATACGAAAGATGCGAAATTGTTTCTTTCCAATTGATTTCCGGTTATGAAATATTTGTTGATTTCTTTTCTTTTCCTTTTTTGGTTTTTTTCTTTGAAAATATCGCTTTTCTGAAACAGGTTATGTTTTGTTGATCTTTTTTCGTTTCAATTCTTTTACATTTTCTTTCCTTTTTGAAATGTTCGTTACCCCTCTTGACCTCTTGTTATTCTAAAACTGGTTGGTTTTGTTTGTTGATTTTGGTGTTCAATGAGTTGTTTTTTGCGGTTGCACAATTTTCGTTACTATACCACTTCCAAAAAATCGCAGAGTATAAACTAATTTTATGATAGGCGGATGTTGATTGGAAAATCACTTATTTTGCTAAGAATAAACATAAATGCATCGCAGTTTATTCGAAAATAAACCTAAATAAGAAAAATATGAATGCCTATACCTTCAAATATTGAAACAATGGTAAACCACTTACAAATGTTCTGGTATTTCCAAAGTTTTTAAAACTATCTCTATAATACATCGCCTCATGTTAATATTAGCAACCCAATTTGTTCACCATCATTTTCTTCTAAAAAAAAGTCGATATTGCTTATTATTTTAGTAGATATTCATAAAACAATCCCGAATAACAATAACAATTTGCAACAAGTAGTTGCAAAAAATATCCCTACGATTTGACGTTTAACATCTGTCTTTTCTATTCAATAACTTTTGGCAGCACTTTAGGATTAGCGAATACACAAGCTCGCTTATCCTAATACCGTCGCAAGTGAAGTTCGCTTCTAAACATTCGAATTCGCTAAGTAATTCGATTCGCTAATCATAATGTGGGCCTTAATATAATAAAATGAAAACATTCGGATTATTTTTCTTGAAATAAATTCGATGCAAATGTTTTTCCATACTTTTTTTCAAATTTCTTCTGTCAAATTCACTTATGTCGAATTCCTTGGATATAAAAAGTTGACTTTTTTCGGACTAAAGTCGCTTTCCTTCGGACTAAAGTTGCTTTTTTTCGAAAATCAAGATCCATGGACAAGAAAAAGTTTCTTTTTTTCCCCTCAGATCAACTTTTCTTGAATCTCAATTTGATAGCAAGATTCATGCGTATTTGAACACATACTTAACAGATTTGATTTTTGCTGTCAGACGAGCCTTTTAATTGTGTAGTTTGGTTTGTTTTAATATAGATTTTCCAAATAAAATAATTTTAAAATAATCTATTGGACGTGAATTTTGTTTACTACAGTGAACTGTTTAGATCGCGTCTATAAAACACACACAATACAATCGCATAAAAAAAGCAACTGTGTTGTTTCAACAGTCAACTTTTTCGATCAAATCTGAAAAAATCCAAGGAATTCGACATTAGATCAATGAGAATGTTATCGGTTCCTTTATTATAAGCTCATATGAAGAGGGCGCTCTGATCATGATCTGCATACCATTTCTGAAGATAAAGCATTTGGATTAAAAACCTGAACGCAAGAGAAGGAATATGAAACAAAAGTGTGGAAAAATATTTTAAATTGCAAACAAAACAAAACGTCAACTTTTATATTTCTCTACCATATGTTAAGAAATAATTCGTTATTATACATGAAAATGACGTTTGTATAAAACATACGTCATTTAGTGACAGCTAAGTGCTCAAGTGTGTTTCAAAAAAAAAAATATATAGCTCAGGATAAGATCGGAGAAGAGAATTTTGATATGTTTGATATAGATTAGGTACTCGTAAAAAAAAAACAGTGTGATATCTTATTGGTTTTTGTTCCAAACAAACAAAGGTTGACAAAATATTGATAAAAAGAAACCAACAGCATTCAGAATTAATTGAAAGACAAATTTCCGTATTTAATGCTCCACAAGACCGACTCTATGTACCAAAACTCTTCAGGCAAAATCATCTAAAGTTTACTTACTCTTCTCTGCTCCAGCAGCTATTGCCTGGAAGCCCAATGGCCTGAATCGCTAATTTAATTAATTTTCAAAATGTGATACAAGACCATAAGGCAGATATGTATGTATGTACAAAGACATAAAATCATAAAATAATCAAGCTCATCGTCGCCAGCATTTTATATTATTATGTCGCCTCAGTCAGTCTACCGCAGTACGCCCTATAGGCTTTAGCTGAAAACTACATGAAGCCAATATTGGAAATTAAAAAAAATCCAAGACGATAAGCCACCATCAAGAGCAGAACAAGTACATTTTGGAAAACACACAAGTAGTCGAGATCGGAACTGCACGGTGCACCAGCCAGCACTTCATCATCATATGTGTGGCCAAAGATAAAACAGAGGAAATGGGTGCAACCAAGAGGCATATTATATCGCTGCTGGACAAATTTACAACCCATGCCATAACCAAAACGACACACAACAATAAGAGAAATATATCGAAACATTGAAACAGTGTTTAATATCCTGGTAGGTGGTAAGAAAGCAAAAGCAACAAAAAGAAAAAGGTTCCTCTTCTTCGGGTCTTTAGTCTCCAGTTTCAAATTGATTTTTGCTGCCATAGTCTTGTTGCCACAGATCAAGAAGGGACCCGTGTGTGTACGACGACGACTGACGATGACGGTGACGGCCGGCGAGAGTCTAACTATCTGACAACCATAACGTTACCGACCACCCAAGGCGACATGGTTGTGTTCTTCTACGGTGGCGGTGCGGTGGTTCGTCATCATTTCGAATTTCTTTCACAATTCCTATAAATATTCCTTGGGGTTATCTATGTCTACACACTGCTGTGCGATGATGGGAAAGTCAAAACACCGCATACTCTTGGATGGAAGTTCTCAACTTATCTCTTTTGCGGTCTGTCAATAGACCAAGACCCATCTAAAACGAATGGCTAAATATTCTGAAGCTAAAGTATATTTATCCTTTTTATTTTTGTTCTTCATCTTCTTCCAAGGAATCCCTGTGAAGAAAAGTAAACATAATATGAGAAAGGATTCAATGTTGGCCCGAGTCAAGGGAGAGAGCATTGATGAAGGAGGTATCTTCAATAACTATTTAATTAAGGCGAAAAGCCATGACAGAACAGACAGTCGTGTGTGGCAGACAACAGAAGAAATTTTAGTTGTCGTAGACTTCTAATTGGAATTAGGATTATTTTTAGAGGCACTTATTTGACTTTGATGAGAACAAGAAGAGGTAATATATCTCTTTTCTTTTTCTTAATATAAAATAGTAATTTATTGAACTTCAGGGCGCTGACACTCAGCGTTCAAAGCATACAAGGTGTCCTTTAATAGGGGGACAAATTTTTTGAGTATAGGTATTCTAAGAAATTATCTATCTGCGTTCTATCTATATAATATAATTATTGATCTTTGCAATTGGGAAGTATATAATATAATATTTGATATCAAATTAAATATCTTATAATTCTAAACCATGCGAATTTTGTTAGCTTTGTATGGTATATGCCTGTGACCAGGATCTCGATTGTTTCTCCGATATCGTCGAACTAATTCTTAAATCGACCCTGCCCTTGGATTTAACACGATATTAAAAAGAATTTAATACTCTTGAATTACGATTCAAAAAAAAAAAAGATTGCGGAAAGTACTCTTTCCTTATTAAAAAATAAAAGCCGAATATTGGCGCAAAATTATGGTCAAAATAACACAAAACTAAAAAGAATTTAATACTTGGTTAACATTTTTTTAAATTATACATCATACTCTTAAATAAAGCATACTTTAAAAAAGCAGGGCTAATCCATATTATCTTTTTAAAACCGTCTTTTAATTTTTTGACAGAAACATAACTCACTTAATCTGTTGAAAGTCAAGTCTTATTTCGAGGAAAGAAAGAAACATTTTTGCTAACCGTATAATTCGAAACGCCCTTTGGTACTGCTAACAAGTCAAGATAAAGAAAATTTAAGTGCGAAAGTTTAAGCCGTATAACATTTAAAACTTTATAGGGAAAGGTAAGAGGTTCATGAAGAAGACATATATTTTCGATCTTAAAGTAAAATGTGCAGTCGTTTCTATTTACTGCTTCCATAGAGGAGGTGTACTAATACAGAGAACAGAGAAAAGAAATATGTTTCAGATATCCGAGTGAACCTGGATATCAGTTCGGTGTTGGATAAGGTGTTGAAAACGCGGTATACGGTATTGAAAACTGTTAAGCACGTACAACAAACAAAATACAAATCTCAAAATTAATATGAAGATTATTATGAATGGAATCGTGGAAAAAGACTCTCTATTGTCTAATTTCATTAGCCTTGCAGTTAAATATCATTTGATCCTCATACAGATAAGAAAAAAACGAAGAAATATGAGGAAAGGAGTTTTTATTTTTTTTATTATATCTGCATTATGTAATAGTAATTATTTTCATCATAAAGGGCCTGACCGATTTTGATGAAATATTTGTGTTCGATGGTGGTTTCAGGCACATTCCTTACGAAATAGGATTACAAAAAAGTTTAAGCGGGTATCACGAGGAAAACTTTCAACTTAACTTTGTTTTGAAGACAAATGTTGGTTTCGAAAATGAAGAAGTTACGACGAATCTTTTTATTCTATATGTTGTATGGGGTTTGCATAGCAGAATTAAGCATAAGAATTAATCAGCCCTGTCAAGGTATCCGTTAGGAAGAAAATTTTTACCGATTCGTACAAAATCGGAGAATTTTCAATCGAGGTATCCGTTCTTACACGGCAAATATTTTCCGAAGTTCTCCGACAGCAAATTAACAGCTGCGAAACATTGAATACAATTTTTTTTTTTTAAATCTACAAAATAAAAAAAAATCTTTTCCAATCGTTTTAATTGTATGAAGGCATGTATGTATGTACATTCAGCTCTATTAATAAAAAGAACCCTATTTGCTTCTTTATTCAAGAGTTAGCTAACACTGAGATTCATAACTTATCCGTTTGATAACTTTTCTTATAATAATTTCTCGTTCCTTAACCGTTTTTATTTTTCTTTTATCTCTCTTTATTTATAAAATCGTACTAATATTATGAAAAAAGAGAGCGTATTGTCAGAATGTGTTCTGGAGAGAGAAAATTTAAATTCGTGTTATAAAGTTATACTTCTCTTATCCTACTATATTCGGTGAGTTAAATTTATTTTGTTTTTATTTCATCGTTTTAGGCTATGACACATTTATTAATTGAAATTACGAACTATTTCGTGTCTTATCGATAATTCATTGATATTTATTGCAAGTTGGTGTTTATTAATAGGGGGGATTATATACAATACTTTATTGTTAATTTTCCAGTTTATATTTCTAAGATCTCCGTATGCTCAGAAATATAGACACAATTTCTCAGTAAAATTTCTCACTTCTGATGTCAAAAAACTAGTCTTGAATATTGTACCTATGTTTTGTCGCAATGAATTAAATTGAGAGATTGACATCTTTTTTGGCACTAGATTGGAGAATTGTGTTATTTGATACTCCTGCATATAGTTGAGAAGACGGAGCTAATTTGATGAGCGCTTAGATATATAAACTCAACTTATAATTATGGCGCAAATTTTTAAACTATTAAGCATCATACTAGAACATATTCAGCATCATACTAGTTAGCAAACCAATAATTTTTTAATCTAGTATGATGCTAAATATGTTTTAGTATGACGCTAAATCGTTTAAAATTTTGCGCCTAATGTTTTTAAATTCTTATTATATTTATGTGAAAAATGATAATGATGTATGTGGATAAAGCATCTGAGGGGAAAATCTCAAATAAGTGTGTTTATATGATCGCAGATTTGAGTTCCAATCGGAAATCATTTCCGATATGAACTTATTCCGAACGAATACCTCGATAGGACTGAATATGTTTTCTATAACGAGTTATTTTCAAATAAAGAATTCTTTACTTCATAGGACTTTCGTCAAAACAGTTTTTAAAAAATTAAAAAAAAAAAAAAACTAAGATTCCCCTAAAGGTAGGCCTTTCGCATTGGATCCAATGTATAGCGAACCCAATTAGTAATTACTAAAAGTGCTACGGATAATGAATATAATTCCTAAGCAATATGACGACATGTTTGCTAGTTTTTGAATAAAAAACAAATGCAATTTGTCTACTAAATTTATTATTTATGTATGATACTCTGATCTAATGGCACTTTTTTTTTTTGCAACATTAAAAAACAGGATATTATACCTGGAGCGAACGCAGGTCGAATCGTGCAGTCAATTTCGCCGATAATAATCATCAAGAAATTAGTTTCGTCCTTATTCTTTTTTTTTTGTCCTACATAGCAGGACATTGGTAGTAATTAAAAGTAAAAGCATTTTCAGTATAAGTAGATATATAACTCATTATAAGGGTGTTGCTAACTTGGTCACATACATAGCATACATATTTACTCGCTGTCCCTGAATGACACAAAATAAAAACGACAAAAAGTAGGTAAAATGAAACATTTCAAGTAAATTAAGGCCATCATCGATTTGGAGTATGATATGATGTGTGTGAACATAGCTTCACTTGGTGGCGTACAATCTGAAAGAGCAGCAGTGGCAGTAGTAACACGCTCATTTCACTTCCTCTGCTACCTCATACTCACCTTTTATTTATTTTTTTTTAATGTGCGCAGGTATGTGCGTCCAAAAGAAAAATTTTGTATAGAACATGCTTGTATGCACACAGTCATATCTTACGCCGCCGCTGCCGATAAGTTTGATATCAAAAATGTACGTACAAACATATATACCCTATCATCAATTACATTGTGGGTGACCTAAATGTTAGCATACTGGCACCTCTTTATATTATAAGAGATAGCAACATACCATATACACAATTTCTGGGTATTCCGAATGTGTCATGGGAAAACGCACACCCAAGCGGAAAAAATAAGGCATGAATGCGGAAAAGGAAGTCAAGGGACATGGACGGTGGTGATGTCTTTTTTTTTCTGTTATAAGCCAAGTGATACCACTTTTCCGATATACATACATATAGCAACTGGTATTTTTTTTTTTTGGAGGACAGGACTTATTTTATTTCCGTTAGCCTTGGCCGAGGCACTCAAGTGCGAAGAGGTATTAAACATTAATGTTGTCGACAACACAAAACCTTGATGAGAAAGGATAACAAACAAGTAACGAAAACTTATTAACTGACGTGAATAAAGTTCAAATGTCCTTCTAAAGTTAATTGACAAAAAGAATTACTTAAAGGCAAATATAAAAAAAAAATACGATGAAGCTTTGAAAACATCAGTATAACTAATTCTGTGGTCAGATATGGCTAAATGTTATAAGTCACTTTTTTAAATTTTATGCGAGAGCATTTATGAAATTTCAAAATTTCAAAATGTCATGATAAATCAGAAATTACTTTTCTCAAATCAAAGTCTTACACATGTTGGAAACACAAACCATAATAAAATTAATTTATGAAAACAACTTCGTGATATTGTATGACATTTTGAACTTTTAAAAATGCTCTCACGTAAAATATCAAAAAGTGATTTAATAACACTTCAAGTAGAACAAAATTACTTAAATAGGGATTTAAGAAAGATGACGTAAGTTCTTGGTAAATAATTTAAAAACAAAAGGTATTAAGAAGCTAAATTTGTTTTTCAATCTCTTTAAATCGAAATAACACGGTTAAGCGCTCATATGAGTAGTTTATAATACATAAAAATTCTTTGCAACTGTTATACAAATAATATTCTTCTTTAATACTTCTTTACTCATTCTTTAAGAAGTATAACATTTTTTAAAATTCTTCTTTAATTAATTGTGTTTACTTATTTTTTTTTTAATTTTTGTTGTTTGTACTTCCAATATTTGCTATTTTCAACTATTTCAGTTCTTTTCTCTAATTGGAATACTATTTTACATTGAATTCAAAAATCAACCTCCAACCTTCAGGAACTTGTACTCGAGTTCTTCTGCATGAAGTTCCTTTGCGCGACTTACTGAGCCTATCTGATATTTGTCTGAAAGACCACAAGTCTTAAAGAAGTATTAAAAATAAAAATAAGACCGAATTAATAATAGATGTACGACGTACGTTTTAAAGAAGTATTAAAGAAACAAAATAACACCGATTTAAGAATTGCTAGTTTAAGAAAGATTTAATTATGCTTTAAGTGGAAGTAAACATACGAATTAAGGTTCTTAAGGAAAATATACCTGGTAAGGAAGATATAAAGAATGAAAAAATTAGCCAGTAATTTGCTACATTATGATTAAACTATTTGACCACAGAATTAATACCAACAAAGTCTTGATTTTCAAAAGTCAAAACTTCTTGCAACATAATATACTTTCAATTTTACGTTGGGATTGGATTCGTTCGTCTTTCAGGAGTATCAAAAAAAAATAAAATAATGGCGGGATGGTAGATCGAAAAGCTCTTAATATTTTTTGTTCGTCCGATTATGGAACATAAATTTTTTCTCTATCGACTGATCTATTAGTTAATTTGCGAATTTAGATATATATATACATATAGTACATATATCCTTGAATGGAGCAACAAAGTTGCCTTAGCGAGTCAAATTACGGAGAGATTGGTAATTTTTGTTTATACCTTTGAAGTTAGAAATCGACACAATGACCGACACACTCTCGGAAGTAATTTTTCTAATCGCAATAGAAGCATGTTTGACATTTGACATTCGACAAAAATATGGCAATCGTTTCAAAAGCTTATTTAATTGAATATGCCAATGTTTTTTTTTTTTGGTTAGTAACGTCGGGACGACGTGTTAACCACTGCAGCTGATCGTACAATAGATCGACTTAGGGATCAGACAAAACATACTGAAATAATAGTCACTGCTGTGCTAAACATATTCATATGTGTACATCACTATGTGTCAGCAGAAAAGGCTAATTGAGGAAATCGTTACCTAAGTTAGTTTATATACCTACAACACTGAGCAAAAAACATCAAGATCCAACCAATTGATCTTTAACAGTTTGTATTAATCATTCTGTTTTTCGTATAATAGTCAAAAACAAACACAAGTGCATGTAATAACAACTTTTCTTAAACTTAGAACCCATCTTTAATTAGGGAATCAAAACAAAACGAAAACTTGCTATATCGAATCCTTGTATTGTACATTTGACGTTTGAAACACGTCGTATTATTATAGTTGTCAGAATGATAGTGACAGAATGTTTTACAGGTGGAAAAATCGAACATAAAATGGGATTATTTTTTATTTACAATAAGTTTTAAATGAATTATTTTCGACTGTATAATGGTAAATAAATTCTGTTGGCTTTTGTTGGCTTCTTCTCATTTTGCATGCATAAGCATTTTGATCAAAAAATTTGCTGAAGTATTTTAAACGGACATCCCAATCTTGTAAGTCTTTCAAATATAAATACTGTTAGATTTAGTTTTGTTCAATATTGTTGCACTGCTTGTACTATTATTTTATACGTACTTTCTAAACAAACAAAAGCTAATAACTCTAACAAGACGCCATTTATCGCGTCCAGACTTGTCTTGTTATTTTGTCAAAAGTTATATCGAAGTAAATTTTTTGTTTTAATTTTTTGTTCAAGCTGTTTGACACTTTGTGCGTTGAAAGATTTCTCCAAATTCAATTTTGAAGTTTGCGGAGTATACATTGCGAATTAGGCAATAAATTTGACACTTTGTACTTTGACAGATTTGTACGAATTCAATTTTGACGTTTGACGTTTAACATTCATTGCAAATTAGTATCGAAAAACAATATATAAATATTTAACAATTTTTCCTTTGTGTTTGGGTCTACATAATATGAAGCCAAAATTAGACAACTGCTTTGGAAACTCTGGAATCCAGAATGAGTGTATTTTCGAAAAAATTTATAATTTTTAAAATTCGAAAGTACCTTTTCTTCATTTATAAAAAAAATTAAATTATTGAAATACTTTACCTTTTGGTTTGCAGATTTACTAAATCTAAGCAATTCTATTAAATTAATTGAATAAATTTGTTCAGCATTTATACACTCACAATAAAACGGCTGTATTCACTTTTAACTCATTTTCATATTTGTAAATAATGAAGTACAGATGTCGTTGCAAATGATTTGGAGAAAAAAAATTACTTCCTTAAAACTTGGTTTCCATCACTGCTGGTCTTGCCGTAAAGCCGTTTGTCGTCCTATTTGGTAATACGTGTGAGTAGACGTAATGGAAATAAGACAGCAGGACAGGTAGGTTTAATATTCGGAAACTATATCTGTTAGACCACAGTGTCAAAATGCAATTTAATGGTTTCTAGTTACAGTTCGAATATAATAAATTATCAAAAAAATTAAGATTCAAAAGTCAAACTACAAATTTTCAAATTCTATGTATTTGGCACTTGACGAAACTTTATACTGTTGTGAAAGAATTCAGATCAAATCTACCTTCTACCCAGTGTTTTGTGTTTGGATTTTGATCCTGAGATTTCCTTCTTTCCCAATAGAATGTAAAAATTAAAAAAAATGTCTGCTGCCGCAGAAAAAAATAAGGGAGAAAGCATTGATTTCGAAAAAGTAGCGATAGTCATATTGGTCGAACATTTCCCCAAAAGCTTTTTAGCTCATACCTATATAAGAGCTTTCAAAAAAGCTACCCGAGCGTCATCTTTGGGATATTTTACTTTATAGAGGGAGAAAGCTTTGATTTTGTAATTATAATGCTATAGCTTCAACATTTTGCCAAAAAAATTTTTGGGATAATTTACTTCATGAGTTTCTGCCTACAACATAAGCTATTTGTCCAAGAAAGTATCGCTAAAATCGGTCCAGTAGTTTCTGATCGGTTCATATACACGAAAAAAGCGACCGAGCGCCATCTAGGGAGTAAATAAAATAAAATGTAGTACCCGCTGCAACATCCGCTAACATCAGCTATCTGTAAGTGGCAAGTCCCGTCAAAATCTTTCAAGCATAGTTTTTGACCCGACAAAAAAACTATTTCTCTAGAAAAAATGCGACCTGAGCTCCATCTAGCGAGTAAATGAAATAGCCTAAGTTCGCTATATCATTATATATATGCATTATCTATCAGTGAAAGTCATGTCAAAATCGGTCCAGCCGTTCTCGAGATTAGCCAGAACAAACAGACAGACAGAAAAAAAATTTAAAAATGTTTGTTTTGTTATAAGAGTTGTGTATGCTTTCATATGCGGGTAGTAAAATACTGTTATTTTGACATTACAAACAGACACTCCATTTATATTTATGTGTATAGATTGAAAGAACCGCTCCTTTTATTCACACTGAACAATTATTTTACAGTTGATATAATAAATATCTCAAATATAATACAGTGGCATCACTGGCACGTTTGAATATCCATCCGTCTCTCAAATTCACCTGCCATAGGACTTAAATGATTTCCCCAATATTTAATTTACAACACTGCTAATGAGTGAATTTTATTGAATACCGCATCTCTATATACATACATGTAATTGCAAAATTGAATTTCACATTTTAGACGAAACATATAAATTTGAAATGAATACTCAGGTTAGGTCGGTGCTATCCCCACCACCACCATCCATTAATACGCATTTCCATGTTGTGTCCTTCTATAACAAAACCTTTTATAACAAAAACACTATAGAAGCCTTAATCACTATTATTAAAATTTTTAACACGCTTCTAGTAGTGCGGTGGTAGTGCTTTTGGGATCAGGGCTTTCATTTCCATATACCATAACACACTTTGTCTCCCCCTCCTTCTTGTGAAATATCAACATACGATAGCCTCTAAGGCATATGTCAGTTATATGGATTAGTGGATATTTATGTCAAATTATATTGAGTTAACCTCATTATGGCCCCAATAAGGAAATTTCTATAAAGGGAGGCGGAAAACAACACACCCTTGTATACGAGGGAATCATTGATTATCATTCGCATGTATGAATAGATAAATACATAATGCAGTCATTTATTAGCTGTGTAGATATGCTAGAAAATTAGGACACGTATGTCTGTATGTATTTTATCATCAGGACAACTGGATGTACACATACAAATAAAATGCTAATAACATAAAGGGAGCACCGACAGTGGAGTAGAGAAAAAATTCATAACAAATAAAAAAAAAAACAGAACACAATTATTCTGTGAATCAAGCACTCAATTGAAATTACATTTATGAATTGACTCTGAGAGGGAAGAAGAGGGGGTGCCAAATAACCTATCCATTAATAATAAAAATATTAAATAGCTTCATTCTGTAATGTAGATTGTTTTTGGTAATTAAATCGAATGAACACTTCGAGTGATAACAGATGATTTTATTGGAAATATCCTTTTGTTGTCTTTGTATTTTATGAAGTGCTTGTGAATAGTCATATAGGTTTTCGTTCTGGTACTGATAATGTTAAATTTTACTGCCTTTAACCAAATAAACGGCCCCACTAGATCGCATGCACTTGTTCGTTTTGCAGGCTAATGAAATTTCGTTAAAATCGGTGCAGCCGTTTAAAAGATAGTCGGTGTAAAAATAAAAGTTTTATAACAGGAACCGTTTATTAGAAATCACTTTTTTAAAATTGTATCAAGATTGATGGTATTTTTTTCGAAGAAAAAATAGAATTATCGCTTTTTAGATTTTATTTAAATTTCGGAATAATAGTTAAATGTTTAAGGGTTCAACCTAGGCACCGATCCTGGTTCTGTAAAAAAGTCGATCGAATAAATCTTTTTTAAGTTCACTTTCACACTTTGTCTTAATTTGTTAGATTCACAATGACCTAAAAAGCGATGCTCATGCCATAAGTGAAATTCGCGTATAGTGAATACAATATCGTACACTGGTGGTTATTAAATAGTAGTCTCTTGCTGTCTGGTCATTTATAAAAATTGTGAATTTCAAAGCAAGCATGGTATTCATTTTGATTATAACATTCACTTGGAAATGAGGGTGTGGAAACATGTATTCAAATGAGTTTTGGTTTCAATTTTACCCAGAACGAGAATCGAAATTGTGGTGAAAGGGTGAAAATTGGGTGTTAGACTGTATTTCGTTCCGAAAGTGAAATTTTTTCAAAACGAATAATTTTCGTGTACATATTTTGTTATTAAATTACCAAGCAACATTTTTTTTTTTTTCGAAAAACTTCACTTTCAGAACGAAATACAGAGTAGATCCCTGGTCTAGACTCATTTTCGCATGCAATTAATTGTCCAGCACATTAATTGCTTGGCGAATTTGTTTCTTGTGGTTTTTTTTTTGTGTTGCGTTGACACACATAACACTTTTTGTGTTTTTGCAAATGTTGAAAACTTCACATAGCTTCATTATAATGAAAACCTGCAATATCAACATTATTCGATAATTTGTCTTAAATATACAAAAATATTTTATTTTCAATGATGAGTTTCAATGATAGCTATAATAATCGGCACCAAAGACAAATTATGATACTTTCGAATTGGGGAAACTTTTCAAAGTCCACGAAACAAGGAGAAAAGAACATATTGCTCAAGGTCATGAGTTGATTGCCGTGGTTGTGATGTTTACAGTTGAGTATACTCGTGGGACATTTACTTACGCATTTTGTTTTATTGATAAATTGAAAATATTATTATTTCATTAATAAATTTATATTTAAATTAAAATAATTAATTATTGAATAATTTAATATTTTTGCTTGAATCTGTCAATTCCTTTTTATGCTCCCTCAAGATCTTTAAGATTTTGTATGGTATGGTCAGCGTGAATCTATCTCTAGATGTGTCAGTTTGTTAAAAATATTTATTGCAGATGGTGATATCTTTTGTATATCTCAAGATATTTATTGAAAAATACTCTTAAGCTTGTTAATGGTAACTTTTAATTAATTTTGGACTTTCGGGAATGGGTTTATCTATTTTAAACAAATTTTGTTCTTTTTTATTTAATTAATCAAATTCGATGGTTGGGAAAAGCAACAAATGTTGTGAAAACTGCTTAAATAGTCCAGTTAAACGGTAGTTTCACGTTACACAAAATATACAAATGGATCTTTTTTTCGAGTTCTATGTTTTTTGGGTCGCTGAATCCGGATCTGCAGAAATCAAACAAAATTTCCCGGTACGTTTTGAAATATCCGTGAAAAACTGCGGATTTTTTGCACTTTTTTCAGTTTTTTGCTAACATCTCGGAAACTATGCGTCTTAACTGAAATTTCACCCACAACAAAATGAAAGACCATTAAATTTCCTTCAAAATTCATGCATATTGCTTATTTCTCAGGCGTACCGTTAGCCCGTTAGAGCGCTTTTATATTTCAACATAATTTCCCATTTCTGTAAAAATAACAATTTGTTCTTACATATGAATTTTTAACGGTTTGTTTTGTTTGTTTTTTTACAGAAATGGGAAATTATGTTGAAATTTCAACGTAGGTACTCTAACGGACTAACGGTACGTCTGAGAAATAAACAACATATATGAATTTTGTAGGAAATTTGATGGTCTTTAATTTTGCTGTGGCATAATTTCAGTTAAGACTCATAGTTTCAGAGATGTAAGCAAAAAACGGTTATTCGCGGATATCTCAAAACGCACCAGGAAATTTTGTTTGATTTCTTCAGATTCATATTCAAAGACCCAAAAAACATAGAATTCGAAAAAAATCCATTAGTATATTTTTTGTAACATTAGGGCGATTTTAACTACGCTTTGACTGGACTAAAAGTTTTAAAATACCGTAAGTATTTCATTGTTTAAAAAATTTCTTTGTGTGCTTTAGTTTTGTTGGAATTTTTTTTAAATAATCGCCCGATTCGATTATATTCACATTCAAAACTTCAACTGTAAATAGGAAAGCGTTGTAAAGTAATAAAATAACTAATATAATTAAGTTTTCTAGCTTGTTTTAGTTTTAACCGAATTTTAATTTAAACCCTGTGAACTAATTAAGCGATAATATATTTATACACATAATTTCAATAGTAATTAAAATTATTTTGAATGTCTCTTGGTTCAGGAACACACGTTCATGCGATCTTGTCATATTTATTTACATAATATGTTTACATCAAATCTGCTTTGTCATTCTGCCCTCAATTAGCATTATCATCATATGCAAATTGATTTATTATTTTAAATATAGCTTCGTTTTATTTTTATTTATCTCTAAATCATCGAAATAGGTTCTACGTTATTTGTAAATTAAATATATCGACATACATCAAAGTAGAGTATTATGTTTTTATCTGCATTAATTTGAAGTGCATCAAAAGAATTAAAAACAGAATAAATAATAAATAAATGTGCCAACATAAATAAAATAAATGCATCAATTGTATAAGCAAAACCATATTTAACACTGGAACCGCTAATCTATTAAATATTTTAAGGCATATTACTAGCACTTGCATATGTTAGAAAACTCAGTTACATTGTTTTTGTTTCTTATCAAATTTTAAGTCTCAGCACATGTTTGTATAGAGGAAGAGTGTGACAGTTGTAATTTTTTTTATTTATTATACTTGAAATTTTAGTCATATAATAATTGTTGATTGTAACGGTCATTTAGCCCATTTATCTAAATGGCTGTTTTCAAACTTAGCAGGTACCTACTGAGTTTTTTTAAGTTGTTGTTGAAAATCTAAAAAATAATATACATATAACAACAAAATTATCTAGCTATAGTTCCAGCGCACTCGTCAGACTATCAAATATTTATTTCATGGAAAAAAATACATTTAATCTTTCAAATGGTCACACTAATTCTGACTTCAAGTGCATACCAAATGGTGGGAACTGCGAAGTCATCGCGACCGGTTTATTCACAGTTTCTCAATAGGTACATATATCAAGAAAATAACAAATATTATTCACTCAGTCAATCATAAACCTTAAGAAAGATCGGAACATAATCAACAGAATGATTTTATTAATTCTGCTCGGAGTTGTCACAGCTTTGACATTCTATATTCGCCATGTTTATACATTTTGGCAGCGCAAAGGATTCCCCATAGATGTTAATCAAAAAGTTCCTTTTGGAGCTATGGACTCGGTTGTGAAACGACAACGATCATTCGGAATGGCCATTAACGATGTTTATAAGAACAACAAAGACAGATTTTTAGGAATCTATTTGTTTTTCAGACCAGCAATTTTGGTGCGAGATGCAGAGTTGGCTCGTCAAATGTTAGTTCAAGATTTCCCAAGTTTTCACGATCGCGGAGTGTATTGTGATGAAGAGAATGATCCCTATTCGGGTAATCTTTTTAATTTACCAGGCGAACGCTGGAAATCCCTACGTACTAAGCTAGCACCATCGTTTACATCGGGAAAACTTAAGTCAATGTTTGGCACTATTGACGATGTCGGCAACAAGATGTTGGAGTACTTAGACAAAAACATTCCCGATGACGGAGAAGCTGTTGTTATTGAAATGAAGGAGTTTTTTGCAAGGTAAAGACAAATTAAACATGTTTCAGTGAAGTACATTTATTTAATTTAATTTTTTTATATAATACTTAGATACGCAATTGATATTATTGGATCTGTGATCTTTGGCATAGAAGTGGACAGTTTCAAAGATCCTAATAATCCACTACGACAAATGAGCAAAGAATTCACCACACCAACATTGTCCAGCGTTGTAAGGGGGACTTCAACTTTTCTGTTTCCAGCGTAAGTATATAATTTTTTAATCTCTGATCTCATAGATCACGAATGAACAAGCAAATTACATGAGGAAATTAAATAATTTATATGCAAAGTGAATATTAAGTTAATGTCGAGTGGCTATTGAGTTTTAAAATAGTAACTACATTTTTTAATAGTAACTAAGTAATTAATGAATGTGACTATCAAGTATTTTAGTATGTGACAGTGTTTTGTTTTTATTTATGATAATATTTATTGTTTGTTATAATCTTTGAACCTCTCCAAGTACATTATCAATGTTTATTTTAATAATATGTTATTTAGTCTTATCATCACGTGTGTAAACTTTGTGCTTAAAAGATTGGATTTGAAATTTATTTCTTTTCATTTAGTTCAGAAATTGTATTCTTTTACAAGGATAAGAAATTATATTTATTAATAATCTAAAAATGTTTGGTTGGTCACTCTTATACCACAAATTTATTTTGTATATGAACCCAATCTAGGCAGTAAAGGATACAACCAAATCTTGTGTGTATCACCGGGAATATTAAATAAAAGCTACAAAATATGCATTCTCTAGGGTTGTTGTTTAAAAGTCCACTAGAGTTACCAGCTATATTTTTTTTATTAAACATGAATTTGTGAATCACAAATTATAAATTGGCCCCAGCTCTTATTATTATTTTTACATCTATTTTGTCTCCAAATTCAATTTAAACATCTTTTTTACAAAAAACAAATTAAAAAAAAAAATAACTTTTTTGAGAGCAAAACAAATGTAAAAAAACAACTTTTCATTCCATTTTACAGGTTACAAAAAGTTTTAGTTCGTCTACACGTTCGGGATCCTACAGCCGAATCTATGAAAGATATGGTTCGTCAAACTGTTGAATATCGAGAAAAGAATAACCATTATCGCAAAGACATGATGCAAATGTTAATTGAACTTCGAAATACTGGAAAAATTAACTTGGACGATGATGTTTGGAAAGGTCAATCTACAGCAGGTAGATAAGAAGCGATAAAAATAAAAAATCGCTTCAACTTTTAAAATGCTTTTTTCAAATTTCAGAAAATTTAAAATCAATGTCCATTGATTGCATAGCTGGTCAAGCATTTTTGTTTTACGTTGCTGGTTATGATACAACTGCTGCAACAACAGCATTTACTATTTTCGAACTGGGCAAATATCCAGAGATTTTAACTAAAGTACAAAAGGATATTGAAAATTCGTTGGCGAAACACAACGGCAATATCACTTATGAGAGTATTCAGGATATGAAATATCTTGATTTGTGTATTATGGGTAAGTTTTTAACGAGTAATTAGAAAATTTTTATAGAACTTTATACTTTTTTCACAGAAACAATTCGAAAATATCCTGCTTTACCGATACTTAATCGCGAGTGTACAATTGATTTTCCAATTCCGGGATCAGATAAAATAATTAAGAAAGGCACACCAATTGTGATATCACTTTTTGGAATACAAAGAGATCCTGAGTATTTTCCTAATCCATTAAAATATGAACCCGAGAGGTTTTTGGAAGAAAGTAAAAATTACAATCCAATTGCTTACATGCCATTTGGTGAGGGACCACGACATTGTATTGGTAAGAAGAAATTTAAACAAATTAGTTTTTTTAAGAAAAAAAAATTATTATTTTTAGCTCAACGATTGGGAAAGATCAATGTAAAAGTAGCATTGGCTAAGGTTCTGATGCATTATGACATTGAAAATGCTCAAGAAGGTGAAATCGAAGTTGATAATTTTGCAGTTACTATTGTTCCGAAGGGAGGAATCAATCTGAAGTTGCGAAAGAAGAAAATTGTTTCATCAAAATAAAATATAAATATCGAACAATATTCAGCTTTAAGATATTTTTTTTTGTTTAATTTCATAAATATGTTTTTAGTGTTTATAGATATAAAAGTTGATGTATAACAATTTGTATATAAGATTAAAATAAAATTAGGTATTTACTTAGAATGTTGGTTTTATTTAAAATGTAATGTAAATTTTGAACTGATTTCCGACTTATGAGTCGTTTTTTAATGAATCCAGAATAGAGTTTGAGTTGTCAGAAGAAAAGTTATGTTATACTTTTTTTACTTCAGAGTGTTCAGAGCACAACATTTGTGTTTCTTTTTAAATTCAGGGATGGTTCGGAGCATGATCTGAGAGTAAGTACTGATCTTCTGGGGCCCAATTACGCAACTCGATTCTACTTTGAATTCCATGCGAAAGTCTTTTCCGATTCTACTTTGAACTGTCACCATGTATGAAATTATAATCGAACAAAATAAGTCCCAAAAATATCCCAAAATATTTCCAATACTCGAAAAAATCTCGCATTCTATATGACAGATGAATAAAAAGAGGAAACAATAAATATTTTGTTTTGCGCAACGATTCTTAAATAAAAAGTTCTTAAATAAAAATACAGCTAGCACAGTAGAAGTTAAGGAGTGATCATAATATGAGAGCGACCAACGACTAACGAATGGACGAAATTTCGTTAATTTTGACTTTCCATTCACATGAACAAACGAAATAAACGAAGAGGTTATGTACGACGGTAGTCGCGAGCAAAAAATTGATTCGTTCGGATGTGGATCGTATGTGGAAGGCGAATACAATTTGACAGTTCGTTGCAATCGCGACAAAAAATGTGTTTTATCAAAATTTACTTATTTTAGGAATGAAAGTGCATATTTTAAAGACTTAATATATTTTAAAATTCATTCTCATTCAATTAAAGTTGTTTTAGTCAAGCAAGAAATTATTTGTGAAAATGTGTGAAATCTCGTTTGTTCGCTCATTCGTCTTTCGTTGGTCGCTCTCATATGAACACTGCTTTAGTAGTTCGACTCAGTTGCTAAAAATATTTTAAAACTAGATAACGCGTCAGGATCGGTTAAAAAATCATCATCAACGCGTTCTGAATAAAATAAGACCTTAAGCACTTAAACCTCGAATGCTTAGTTCTATTGGGCTAATGTTAAGAATATTCTGGTCTTTCGAGCCGGACAAAAGAAAGATTTCCTTTATAATAAAGGATTCTCTTTAATTTATTAAATAGAACACTTATTCGTGATTTTGTACCCCAAACGAACTCAGTATTTAATGTCAATCACTGATTTTCGGATAAAATAAAGAGAGAAATATGGTTAAAATCTGAGAAATTGCCAGATAAAAAGTGTGCGAATCCACTTAAAGTATAACAGTTTTCTAAATTTGATTAGCAATAACAAGTTAATATTTTTTTGTTTATGATTAGAGGCAGACTAAAAGCTGCTTATTTTAAAGAAATTGAATTTTATGATTATCCAAATAAAAAATCTAACAAAAGATACAACATTGCTAAGGAAACAGACCTTTCACATCAATAATTGGTTTTAAATTTTAGATTTTTGTTAGAATGTTAAAAAAAAAAACAAAGAAACAATCTGATTTTAATGAAATACATATTTAACATGCAAACAAAGCAATTAACAAAACTAAGGATTTAAGAGGAGTTATTGTTCACCCGCGGGCTACACCACTGCGTTGTATTGTTTCGTCACATGCATAATAGTCTACATCTAGATATATCGAACGTTTACTTTAAAAGAGCGACATCCGATAATCGGAACTTGTGTAACCTAATGGATTGTTGTTTTTTTCGTTTTTTTTTTTCAAAATGCAAGCCCTATATGATGATTCACATGAGATACAATCACAAAATATTATCTCACATTTAAGCAGAAACATTATTATCAATTTTTATTTATGTATGCATTGTATCTGTAGCGAAAGGGAATTATGCAATACCACATGTTGTGCAGAACCGATATATTATATTAAAAATTTATTAAGAAAAATTGGGTCGCAATTAAATACTAATTGCACAACAATATTTTTGATAAAGGTTACAATATTTTAGGGAAGACCGATACCGAGCATGCATAATAATTTATTAAAAAGCTGAAATATTCTGAACAAAAATGAATATTTTTTTGATAAAAATAAAACTATTTTGCAAACTAGGTTTATCTTTGAAGTGGCTTTACTTTGGAATAGGTAGCTAATACAAATGTTTTGCTAATATCTACATTTCCGATATTAAAGAGCGACGAAAAAAGTTATCCATATGGAAATATACTTATAAATTGATTACATTTTCAGGTATAAAAGCCAAGGATAATATAATTTTATCAGTTATTCGCGGTCGTCTATTGTTCGCGGATAAAAATAATTTGCTCAATTATGTTAATTATACTACTTATCGGATTGCTAACTATACTTGCTTATTTTGTAAGACGTATTTACACTTATTGGCAACGCAAAGGCTTTCCATATTACAATGCTAATATACCTTTTGGATGTCTTGACCCCAGGCGTAAAGGTCAATGTTCAATGGGGATATGCATTTACAATGTTTATAAGATTACTTCAAAGAAATTTATTGGCATATATTTAATGTTTCGGCCGGCTCTTTTAATTCGTGATCCAGAATTAGCTCGTGAAATTTTAGTCCAAGATTTTAACAGTTTTCATGATCGGGGAGTTTATGTTGATGAAGTTAATGATCCGTTTTCGGGAAATCTCTTTGGATTGCGTGGAGAAGAGTGGAAGACTCTGCGAGGAAAATTTGCTCCATTTTTTACACCGGGAAAGTTGAAGGGTATGTTTTCGACATTTGAAGATGTAGCTGAAAGATTGGTGGAACATTTGAATGGAATTATTTCAAATGATGGACACGAAGTAATCGAATTGAAGAGCTTAATTTCACGGTGAGATAATAAATTGTTTATGATACTATTATATAAACTATGTATAGTTGTGTTTTGTTAGTCAAGTGGCTCGTTTGATTGCTTTGGTTAATTTAAAGCTAGCTCAGTCATACTAATATAAACCAATTAAACTTTACCTTCGATTTAGTTATAAATTTAAAATGAGTAAGCATTCGGAAACCATATTTATTATTGAAAGAATTTTCGCTTGTGAAATTTCGTTAAGGGTAATATTTTTTACAACAGAAATTTTAATTCCAAATTGGGTGGGAAAATCGTCAATACTTAGGTACCTCAAAACATTTTTCATTTTTGATAATGGAAATCCCTTTTACCGATTATGTATTTGTCTTCAAAAAAGTTCAAATGGGTTCCAAATTATTCAAATATAAATTTTTATTTACATTTAATCAAAGTTGAATAGATTTTTAAAGAATATGTCAGATTTTCACTTGAATATCAAAAATATTTGATAATTTGGTTTTTTTTTAAACATTTCTCACACATCTGTTAATATATGTATATTTGAATATTTGACGCCAGTCAACCTTCAGGTTACAAGTGTTCCACGCAAAAGTTTGTCTTAAATTTAACCTTGTATGTTTAGTAAACAATTTGAATAGGTATTTTATTCGTGCAAATCTGTCAAATTACAACAAAGTGTCGACAGGAAATTTATTGATTTCAAATAACAGTTCCAACGGAATATCAAACGTCCAAATTAACTTCGTGTACCTATCTATATATTTAACAAAAAAAAAGTATCAAAGAGAAATCAATTGCTTTCTAATGACCGAGCTAATGACAGTTCGCTTTGAACATAATATGTCATAATCATATTACACAGAAGAAGAAGAGAAGAAACAAAAACTACAAATTGTCAAAGTTAATATTTTGTAGAAGTCAAAATTAAGTCGTGCAAAGATTGTTAAACAACAAAATGAAAATATTTTGCTTTCATATGACAGATGGCACTGAATATTCTGCAAATGTCAAAATAAGTTGGTGCACATTTGGAAAATGGAATGTATCCTTTTATTGACGTACCTACTAGATAAATGTATATAAACACAAATTATTCGTACCAACATCTAAAAATTAAATCATATTTCAATGCTTGAATGAAAGTAGAATATTTATCCGCTTTGCTTCGTGTTTTATTCAGTGATCTACAGTGAGATTTTTGTATTGAAAATCCTACTTTTTGAGCGATAGTTTATCAAAAAAAAAATATTTATATATATGCATTTAATAATTTTTATCGGCAAGACAATTATTAGAAAACTATTATTGTTTGTGATTATAGATATGTCATCGACATAATTGCATCGGTAATTTTTGGATTGGATATCGACAGTTTTAAAGACTCAAATAATGAATTTAGAAAAATGAGCGACACTTTTCGTACACCTTCAACAATTAATGCCATCCGATACAGCGTACAGATGTTGTGCCCCGAGTAAGTTATAGTTTAATTTTTGTTTTTTACTTATTTCATTGTTTTGATTTAAAGCATTTTTTTTTTCAGTTAACCAGTATTTCTATTTATTGAGATGTTTTTTTTAATGAAACATTAGTTGTTTCAATGAAATATTTTCTGCTTCAATGATAGATGAAGTTTAAAGGAAAGGTGCAAACCGAAAGACCATGCAAACTGTGAGACATTAGTTTTTGAAAGATTAGTTCGATGATAGAAATGTATTGATAGTATTTTTTTCATACATTTGCATAAAAAAAACTATTGGCAACAATTTTTTTTTTTTTAAGTCAAGTCTAATATTGTATCTTAAAATAAGTTTAATTAATATTCCTACAAAACATTTCACAAACATTACAACTTTAAAAAAAAGAAAGCTGTGTTCAGACCATTTCCCTACTTAAGCAAAAAAGAATCAGGAGAAATTTTATTTTTTTACACTTTTTTATACATTCTATGTTTATGTGTATAAAATAATTTTAAAGTAAAGTATACTCTAAATATATTGGATACTGATTGTTAAAGAAATTTCAAGTACTAAGTTCCTGACTCTTTTAATGTTTGCTGCTTCGGCAGGTCACCATTAAAACTGCCATCAATGGACAAATAACTTTGAACGAAAATAATTTTTTTAGTGACAGAACTAGGAGTTATACCGTTTACATAGATCGGAAGCAATCAGCACTTCATATTTTAAAGCTAAAATTAAATTAGAAGAGTTGAAGCTTCGCTTTTCAAGGCTCTTCAGAAACAACGAACAATGTGCAGGCTTTTGTTTACAGTTGTCTGCACCACAAAAATAAAGAGCCAATTCAAAAGCATCGGAGTAAAAGTCAAGCTTCCGAAAACAAAAGAAACCCAATAGAACATGGTAAGCGAAAACCGAGGCAAAAACTGCAAAACTGAACTGTTAGAAAATATTGAATTGCGCATGGTTTTGTAGGAATTCTTTTCTAAATGCTTCTCTAGATTTCTTTTAAAAAAAATGTTCTTCTATTATGACAAATTATTTCATGCTTTTTATCTCAATATATCTATTTCTATATAAATTAATATTCCTTTCTTCTTAGATTCGAAAGAATTTTCTTTTACTTGGGATTTAAACATGAACATGCTGAATTCATGATAGACATGGTTCGCCAGACAGTTGAATATCGCGAGAAGAACAATATTGTTCGGCGAGATATCATGCAGATGATGATTCAGCTTCGTAATGCTGGTGAAGTTAATGTTGATGAGAATATGTGGCATATTGAAACATCTTCAAGTAAGATATACATTCATTCATAATTTAAGAGTAACAACAAATCTTAAATCTTTTATTTAAAAAAGAAACATCCAAAACAATTTCAATTGAAAGTATTGCCGGTCAAGCTTTTCTTTTTTACTTGGCTGGTTACGAAACATCTGCTACCACAGCATCATATACAATTTTTGAACTTGCTAAAAATCTTGAGGTCTTAGAGAAAGTTAACAATGAAATTGAAAACAATTTAAAAGGAGGACAATTAACCTATGAAGGTCTTCAAAATATGAAATATTTAGATTTGTGTTTGATGGGTAAGGTTTGACAATTTTTAAATAACTTCTGTTTTCAAAATTATGTTTTTTTTTTTTAGAAACTCTTCGGAAGTATCCTGTTTTGCCTGTTTTGAACCGCCAATGCACTAAGGATTATCTTATTTCTGGCACTGATAAGATTATCGAAAAAGGAACTCCAATTATAATATCACTTCTAGGTTTGCATCGTGATCCAGAACATTTTCCCAATCCATTAAAATATAATCCAGAAAGATTTCTAGAGTCAAATCAAGACTATAATCCAAAAGCCTATATGCCTTTTGGAGAAGGTCCAAGACATTGTATTGGTAAATTTTGTGAATTTTAATTTCATTATGTTCTCTCACCGAATAATTCAAATTTCAGCTCAACAAATGGGAAAGATCAACGTGAAGGTAGCTGTGGTTAATATTGTACGAAACTTCAACCTTGAAGCTATTGATGCTTTGACAGTTAGCTTGAAAAGGATGAAATAGAATTTGATGCTTTGACAGTTAGCTTGATGCCAAAAGGTGGCATAAATGTAAAACTATCGAAGAAAACAAATTTAAAATGAATTACAAAGTTTTTGTATGATGTAGATGTATACAAATAAAACGATACACAAATACCAATATATACTTATAAGTAGATGTTTAAAGTACATGCTTACTGAGTTTTGCATAACAAATAGTTTCGTCTACTTTAACAATCTATAGATAGAAGTTAATTAGATACTGAGGGGCATCGCATACAACACACCTTATAAGCTTTACCCTGTGTCGAGATGATTACTTTAATAGTTAGCTTAATGCTAATAAGCATGTACTGATCCAGTGTAAAGCAGTTTGCTATTTAATTATTCATAATGCAAAACCGATAATAACAAAACAATGAGGAAGTTCTATGAATTTAGAATACACATTTTGTTTGTAGATGAAAAGCAAATAACAATAACAACGGTTGATGTTTTGTGTGTAAACAATTGACTGATGGGGTTAAGTTAAGGAGCGAAATTTATAAGGTCAAACAAATAAGTTAATTAGTTTATTTTCTAAAAGGTTTGATTTCTGTGCCTTCCTGAATGCAATTGTTATTTTTTTTTTAAATCAGTGTTATTTCGAAAAGTTTAATAGGAGAATGGGGCTAGTTGGACCACGGGGCAAGTAGGACCATATAAATTGCTCTGAAACTATAGTATGCGATGTTTTTCATTTTTTTAAATAACCAGTATTATTATTCTTGGCATGTATTTTCTTTAAAAAATTAACAAAACATTTCCACTAAAATTTTGGAAAATGTCTCGTTATAAGAGAGAAAAAAAAAAGGGAATGTTTTCCAAAAGCTTAAATTATTATTTTAAGTAGTTTTTATTAGGTTTGGGGTTAGTTGGACCAGTTAAAGAAATTGTTTGAAAATACTTTGATTCGTCTGTATCTTTTAACAACAGCGAAAGCAATTGTGATACCTAATATATATGCAGCATTAACCTTGATAAAGGGGTTCATTGAACCACCAAAATTTTATTTTATGTTCGTAGGTAAATGTCGCTATAAGAGGTAGGTACAGTTAAGTGAAAAATAAAAACAAGATGTTTTCCAAGTTAGTAAGCTTAAATTATTGATATAAGTAGTTTTAAGTAGGTGAGGGGTTAGTTGGGCCAATTGAAGAAATTATTTTTAAATACTACGATTCATCTGTATCTTTAAACAACAACAAAAAAATTTTTGTAATACATAATTTTGTCACAAAAAAAATAAATATTATTTTCTCTTTATAAGGAATACTTTTGAGTTTCGACCCACTGCCATGGTTTGCCAAATTAATTTTTATTTGGGGGTTCAATACCTCAAAAAAAATTTGAAACAATGTCCTATCATTGTGCTTTTGTGCATATATAGAATATAACATCAGGTAAGTGTTGTTGGATTACTCTGTATCAAAGTAAACCTGCTTTAGAATTCAGACAACGTTGTTTATTATAATACAAAAATCAACCTGTTCTTGTATCCAAACAAAAAACTTTTCCTCATACTTATATACGTCTAACCAATATATCTTCAATTTTTTTCTTAACATAGTTATGTTTATAGGACAATCCATCAAACACATATTCATTATTCACCCATCGACCGTTCGACCGTTCGAACTACAAACAAACTCAACTAAACAATCAAAAAAAATATGTAGCTCGATATCCAGGTCAAAACAAGGTCAACATAATTAGCATTAAAAGAAAAAAAAAACAATATTAAGCCCTGAAATGTAATTGCCTCAGCTTTGATGACCTACCAAAATATTTTGACCATTCCTGTCATCTTCCCATTTATTAACATTTTGTCTGTTCATACAAAAAAAAAAAAAAAACCAACGCCCAGGTCAACTTCATGTAAATCCTAGTGTGTGGTCTTTTTTCTGAAAATAAAATAAAAATCTGTGTCAGGAAAACTGCAAACAACCAACTTCAAATTCTAACTAACTAAATCTTAACCGAAGACATCTGTAAGTGTATACAAGGGATCAAAAGTCAAATACAAAACATAGAAACTTTTTTGTTGAGTCCCTATTTTTAAGTAAGATCAAAATAAAAACAGAAAAATACATCTTTGAAGAACTCTTGTCAAATATTTGTATGAATAATTTGTCGAATGTCCTTCGCAGAGGCAGATATAGATAGACGGACAGGTAATGGATTGACGCTGAAAATAAATCGAGTGCGGTAGGTAGATACACACACCACAGTCGAATATAGTATAGATACGGATATTCTGTGCGGGTAGGTGCATATGGAAGGAATATGTGATAACTTGCGGTAGGTAGTAGATTAAACCGAATCAGACAGATGTATTGAAATGAAAAAAAAAAAAATACAAAAATGACTGCGGTAGGTCTTCCTATGTTCTCTTTTTGAACAATCAAATAAAATCCTAAACAAAATTTTTATAGCACCTGTATTATATTTGTATAGTTACAAAACAAATCCATTTGATTTGTACTTGAATTTATTTATTTAAAATGAAACACCAAAGTGGATACAAATTAGACTTCGATTGCACTCTTGTTACCGAAGACGACTAATAATCTTATATTACTGTGTGACACAAGGATTAACACCCGCCATCAGGTTGCAGGTTGCAACTTACACATGCCACATCAACTCATATTAAATTAAATTTTCAGGGTCGCCTTCACTATAGTATAAAGCAGTATACACATTTACGAGAGAAATTCAATAAATTGATTTTGCGTGCGAGGAAAACTATTGAACCTTCAAAATTGGAAATTGCGCACACGTGTTTTTACATGTGTTTGTAAAGGTTAACAAGGCCATTTGAATTAAAATTACAATGTTTCGTATTGCTATATACCTAAGTCATAAAACAATTGGTTTATCAAAAATATTTATTTGATAGATATTAATTTATTTGTATAAAACACACCCAAATGAAGGTAATGTCCGTTTTGAAAATTGAGGTTAAGTCAACTCCTCAATCAATTGACTTCTCATTTTTTTAATGTTCTTAATGTAATGACGAATTAAGGCTGAATTAACGGGTTTGATTTTGATTCCCTGCGAGTTACATAACAGATAAGTAGGTAGCGATATAACTATCGTATATATGAGTGTTTTTTTGAAAACTTATCGGAAGTGAAGTAAGGATGTTCCATACAAACAGAAGTCAAATCTCACTGCCGATAGATTTTCGACTTTAATTCGAGTATCGAATAACATTTTTTTCGTTGCATATTTTGATTGATGCTTTCATGTATCTCGCTGGGGTACCACTACTTTATGTTCATAAAATTGTAGTGTATTTCAAATTGTGATCTTGTTTTATATTCGAGTGCCCACGAACATATTGAAATCTTATAACAAATGATCTCATGTTTTTTTTGTAAGATTTATATAATTGTTTGCCTTTTCTGTCCGAAAATGTGCTTTTTGTTGCATTTTCATGTTTCATCGATTGAAATAAAAATTCTATATTAAACCTCAACACGAAATATGCATGTCTCATCACGAAATATACATATCTGACGATATGGGAGATTTATTCTGAGTACTCAACATATTTAAATTTATAAGTTAACGCTTAAAGCTTTAGCACTTTGTAGTTTATGTACACATTTGTACCAATCTAATTTTGACATTGTCGGAGTACTCAGTGCGAACTCTGTTATCAGCAAATAATGAATTTGTAAGTTTGAACTTTTAAAGATTTGTATAAATACAATTTTGACATTTGGGGAGTATTCAGTGCGAATGGTCATCAGCATAAGTAATAAGTTTGGTACTAAGGTACAGCTATTTATATCCTCCATACTCGGCTACTTAGGATCAGTGGGGGTGGATTAGCTATGATTCAACGCAGGCGCAAACATGTAATTGACTATTATCACGCACCTGAAACTTGCACCAAATCTAAGGACCAGTTGTACAATCGTGGTTTAAGCTTTTAACCCACCGATTTTGACAGATTATAGTTATAGAAATAAGTGGTTTAAACATTTGAACCACGTTAAACCACGATTGCACAGCTGGCCCTATTTTTTAAAAATCTACCCTTTCGATTTGTTCTTTCCACATGTTTTTTTTAAATTACCCATTCTAGTTTCTCTTTCACAAAATGTTTTTCATGAGTTTTGTTTTTTATTTTTCAGTTCATTCAGTAGTACCATATTTCAAATACAAAAAACGGCTGCTATTGCCACTGCCAATTGGGTTTCTTGACAGTTTCTCACTTCACTGCACATAGATTGCAAAAAAACACTTGTTGATTTTGATTTTAATATCGGAATGAGAGGGAAACATTATGTAATCTAAATTCATGTTGTGCGGCTGAAGAAAAAATTTCTTTACTTCACATTATCTCTGAAGTTGGGATTTCGCGAAAGCTAATGAGAATTTATTTTAAAACAGAGTATTATGCGGAAAATTCTACTTCACTAGGAACCTTTTCCACAAAAAAAAAAACACTTGATATCCGTAAAAGGTCAATAAAACTCAACTGCTGACAAATTGTCATGACGTTTACATAATTTTAAGAAAAAGGTAAAATATGAATGATACGCTCATTAACATTCAAGCTGAACAAGCTTTTTAAAATGTAAAACAATACCTACTATGTATAAGTTTTCGAAGAATTGAACATCATGCTAATGTTGTTTTCCCATTACACAAAATGGTCTCAAGATCTTAATTTGTTAAGCTTTTCTTTCACAAAGCGTTGCTCGTTTTTCTTAGCCGAAAAACAGTATTGAGAATTTTGAAACAAATGTGAGAAACTGGAGGATGCTTTATTCATGAAATTAGAATTTTCAAATAATTTAGAATTAGGAAGAAATTCAGAAAGAAAGCAGAGCCCTAAGGCACACCACTTTTTATTTTGTAGTCGGAAAAGTTACTTTTAAATGCAACAAATCAAAGACCAACTATATTATACGCTTTTGAAATATGAAATGCAATAATTTTAATATCTAAGAAACAATGTTAAGATTGATTTTATTTTCGGTCAGATAAGCCGCTGAATTTAAATCCAGAACTCATAAATTTATATACACTAATAATGTACATGCATCCAAAAGTGCATAACTCAACCTTTAGTAGATATAAAACAAAAAATTCTCTTGTAACTAAGACTTGAAAGGGTTTATAAAATAAAAATGTATATTCAAAAAGTCTGATCGACCAACTTGATTTTTTTCATTTAGTAAAATGAGGACGTATGAATTACCTTACATCATGCCCATGTAAACATTAAACGGGATCATATAAAACAGTTCTTATTATGTACATAATTAGAAAAGCGTGTTTCCATAAGCTTCCTTTTTGTCAAAGACTTCTTTATGGTTTTACAATTTTGTGTTTCAAAAGATTTACATAAACCCGAACCGTTTTTAATTTGACAAACAACCTCACTATTATAATCTTCTGTCAAAGTTGCCCTCAAAACCATTCACTCCCGAATCGTCTCGTCGTCATTCATCTACTTTCATCACTTATATATACCACCTGTGTCACAATTTCAGCCGCCATACCACAGTCATATTCGTTCTCGACATCACTCTACAAAAGCGTCTCCTTAGCCTGATAACACACTTTTTAATTAAAAAAGTAAAACACACACAAAAATAAAACCCAACGCTTAGGAGCGACATCAGCTTAATGAAAAGCCTTCTTCATCACCAAATCGTTTTGCTGATTTATGCGTGGCACAAGGATATCCATTACACGCAATTTGCAGCCCCCTCCCCCTCCTCCTCACCTCTTTACTGTGTGGATAAAGAAAGGACACACCTCTGAAGAAGATAGCTGTGATAGTATCACTCTCTACGGCCTTAATTAAAACAGGACCCAAATTTCAAACATTGAAATAATGTTCTCGCAGGATTACACATCCTGCCTGCAAAAATGCCAGGAAACCCTCAGTAAATCTACACTTCTGTGTGAAACTTATAAAAGTACGTAATTAACGGAAGCGTATACCCATTTCTGTTTCAAATTCTCTCTTTTTCACTCCTCTAACTCTTATCGGCATCGTCCTCGTCCTCGTCCTAGTCGTTTTGTAGCATGCTCTCACCTAGTTTGCTTGTATGTGAGATTTGTCCTTTTTCAAATTCCAATGGTGTATTATATGAGAATTTTCCTTTTAAATTTGTGATTTTGGGTCAACAACTTGGCTTGTTACTACGCGTATCCAATACATGCCACAACAGTTGGTTCAAGGGAACTAAAAACTTTTTGAAGGTGTATGTAAGTGTGTATGTATATATATATATTTTTTTTTTTTGCTATACGCCCCCAATTCTACTTTTTTCAACTGTTATGTCGTCCATCATCGTTGGTGTTCTCATTTCATTTGTCATGATGATGGTGGGCTTTTCCCTTGACTTCATTCCTTCTTCAGGACTCACAACACAAATTGCTGGAAGCCTGGGTGTATCGTGGCTTCAAAAATTTATGCGAAATCCATTTTGTGTTGTGTATTAGAAAGGAAGATACCTCTAGCGACATACATTTATGTATATTACATTACTCTTCCTTAGTTTTTTATATGCGAAAAAGTAAGTAATATCAGAATCAATGGCTGGAGCAAATATATGTATCTGTACCTTTTTTGGTACAACAAGAGCCTTAATAGGGATGAGCATTTAATACAATTAATCATTGATGGAAACAAATTAGAAAAACAAAACTGAAACATTTAAGACTCGTTATGCTTAGACTTGTTTTGCCCAATACGTATAGCTAGGAAGAAATTCAGCCGTATGCACAAGCAATATTTTTTCAAAGTATTACAGAAATAGTATAGAAACACTGGGCAAATTGTATCAAAATAATAAAATATTACGTTGAAAAGTAAAATAAAAGTAGTGAGAAACACCTCGTCGGACCACCCTCGTGAAATTTCAGTTATTCTGAACAAGAATAATCCACTTAGCGCTTGGTGCCCTGGCCGTTTTGATAGCAAAACTAATGTGGCCTATCATTTTACAGCGGTTATATTGACGTATTAAATTGTTTGTATTAGATTTTCGTGTGTGTCTTTTTGGTATGACGATCCTTTGCTTGCAATTTTTCTTAAGAAAACAAAAGATTTTTGGATACATCACATATAAAAGTAGCCGTCCAGTCCATGACCCCATCAGTTTGTTACGGCCAAGGATTAAATAGTTCGCTAAGAATCACTCTATCCAATTGATGGATTATGAAATCGAAAATATGCTATAAGAGCATAATTCGAAAAACCAAAGTATCACTGTATTGAAACCCTTTCCATCCTATTCCTCTATTGTGGAAAAACGTGAATATTATTTTGATCGATGTGGAACGTGATGAATCAATTGGAGTGAGTTCGCATAATAGTGGTATGTATGATCAACAAAAAGAACACCTCGAAAAACTTTATTTGAAATAAAGTTAGTTTCCTGAAATATGATGAACTGGCTAGAGAAACATGTTTATTGATGCACTGTTTATGTCAAAATAAAAATAAAATCCATGTTATCTTATCAGAATTAATGGCCTTTTTAATTGGTAATACTTGATAGCTCTCCGATACTGCACGCCAATAAAACAGTTAATACTACTTTTTTTCGGTTTGAAGTTTCTAATGTTTTTTTTAAATAACAATAATAGAAAAAAATTACAATTTCGATGAGAAAAGGCGATTTGTTTGCCGCCAGGAATAGAAATGTGGTTGTTTCTTTCATAAATAATTAAGTCCGCTTATATGCATGCCGTGTTTTTTCGTTGACACGAGTATAGGATCTAGGTATAACCCGAAATGTTCACTAGAATATTATCAATATTATTTATATTAATTTTGGTAAGTTTTTTTAACTAAATTTTTCGATTAAACTTCAAAATCCGATGCAGACAAATGACTTTATTTGTCGAATTTGACAAAAAAAGAATATTTCTTTTCAATCCAGAAGAGGAATTGTCATCCGACATTCAATAAAACAGTTTCCGGAGAGTCCGGGAGAAACCTGGACTCTTCCGGACGACCAATCAGAAACGCTATAAGATGGAAATGCCAATGCCATGCCATCCCTGGCCATTGTTCACAAAACAAAACAAAACAAAACAAGAAAAAAAACATACCTTTCTGCTCGCTGTGTGTGGCACTCAATTTTCATGGTGAAATCCTTCGTGTGAATAATGTTTATGGTATTATTCAAAATTAATGGAAAACTCATAGTCCTTAAGTCACCTCATTTCCCCTTGGTTTAGTGTGCTGTGTGCGCTTTAGGTATATACATACTCTCAAGCTTGGCTCCTTGAAACGCCTCAAGGCTGGCAAATTGTTGATTCACTCTACATACATTTAACTCAGAAGGGGTGTTTAGAAACGGCAATAATGTAGACTAGGGTGCACCTCGGAGGAAGGTTTTGGTTTGTTTGTTTTTATTTCTTTTTTTTTTTTTTTTTTGTGAATAACAAAGTGTCCTTTATCAGGGTTTCTATGTATATAAACATTTATCTAGATAGATATGTATGTTTGTATTTTTAACGCGAAGGCCGCAATAGACTTTTAGAATATTCCTTCGAATAGCTTTACATATAGGTATATACAACACTATACATGGTTACCAAATCAACTAATAGAGGAAATCTTTATGTCGACAAGGATATTGTAGCACATTGTATATATAGTGTAGTGTGGAGAACAACACACAGAGTTAAAATATAATCCTCCTGTCGAAGAAGATATTTATGTTTGCAGTCTTACTTTAGTGACATTATATGACAAAAGGGAAAGTTAATTAAACTGCTCCAAACAATAAAGGGATATTGCATTGTCATAGAGATTGATGAATGAATCAAGCATATGATGATAAAGTGTTTTTAATCATGAAAGAAAGTACTTTTTATTAAATATATAAATTAAGGATCGATGCTTCACAGTATTTCGAATAAAGATTATTTTTGAATGCAGTGGCAATAATCAAGAAGATTATTCAAATTATATTGTTGTATAAAACGGATTAAGTTTAAACGGATGAAGCTAGTTTTCTTTTTTTTTTTGTGGATGATTATTTCACAATTTTGTAAAGCAGAAAATTATACAGATTAAAAATTGAATTAATTGAATCTTACTGCGGATATATATTCGACTCTTATTCGAGTAGATATCGAAAATAAATTTCCTTGTTACATTTCTAGACGCTAGTAGGAACGATACTTTCATGTTCGTAAGGTTGTAGTTTAAAATCAAAGGTTCTTAGAAAATTTATATGTAATAAGGTATAGTATTAATAAAGACGCGAGTATAGACGAACTTACTATTTGAATTTCTTGGCTCGACAGATTTGTACAAATCTAATTTTTACACGTGTGGAGTTTTCAGTACCACCTGTCATAAGCCTAATAAATTTGACATTTGGTATTTGACAGATTTGTTTAAATTTAATTTTTACATTTGCATTGTAGTCAGTGAAACTGACAGATTCTTCTAATAAAATTGACGTTTTTTATTTTGACAGATTTGTTTAAATTTAATTATAACATTTACAGGTTATTCGGGGAGAAAATTTTGTCCGATTCGTACAAAATCGGAGAATTTTTAATGGAGGCATCTGTTTTCTGACACACAAATCAAAGAAAATTTACGATAGAATTTAACACAGACTATTGATGTGCGATGCGAAGCGTTGATCATTTTATTTTTGACAACTATACGGAAAATATTTTCAGAAGTTCTCCGCTAACAAATTGCTGCGGAACATTCAATAAAAAAAAAAATATTTTTAAAAAGTTGTTGCTGATTCGATTGAAAATAAATTGGTTTTGTTATTTAGTTGCTATGCTTGTATTTTCAAACTACAGAATAAAAAAAAACAATATTTTTGAATTGTTTTGGTTAATTGTGTGAAGGCATGTATGTTTTTTTAAATTATCAGAATATTTTTCACACTGTATGTGAATGAAACATTTGATGGAAAATGTCAAATGAGTCTGTTTACATGCTTTATTTATTCTGTTCCGAAAGGGATACCTCGATCTTAATTTTAGTTCCGATCTCAACTTCTTCTGAACGGATACCTCGATAGAGCTGATTGAGTGCCAACTGCCATCAGAGGTAAAAAATTCGATAACCTGTAGTTTGACAGATTGCTAAGCGACCCTTACACGGTCAGTCATTTGACATCAATCTGTAACATAGGGTTTGTAAAAATAAGTCTGTGTGCGTGCATTTGTTTGACGAAAAATCAAAACCCTTTTGATTTTGTCTTACGACTTATTATATGTGTAGATGACTGACGTCCTCTGACTGACTGTGTAAAGGTCACTTTTCAAATCCAGTTTTGACATTTAGTATGTTTTAAAGATATATATAAGGATCTTATTTTGACATTTGATTCATTTAAAGAGCGAACTGTCATCACAAAACGATACACTTATCATTGGTACCTACTTTCATAAGGCATATTCAAAACGAAGAAATTCCATTTGCTTTGTTGTTAGTTTTGGGTAGTTGCAAAATGACAAAATTAAAATTATGACTGTAAAAACAGCAATATGCCATGAATTATAACATTTACAAAAATTGCATTAAAAATGTTTAGTTTGGAGTTTAAATTCCATATGCGACCTCATTGATGGTAAGGATGAAAATATACATAGGTTCCATGCGGACCACCAGAATCGCGAAAGAAGTTCGTGCGGAGTTCCGGAAATTTATGTGTGGATTTGACTTGTTCCTATATGAGAGCAAGTCAAAGTTCGTCACCGAAAATTTTAGAATCGAATTTTGTGTACCATAAGGATGCATCGTTAGGCCTTTGCTCATTATTATATTTATTTGCACGGAACAGTGCTTTCGAAGTGCAAACATATTAAACAGATTAAAACTATAATTAACAGCCAGTCATGTTGTGTTAACGATGTTAACTACCGCACAAGGGTAAGTAGAAGGAATTGGCAAGAGAAATATTTTCTGAGGTCAACCCGGTACGAAGCCTCACAACCAGATCCTTAGGTGCAATGGTTAAAGAGGGAAGACAAGTTGTAAGCCCATTCGAGATCACAACATGATTGATTTGAAGTCATGGGTTATTGGTCAGTTTGCCGAACTTTCACGCCAGAGAGATGAGTTATAATAGCTAAACAACTGAGTTTTTTTTAAAGACACAACATCTTGCGAAAAAGCAAATTGAAGGTTGATTTCAGTTCTGCAAAATTTGTAATGCATAAGTACACAAAACACATTAAACATTGGGTGTCCTTATAGAAATGTTTTCCTACTTTAAAAAAAAAAAAAAAAAAAACTCATTCATTTCCGCGTTTCGCATATTTTTTCTCGCATAATTCGAAGGCCAATAGTACCAAAAGTACCTTAACAAAATAACAGTTTTCTGGTTTTAATAATAATAGTATAGAAGTGTCCATTGTATAAAAAAAAGATAGTAAAGAACTGTCCCAGTAAGCTATTAACAAGTTTCCATTTCAGCATTGTTTGTCGTTAAAAACGATAAACAGAACGTAAAATTTCGTTCATGGTTACACCGTGCAATTTATTTATACATTTTTTGTTCATATCAGCGCCGCCGTACTAAGGTTTCACGTAAGAACGCTGTGAATAATATTTTGGCATGTATATTTAAAGATTCTGCACGAAAACTTTCATTATTACATTATGTTTTTTTTGGAGAAACTATATATACCTAACCTCAAAAATTAATTTCCCTTTGAAAAAAAAATTTAAAAGAAATTATGCCTACTACAAATTTGATATTCTCATTATCGGCTTTCCTGAACACTGTCTCTACGTTTATAATGCTCATAAATTCTTTGAAACCTATTTATCACAATTTTTGACCAAAGTTCCGCAAGAGTAACTCCCTTAACAATTTCAAAGCGATTCACATAACGATGTTAAGCAAAACTCGAAACGTGCTAATATGTTTTTTTGATTTCTGTTTTTTATTTTTTTTTTTTTTAATTTGCCTTTATTTAGGCTGAAGAGTAATTTAATTATACAAAATAAAAATTTACGACAAATTTAACCTAGTTATTTTATATCAATGACCAATCAGATGGTTTCTATAAATGTAACATGCATACGTGTTTTTGAATCTCACAACATTTTGTCGTAAGCATAATGTTAATACGGAATGGTGGAATTGTCTTTTATTTTTATATCAAACCAAATGATGGATTTATAGTCCATTATCCAAGTTTACAATCGTAAATTTCAATGGAACTTTATTTTCGATTAAAATAAAAGAAATCTTTCACAAACCTTGTATCTTTTTTTGGATTAAATTCTTTGATGCATATGTAACAGATGATGACGATCAATCGATTTATTCAATGGGAATGAATAAAAGTGAAACTTGATTAATTACCTGAAAATAGAAAATAGAAAATAAATTCAAACATTGACGAATTCATGAAGATTTTAAGATACAAAATAAAATGAAAGATGCAAACAAAAAAAAAACCAATCGAATTTGTGGAGTGAATGTAATTTTATAAATAAAAGAAAGGCTACTATATTTGCTGATCATTTATCACTGTAAAAAAAACAATGGCATACACAAAAGACCCTTTTTGTACGCACTTTTTTAACGGTCAACGAAAAAATTTTACAGATTGAAGGAAATAAGAAATAAAGAATAAAAATAGTGGTAGCCCAAATGGAATTTAAATCGTTAATCAAAATAATGTAACATTTTAACAAGTGATTCATATAATACATAATAGACTCACAACTAAAGGCTAGGACTTTTTAGCTAAATCGAGATATGGATTCTGCAGTACATCTTTTGTTTTGTAGAAAAGGGCAATCATCGAAACAAATATAATTTAATTTCCAAAATGATTATAAAAAACAAAAATATAACTTAATTTCACAAAATGGTTATGGAAAAACACAGCTAACCCCTTTAAATATTATGTTGAACTTTTACCAGAAGCCATATATGGCTTTTAATATTTAAGATAACGAAAAGGTTTTACGATATAAAGAAATAAGAAGTGAAATCTAAATCGTTAGTCAAAATAATATGTAACGTTGTAACTAGTGATCCATATAAATAATAGGCCCACAACATAAGGTTAGGGTGTTCTAACTAATTCGAGACAAGAAAATCTGTTTTTTAGAGAGGGACATTAATAAATAAAAAAAAAATTGCACCTTGATTTTAAAATGGTTATTAAAAAACAAAGAAAATCATTTCAAATGAAATTTGTTTATCTTTTATGAGAAGCCATAAGTCAACGAAAAGTTTTACAGATTGAAAGAAAATGGAATCTAAAGCATTAATAATAAAATGCACGAACTTGCTCTTATAGCCAAATGTGGGACTAAACAAAAAAAAAAATATGTAAAGTAATGTTGAAAGACGAAAACTATCAAAAAATGGCCTAAACGTGAAATCAAGTTGTATGGTAGCTATTATAAAACAGTCGTTTAGTCAAAAACTTTAAATGCCATTTTGTGTTAAATTTCAAAATTAAGTGGTATACCAATTAATTAAATCTGTTGAGCCGTTATCAAGCTATGGAAAAATTTGTTAAAACCGTTAACACAGAAACTCCGTTATGTGCATTTTTAGCCAGAAACCTGAAATGCAGTTATACTAACAGTGCTTCAAATATAACGTTCACAAAATTTTATCAAAATCGTTAGAGCCGTTTTCGAGAAAAAATACATAAACAAAAACCGTTATATGGCAGGTACCTATTATCATCATCATCGGCTCGACAACCGGGGTCCGGTCCTGGCCTCCTTCAACAAGTCTCTCCACCTATCCCGGTCTCGAGCCGACGCCATCCAGTTGCGCACCCCAAGGCTCCGGGCGTCCTGGTCTACGCCATCTCTCCAGCGCAAGCATGGTCTACCACGCTGTCGTCTGCCATAGAATGTACCACAAAGAACTTTCCGAGCAGGTTCCTCTTCGCTCATGCGAGCTAGGTGCCCTGCCCACCGAAGTCTACCGAGCCTAATTTTTGTCACTATATCTGCTTCAAGGTAGATTGCGTACAATTCATGATTGTACCGTCTCCGGAATCGTCCTTCCTCACATATGGGGCCAACAATTCTCCTTAAGACTTTTCTCTCGAACGCGGCTAAGAGGTCAGAGTGCCTTTTGCTAAGCACCCAAGTCTCGGATCCATATGTGAGTACTGGCAGAACCATGGTCCTGTACAGCAGTAGTTTTGAAGTTATGGTGAGATTTCTGGATTTGAAGAGCTTTGACAGACTGTAGTAGGCTCTGTTGGATTTGAGAAGCCGCCCGCGTATTTCTTCTTCTATATTGTTATCGGCTGCTACTATTGACCCAAGGTATTTAAAGGATTGCACCACTTCAAATTCGTGCTCCGCTACCTTGATTGTTTGACCAACTGTTCCTCTCGCATTCGACGCCACCATGTACTTTGTTTTACCTTCACTAATGTGCAGCCCCAGATTTTGTGCCGCCTGCTCGATCTGGATGAAGGAATCGTGTACAGCTTGCTCGGTTCTTCCGATGATGTCGATGTCGTCTGCGTAAGCCAGTATCTGGCTGGACCTGTTGACGATGGTCCCTCTTGTTGGCGTGCCAGAGTCACGGATTGCTTTCTCCAACGCCAGGTTGAAGAGGAGGCAGGCCAAACCATCCCCTTGTCGGAGTCCATTAAAGATGTTGATTGGTCTGGATAGCAATCCGGCTATTTTTACTTGGCTTGTTACGTTGGTCATGGTCAACCTACATAGTCGTGTCAATTTATTTGGGATGCCGAATTCTCTCATGGCTTTGTAAAGTTCTACCCTGGCTATGCTATCATAGGCGGCCTTAAAGTCTATAAACAGGTGGTATGTTGGGATGTTAAATTCTAGACATTTTTCCATCGCCTGCCTAAGGGTAAAGATCTGATCAGTTGTTGATTTGCCTGGAATGAAACCACACTGATATTGTCCGATGATGGTTTTAGCGTATGGGGTTATCCGGTCTTGTAGGATAGAGGAGAGTATCTTATAGGCGGTACTCAACAACGTGATACCTCTATAGTTGCTGCACGTTGTGACATCTCCTTTCTTATGTATGGGGCATATTATACCTTTTCGCCAGTCTTCTGGCATTTCTTCACGCTCCCACACGTGCACTATAATATCATGAATTGCCTGACGTAGAGCTGGCCCACCGTGTTGAAATAATTCGGCTGGTATACCATCAGCTCCCGGGGCTTTGTTTTTCTTTAGCCGGTCTATAGCCTTCTCAACCTCTTCTATGCTTGGTGACGGCAACAAAGGGTATTCGTCTTGAAGCAGTGGAGCCTCCACTTCTGCAGTGAGTTGACCATTAAGCAATTCATTAAAGTACACTTCCCATCGCTCCAGTATGCTTTGTGGATCGGTGATCAGATTTCCCTCTCCGTCCTTGCAGTATGTGCAGCGTGGTGTATACTGCGTCATGTTTCGGACGGATTGGTAGAACTTCCGCGCCTGGTGCGGACCTCGCTCTCGGCTTTTTTCTATTTCACAGATTAAGTTCTTCTCCCAGGCTGATTTTTTCTGTCTGTGAAGCCGTTTTTCTATTCTTCTGAGCTCTTTATATTTTTCTTCGCGTGCCCGCGTTCTATGAGATTGTTGCATTGCTCGGTACGCAACATTCTTACGTTCAGTCGCTAGCTTGCATTCATCATCAAACCAGTCGCTCCGATTTCTACGACTGCTGCCTAAGATGGAGTTGGCAGTACTAATGACAGTATTCTTAAGGCGTGTCCACTTCTCATCTACGCCCAGCATACTGGCCCCAGGACTTACTCTCCCTAAATCAAGCGATTCTAGGGCGAGTCCTAACGCATTACCAAAGGTGTTACTGGCATTTTCATTGCGCAGGGCAGCCGTGTTGATTCGAACTTGATCGGCGGATGCAATACGTCTTCGCAAGGCAATCCGCCCTCGGAAGACCATACCAACAAGATAGTGATCCGAGTCGATATTGGCGCCTCGGTACGTTCGTACCGTCATCAAGTTCGAGTAGTGGCGACGGTCTATCAACACGTGGTCTATTTGGTTACGAGTGACTCCATCAGGTGATACCCAGGTGGCTTTGTAGATATCTTTTCGCGGGAACCTGGTACTCGCAACGACCATGTTTTTCGATGCTGCCAATTCTAAGACTCGAAGTCCATTGTCATTAGTGTTCTCATGCAAACTATGGGTGCCTGCGTAATGCCTGAATACCGGCTCCCGACCTATTTTTGCGTTCAAATCCCCAAGGATGATTTTTACGTCATACCTTGGACAGGCATTGAGGGTCCTCTCGACTTGTTCGTAGTAAGTCTCTTTTTCTTCGTCTGAGGACTCCTCCGTAGGTCCGTGAACGTTAATGAGGCTAATGTTCGTAAATTTGCCTCGCACGCGAAGGGTGCATAGCCTTTCGCTTATAGCGTTAAAGCCGATGATGGTAGACTTCATTTTTTCGCTGACTAGGAAGCCTACCCCGAGCACATGGTGTTTTGTATGACAGCTGTAGTATACGTCATATTCTTTCTTCTGTAAAACACCATTCCCTGTCCATCTGATTTCTTGTAGTGCTGTTATGTCAGCTCTATATTTTGACAGGGCATCGGCTAGCTGCTGAGCAGCTCGAGCTCTATAGAGCGATCGTACGTTCCATAAGAAAATTCGTAAATCGTTTTGCCGTTTTCGTTGCGTTGGTTGTCGTCGTGAGATCAGTCCGTTTCCGAGGCTTGTTGTCGGGTTCGTAATTCTAAAATTTTACGGAACAGGGAATTAACCTGTTGCCAACCTGAGGAACTAGCCTGATCATATTAGCCGAACCTTTTTTAAAAGGCTTGTTACTAGCGGCCGCCGCAAAGAGGCTATGATCACACTTCCACCAGTCCCGAATAGTTACGGCACGTGCATGTTTTCATATGCTACATGTTTACCTATTATAGCCGGGCTAAAACAAAAATTTTAATTTGTTTTATGGGGAATCACCAAAAAGTGCTATAGACCAAGTTTGAAGAAAATCCATCAAACCGTTTAGGCTGTAGCTCGGTGAACAGACAACGTCACATCCGCACATCCGCACATCCGTCAGACAGACCGACAAACGGCATTACGAAACCTACTTTTTTGGGTTTCTGTATCATCGTAAAGTCAGGTTTGAATAAAATCTCGATTTTTTTTTACACGCAACCAATACTTGAAGTAAAAATAGTGTAACATTTTGACGAGTGATTGACAAATAGACTTACAACACAGGCCAGAACTTGTTAGCTGAATCTGTTTTGCTGTTTTTCTAGGATAGCAATTATTGTAAGGGGGTAACAAAAAACACAGCCCGCTCCTTCAAATATTATGTTGACCTTTTATGAAAAGCTATATAGGGCTTTTAATTCTCACTGTCAACTGCTAAACTTCGAAAGGGCCAGCTTAAACCAACCGTTAATGATTAAACAAACCAATTGTTTATGTATATTTAACTGAATTTTTAGTTATTTATATCTATAATTAATAATACATAATTATTATTTAAAACTGTGAAAATCTGCTGACAGGTGCATTCGCGTTAAGGATTTGCAAAAAAAAAATAATACAAAACTGTTGTTATTTCGGTTGCATGTTAGTGGAGATGCAACGTTCATATATGGATCCTTATGCAAATACGGATATAGTAGATTAAAGAATGTCATATAAGGGTTTTTGTGTATTCAAAGAAGGTTATTCGAGAGAATAAACAAACAAAAATCAGGTTAGTTTTTCATTAAACTAAATTGATTTTTGACAGTAAGGGATTTTCACTTATAATGACTTCTTTGTTAGGAAAGAATGAATCCGTCACCTAAATTCATTTAAATGCTTAGATATTCAAAAACTGTAATAAAAATAAAAGGACTCAAGACACATCCTTGATGTAAACCACTTTTTTTAATTTTTCGGTAACTCCTGCAGGACATCGAACCTTTGTTTTAACTTCGTTATTTTTCATGTATTTAACTTGTTATCTGGGGTACCATTTATGATATTCAATATTTTTTCGTCAAAATCCTTCCTGTAGTCAGTCCCGCTCACGCAACTTCATTGCTCCGCTTAGGATATGTTCAGTCGTCCAAAGCACCTGCGTGGCACGCTTCGCGGGTTTAAGGGATTTTAACTCCCTTTCTGTAGTCATTCCCGCTCACGCAACTTCGTTGCTCCGCTTAGGGTATGTTCAGTCGTCTGGCAGGCACCTGAGTCCAATGTTTCCATATTCCAAAGCACATGGGTGGCCCGCTTCGCGGGTTCAAGGGATTTTAACTCCCTTTCTTAATCAGTCCAGTATGTCCAGTCGTCTGGCGGGTGCTTGATTCCAAAGTTTTCAGACTCATCAGAACCTGGGTGGCCTGTTTCGCTTCTTATTTTCTTCCTTTTCAATATTAAATAATATTTTCAAATAATTAGTGTAAAAGCAAAAAATAAATTACAAAAACGTGCTAAAAGTGCTGAAAATCGTGATTTTTTATTCGTACCATTCGGATTTTGTCAGTCGGGATTTTGGCAGTCGGGATTTTGTCCCTATCCCATTTCATGACATCAAACAAATTTTTTCCTTTGTCACGTATAGTCCTTTTGCAGTTCCTTGAAGTTGTACATATTTTGTGATCTGACACCTTAGTTAAATTTAAAAAAAAAATCAGATCTATTGATGGTTTGACACAAATAAGATTTTCTGTTAGATTTGTTTTTAAAATTGTACCATACTTTACTCTTCCAGAAGACTGTTTGTTTTCTTCTCTTTCTCGTCTCCATAAATACTATCAGGCGCATACTATGTTGCTGGGCGGAACCAGCAACAATCCTCATATTGACGGCTTCATGAAATCGGCAACAAAATGGTAGTCAATGTAAGTTTCATTTCCAGTGTTTGACAAAAATCACGACTTACAAATATAAAGAATGCCTTGACGAGGAATTTTCTTATTGCTATATCCCAGACCACCATAACCTTTCCTTATAGTTATCGTTATGACAACATTATGGTCTATTAAACTTGATATCATCTTATCTTAAAAGCTATTAGATAAGAAAACCAAGAGCCTTTAAAAAATTGAATACTGTAACCTTCAAAAGAAAATTCCCCTTTACTATAAATTGCATCGAATGCACAAAAAATCAATTACAATACAACTTAACTTTAATTCGATTCAAGTTTTACAATTAAAGCCGTTTTTGTTTTAATGTTTCCGACTGCAAACTAAAATTTCCTTCTTTGGGTTTCTAAATACTTTAAGTTAAATAAATTTATTGAAAATAAAATTTAAGTATCTTGTGCAAATTTATTTAACTGAATGATTTTATGACCAATAGACAAGATGGCAAATGAGTCTTGAATTCTTGGTGTATACCATTCAGTAGCAATGTTGCGTCGTGCGACGTCGTCTTTCAAAATTAATGGTGCCGTTAAGGTTGAGCTAAGTATCTTCATCATTCAGGTTTATTTATTTTTTTTTTTTTTTATTTTATTTTTAATAATATTATGATCTTAAATGCCAAATGAATAACTAGTTTATTTAATTTAAAGTCCTTTTGTTCTTCTTTCTACATTTGTATAATATTGTGAAAAATTTAATATTGGAATAAGAATTTGAATAAGCTAAAATTTCCCCGCATAGAATTCTGCTTGTCGTATAAAGCTACAAATTCGGCAATTGACACCAAGGCGAGCCTAGCAAAACAATATAACATCTAAAAGCTTTTCCAAAACGTAAACGCAACTAGAGATGAGCGGCGGCGGCGTAGTTAAACAAAACGCATTCCAGTGTCGAAGAAAAATTTAGGGCACTATGAAAATACTTCAGAATACAAGAGGATCTACTACGCCAGGCCATATAACTTCTGTACAAGGTATTGATCCTGAGAAATGCTATGACCCACTTCATGAATTTCGAAACGAAAACTTACAAGATATTGCATTACGCAGTAGAACACGGGAAGAACAGATTGGCTATCATCTTACAGAAGAGTAAGATGGTAAACTCTTGACTATTTCAATCTAGTTTGGTGTCTCTAAATCTAAAGTGATGCAATAAGTGGTTTCGAATATTGGCAGTGCTAATGCTCCCCAGATGTAAGTAAAAAAAGATAAGTTTTGGTTAAATATCCACACACTTTTTAAGAACATCTCAAAGACTGAACTTTTGTTTGTGGGTGGAGATTTGAGTGCTCATGTCGGGTTGTCTTAGAGGACCGTCATGAGGGTCTTGGTTACGCCATTAGAATTTCTCCTGATAAAGAAAATATTCGCAGTTGGATGTTCTTATCGACCTACATATACTAAGTTTGTCAAACAGAGTCACTAACAGTAGTGGCGGCAATGAAACTCAAATTAATTAACATGTAGCCAGTTGAAAATAAAATGTGCTGAGAACAAAATATGTGGAATTCTTAACAGAGCTAGAAAAGAAAACTACAATTAAATTGACAACGGAATGAAAAATCACTGGAACCAAAGTTAGCTTGAAAAAACGGGTGTCAAAATTGTTCAATGGGCTTAGAATTTATTATAAATTTGATGGTTGCCGTTCAATCACACTGATGACACAATAACATCGTGATCAGGTTTAGGAAATCAAGTGCGTGTTTATTACGGGCAAATCAACCAACACAACATGCAAACCATGTCAGAATTGTTTGCACGTTGTATTGGTTGACTTTGAAACAAATATTCCATGTACAACCACGAGGATGTTGGATTTAAGGCAACGAGGAGTTCCATAAAACTCCATGCGGATGATCATCGATATGTTTGAGAAAGTCAAAACAATAGCTAAAATCTTCGTTGGAGTCACCGATGAATCCAAGTACACTAAAGAAGAGTATCTTGAGTCTTTAACTCTTTTTTACAGTCTTTGACTATTTACTTGAAGATAAGGTGATGGGCACGAAAGCGAAACAGTTATTCTATGCTGACCAATATATAGAGCACTTGAAATATGGTCTGATATTATGGAAGGAAAATGAACGCAACCAGTATTCTTATTCTGCTCATTCCATTTTCTGATTTTAGGGCTCTTCCGAAAACTTATTTACAACGGAATTGTACTTCCCAGCATTTCATTTGTAGAAAATAAAATAAACATGTGGTGAAATTAAAGATCATCAAAAATGATCTTGTCGATCGTTTGATGACACTTATAATTTTTGATTAATTAATCACTTACTGATGTAAGAAATCGAATCTCTGTTCCATAAATGAAGGCTTTAAAACAAGTTTTTGATTCTTAAGAGACTATGAGAAAGTGGTAAGTACCAAACATTGTTGAAGCAATCAAACCCTCAAACTATACGAAAGCAATCGATTAGCTATTTAATATTTTCAAATTGCACATTCATGCTTCTGACACGACGGTGATACTACCTTGACTATAAATGAAAGACGTTTCTATGGACGACAGTTGCGATGGTCTATTTTTATTTATATAAAAACAACGTTTTTTGTCAAAAAGGCAACACTGCTACTGTTCCTTTCCAATCTGATAAAAAATATTATTTTTTTCATTTGCATTTGGAAATATTAATATTTTAAATTAACGAATGAAGATTTTCGCATAAAATCAAGTTTAAATATTCCAAATTTTGGAAAAATTTACTGCAAAATAAGCTCCCTTTTTTAGTTTTAAGTTAAAAAAAAACTTGTCTTGAAACGCAATTTTGAATGAAAGTGATAGACTAGATTTTTTTTGTATAGAAAAAAAAACACTGATAGAGTTTCCATCTATAATATTCTTTATTTTCTTGCTTTTAATTTGTTTTCAAATGTGGGCTCCTTTGTTAAAGAATTTCATGAAAGGGCACACAAAATACATTTTTATTTTATTTTGTTTATCAAATTCACAATAACTCCTACGAACAAAAATTATGAAATATTTTTCTATCAATTTCAATAATCCACAAATCAATATAAAGCAAAAATACTAAATAATAAAATCCCGGATGTTATCCAATACACATTTCAAATTATTTTATTGATTTCTCCTGTCTTCCATGTCGTAAGATATAAGTTTATCTTTTGTGTAAGATTTTCTCCAAAACTAAGTAATCTTTAAATCTTTCAATTCATGGAAATAACCTCCGTTGTATGAGTCTCTTTTTTAACTGAAAAGAAAAAAGATGACATGACGTGTTGAATTAAGTGTGATATTTCTCGCTACATCCGGAGTTAAGTATCTATAAATTCCGTCAAGCTTAATGGATGTTTAAGGTTCATACTACTAAGTTTAACACACAAAAAAAAAATATTTCGTTGTGTAGCTAAACCAACATAGGAAAATTAAAGCACTAACAGAGTTCTTGGTTACTCACAACGAGGACAATATTTCTGTTCACAAAAAGAAGAAGAGATTCGGAGATGGATTCTTGTTTTGTTTATTCTTTTTACATGGTTGTAACAAGATATTAAGATACAAAGATATTTCTACTTAACAACAAGATCTTCGCACACAACATTGTTGTATCCATGACTGAAGAGGGTCATCGCGATTGATTTATTCAGAGTAAGAGGCCAACAAAGACGACAAGAACGACACCAAGCAGACACGGTTGAGGCGGCTCCGATGATGATGATGATGATTATCATCATCATCTCGTAAACATGGTCATGTTATATTTATTTATTTTTTTGAGATTTGCCTTCTTTGGTATATACATAGGTAGAAGCTGATCCAGAAAACAAAAATAGTCAAGATGAGGAAACAAAACCAAACCACAGCTCAGACAGACCACAGGAATACATACGTCCGATCTTGATAAAATAAAAAAAAATTATTTAATGCTGCCACTTTAAGTTGAAGATTGAAGTGGAGATGAAGAAGGTTTGTTTCCATCTTGATCGGTCACCATAACCACTGCTAAATGCATGTGGGCTGAGTGTATATTTAATAAAAGCAATCGTTGGCTGGTATAGATCAAGGATCTGCTGGTATACTCTGGAAAATAAAGCGGGTCTCCTTCGTTCTAGATACAGAACGAAGTAATTGAAAGTCGTAAACAAAACCACAGAAGGAGTTTAAGTGACTTATGGAAACATTTAAGTGCATTTTATATTTCCCTTCTTCTCTTTTTATTAAAATTGTTTTTGTGGTTAAATTAATGCCAATTGACGTATACTTTGTATTCATTTAAATGTTTCTTTGTTTTGAATAAATTAGGAAATACAATTATTTTTTTTATTACTAGTTGAAGCAATTTTATACATAAATCATGGAGAAAATAACAAAAATAAAATTGGCTTATCAAATGATACAAAATAGAACATTCTAACCTCCAAAACAAAACTTAGAAATAAAACATCGGTTTTGAGAAAATTGTAAATTGCTGTCAAAATACACTCAACGAATTGTTAAAGCCTGAAATGGAAGACGATCCATAATTTATATTGGCATTTAATATAAACTTTTCAGCACTAAAAAAAACACTAAACTCTCACTTCGACACAAAAGACAGCACAACACTACGACGTTTATTTCCGAAGTCTTTTTTATTCGTAACGGAAATTTCAAATTCATAACTTTAATTCAAATGACCCGATGCAGATTCAGCTTACAAAAACTACACCGACAATGATGCCACCCATCATGCGAGCGAATGGATTGAAATTATTATTGGGCTTCCTAATTCATAGCGACTTTAAAAAATGTAAAAAATGTTTGCTTCTACATTTTTACGTAGTCAGTTGAAGCTATAAAGCTTGGCAAATACATCTAAATTGCACTTCTTAAAAGTGAAGCTCACATCAAATCTTTTCACTAGCTTTCTTCAAATTTAGCCTTCTTAAGCTGAAAACATTCACGTTTCCTACCACACCGCTTTATTGCCATAGCCGTTAAGTTCAAGAAAAACGCCAGCCATACTAAAGTTCTGTGGTTCTCTGGGTTTAAGAGGTAAGAACGTTTACCAACTCTCTTTGCTGCGAACGTCAGCCGCAAACCACATAGATACCGTACCGTTTATTCCTCTAAATTTGTCAGAGGCTAATTTTTACTGCTCATCTTCCTATAGGGATTATAACCGTTTATTTTTGTTGTTTGAAAAGTTTGTACGAATCGAATTTTGACTTTTGGGGGATATTAAGTGTAAACTGTCATCAGCAAGCAATAAATTTGACATATTTGTACAAATCTTAGCTCTGTTCGTTTACTTTCCAAAGCTCCCGAATTTTTCTAAATTCTACACAAACTAATGTCATTTCATTCAATTAACGTCAGATTGATATAATAAGTTTGGGTAGAATTCTTCAGTTATGAAAAGTAAACGAACACAGCTCTTATTTGGACGTTTGCAAACTAAACACGGCGAATTGTCAATTCGGCAGTTTTGAAAAGTAAACGAACACACCACTTATTTTGACGTTTGCAAACTAAACACTGCGAACTGTCAATAAATAAACTTCAAATATTGACATATTTGTACAAATATCATTTTGACTTTTGCGAAGTATTCGACGCAGAGAGCTTAGACGCAATTGACTATCTGCAAGTAGTAAACCGACTCTGCACTTTTTCAAGAATATGTATTTCACTAAAATTTGAAGCAAAGGCGCACGCTTTAACGAATCATATAGGCTACATCGAAAATATTTCCGCCCCAAAGATTTGACGTTTTGACCCTAGCTTAATTGCACTTAAGTTGATTGTGGATGGCACTTTAGTTTTTGTACAGTTTGGTGTGGGAAGGTCGGAAACGCTCCCGATCCCACACTGATCCTTGTTTATATTATTAAAAACAAATAGAACTCTATCAAATTCATGTGAATAACATAAATATTATGATGGATTCAATGATTTTCAACTTTATTCAACCTTTGATATCTAATACCCCTATTACGATTGTCAATTGATAGTTTGATAGTTGATAAAAAATTAAATTTGATATTTTAGAAATCAATGTAATGTTTGGTCATTGACTATAAAAGTTGACAGTTGTGAATTGGAAGAAAATTGAAAATTATTAACGAAAAGTTGATTACTTTATTAATTAATTGCGTTTTAAGTACGAAATTACAATATTAGTATCAACTATCAATTGATAACCGCAATAGGAGGGTTAGCATAAAATCTTCTAAATATGGTTTGATTTCTATTTTTATAAACACTTTACTTCTGACCACGAACATACTCATTCAAAATATCGCATTAATATTGTTATAATAATATTTTTCTTTTCAATTTAACCACTAATTTCCTTTTTTGAACCCAATTTCATTCGTTCAATGGTTTATATCCTCGTCGTTCTCATCATTTTTGAAACGTAAAACGCAAACAAAAAATTATCAAAAAAAAAAAGTGAAAACCAGAGCGGTTTCCTTAATTGAAATTTTCAATATGTGTGTGCCTTTCACATCCGGTGAAATATTACTCTTGATTAACCCAAGTCCTTGTTTTTTTTTTTTTTTTTGCCTTTGTTTCTCCCCGATGGAGTTCCATAAAGAAAATGTGGATATAAAAAACCTTTTGCACTCGTCAGAATAGGGCTGACGAAAATTACTAAAAGAAAAAAAGTATATCACAACGTAATCTGCACTTTAGCCATTGCAATGCCACGTCGCTACCACAGAGAAGAAAAAAAACGAGGAGAAAAAAAGACTGAAATTGTCACGGTTTCTTGAACATATAGGTACAGTTGGACGACTGATTTGTGGAGTTCCATTTCGTTGCCGAGCTGTCCCCTCGTCATCAACTTGTTTCGTTTATCGGTGCGTATCCTACATACAAATGAAAGAACCTTCTTCTTTAAGCGTTGAAGTTGACGATGACGATGACGATGACGACGACGACGACGACTCGACAGTGGCTCCTCTTTATCCAACCCAATCCATCCCAGGGTTGCGGCGGCGACGACATCCTATCAATTTCGTTGTGCATCGCATGGTAGCAGTAAGTACTCATGTTGGTCTTTTGTTCGCGTTAATGACTCTCAAAAGGAGTGCATCAGCCAGCTATAGCTTAACGTTTTCAATGAATGACGGTGACGAGGATGATGACGACGAACCGGCCTCTTCGGCGGCAATAATAATGGCACATATAATAAGTTACATATTTTTTTTTTTACTTTTTCGAAATCAGCAAAAAGATTTTAAAAAAAGTCGGAAAGAAACATTTCAAAAAATTGCATCTACTTTAAGTGAGGATGTGGTTTTGCGTCGCGGTCCCTTGTTTGTAATTGGAATTTGTTACTTTGGAGTAAATTACTCCTTGGCAATATTGGATGGTTAGACAACTTTGTGAAATGACAAGGCTTTTATTCTGATGACTTGTGGTGTAGGCCTTTGTTCTCTAATAAACGTTAATGCGACGTTCTTTTATTTTTTCGACGAATTATCAATTTGTTGCTTAACGATTTTATGAAAAATGTGTATTTAGGAAAATCGATATTTTGTATGTAGGAAATTGCTTTTTTGATAATAAAAACATACGAACTGAACTAATCTTCAGAGGAAAGACTGACAAATTTTAAAAATCTAGTGTCTTGAAAACTTATATAGAGCTGATTAAATAAAATCACACCTAGCAATTTGCAAGGGTTTCTGTGGTAATCAACTTTTAAAACAAAAAATCACTAAACTAAAAAAAAAAAAAAAAAGATCTAGAGTCAGAAAACACCAGTCTGTTCCATACCTTGGTTGTTTTCGGTGCGTCGTATCCATAAATGGTAAATGCACATTACAGGCTGTTCAAGGAATTTGACCTAGTCAAACGACTGAAATAGCTGGATAACGCGGAGCGAATGAACACCAATGCTTTGGGCCGAAAAGTCATCGCAAACGGTGAAGTAGAAGAAGGACAGAGCTGGCTGGAGAAGACTTGTTGATTGAATTAAACCCAGACCCAGGTCTACCATCAGTGACTATAGCGCTACCTTAAGTATAAGTAATGTCCTAAAAGCAGTTATGAATATTCTTTCGCAGGCCAAGGCCTAGTGACATATACAGGGTGATTCACCTAAGGTGTGCCAAATAGATCGAGTAGGTTGAATTGAGACAAGAAAAAAATTTTATGAGATCTATCTCTCCCCGTTTAGGCTGAAAGGGCAATTTTCTAAAAAAATTGACTTAATTCAAAAAAAAAAAAAAAATTATTAAAAAAACAATGGTTCAACCTACAATGCCATATGTGTAGATGACTGACGTCCTCTGACTGACCGTGTAAAGGTAGCTAAACACTTATGATGAAAAACGTACTCTTATCTTAAACGTTAAATTCATACTCGCCAGGTCGTAAATTCCACTTTTTTCGGCATTTTATCTTGTGGTACGAATAGTTCTAGCAAAATACAAGCTTTGATTTGATTCAAGTGGCAGAACCCGTTTTTACTTTTGCTTGGCTGTTAGTGAAAAAGGTGTTATCATATTGTAGTAGCATAGCCAGCGTTGCAAATTATATATGTATATTGTCATTGATTTTAATGTTCTTTTCTTTTTGACGAAAAATGAAAAAAATGAAATATCTTTTGAACGATAAACACTCTTTGAACAACTCAAAACACCAAACGTCATAGTCAAGTAAAACATACGTCAAATTGTGTCTTTTTTCACGTACTGATGATATTTAGTCTGAACTCGATTAAATGTTAACACTTTGTGGTTTAACAGGTATGGACGAACTTGATTTTGACGTTTGCATGAAGTTTCTTCTGTCAAATATATGTTTCTGTCAATGTCAATTTCACAAAATTTCAATGAAAAACTCTTATAAGTGTAAAATGTCACCTTAAAACCTTGACGGAAATGAAATATTTTTATTTTCGCGAAACGTCACCATTACAATAATTGTTTTTTTTTTTTTCCTCAGACGTATCTTGTGCATAAGTCCTATTGAATGCTTGAATTTATTAGAATTAATACAGTCAACTGCATCAGTGAAATCAGCCTTAAAAAATTCTTACATTCTTCCGCATTTTATCATTTTAAATTTTTTATATGCTTTTCGATTACAGATTTATCTATTCACATTTTGGGTTTTGCTGTTGTTAACAAGTTATAACTTAAGGCTTCTGACATTAAGAAATAATTCCCAAACCGACAAATCCGACAAATTAACGCCTAAGGCACTAATATGACCACTAAGATGAGACTTGATGTGAGTAATTTGTTTTAAAACTAATCGGAAATAATACTGTCAGGAAAATTTACAACGAAACACTAAAATTATAAAAATCGTCAAAGTTCTTTTCCTTGAAAATGTTTTAAGTCCGTTTTCTATATGTTAGATGTTTGATGTTGTATATCAAATTCCCTGAACTACTTGGATTGATCTTTTTCAATCTTTTAGTTCCATCTCCATTTCTAGAAATGTATGTCTCTTCAAATGATTGATGGTCATTCGTCTTTATTGTTCCCATTTAAATGGAAGTGTAAACCAATTCGTAACATCAAGAATCAAGAATAATCTTTAAACAAACCTGAGAATTTAGTCATGCATATCATTTAAATGGCAACGCTTTGATATCAAATCTCATAGACCCACTACTTGATTAATTACCTGGAAGGAAAAAAATACGAGAAATAAAGATATTAATGGAAGAGTTCACAAGAATCATGTATAGTTGTAATAAAATAAGAATAATAAAATACCAGTCGATAAAAAATAAGGAGTATCCTCTTGTGTATAGGTATTTATATGTACATTATATCTGACGGGAAGAATCTACTGGCATTCCTATAATCAATCTGAATGCATATATGCATATGGAAACATGGAAGCACACATCATGGTGCTTGGCGCATCGCCTTATTCTGATGAAGACGACCGCCCAACTATTTAAGAAAAGATATAATGGTCACTTAGGAGATGTAGAGGAATACAAAAAGTGGATAAAGCCATTTTTAAAAAAAGAAACACTGAGGCTGGGAATGGGATATTAAATTAAATCCAGATCGGTGGCGGCGGCTGGCGACGAATACGACCATTAGATGGAGGCTAATGATAATTCTGAGATGATGGACCTTACGGACATGCATTTAATAGATATTAATGTTAAGCAATAAACAGAAGCACGTCGTTTTTTTTTTTTTTTTGTTTTCTTGGACACAATTATGTACAATTTTGCGGTGAATGACGTTTTGTGGTTATAAAAATACAATGCTTGGAATTCTTAAGGATTAAAAGGAGCTAGCAGTGTAATATGATCGCCAATCATATATTCTTAAGGTAAGAAAAGAAAATGTTAATTTCCTTTTATGAGTTTTAGGAATTAATTTAATACAGGTCTGAGAGGACTTTTTTTTTATATAAAATTGGTTTTTTTTTTTCTTTTATTTAATTATTTTAGCTCATTTTGTAAGAAAAATCATAGAAACAATATCAATACTTATTTTTTAGAAATTATTCGTTGTGAAGTTAGACTTTCCATACAATCATCACTAGCGTTAAAAGCAGGAGTCAAATCTCACTGTCACTGCCCATAGATTTTAGACTTTCGTTTTGGAGTATTGAACAAAATTTTTGTTCTCACATTTTTTAATGTTGGTACGAATGATACTTTCATGTATCTCAATGAAATATGTGTATGTTCGTTAAGTTGAAGAGGTTTTCAGAGTGTGATCGTTTTTATATTCGATCGCCCAAACACTAAACTAAATCTCATTTATTATCTCATGTTTTTAATGAAAATCGAAGTTTTTTTTTTTTTATTTTTTATAATAGACGAACTTAATTTTTTGCGAAATGAAATACTTATGGCATTTTAGTCGACATAACATTTGGAATTGCCGTCCAAAGATGTTTTTTTTGCATTTTTCATGTTTCCAAATGAACTAAAAAATAAAAAACTTGATCAAATACCTGATGATTTTAGAAATTCGATCTAAGTACTTATCACATGTTGTGAATATTCTCTTTAAAAATCTGAATTTAAAGTTATTTTTTGTTTTAGTTTTTTTTTTAATCAGTTTTGGTCTTTGTCACTTTGTGGTTAGCCAGATTTGTACCAATCTAATTTTGACATTTGCGGAGTAAATAAACTTGACACTTTTTAAATTGACAGATTTGTAAAAGTTTGTATTGTTAGTTCCCTTTCAATTTTAGATAAAAACATAAATTTGGCTTAAAGTCAGTAAATTTTTATTGAACTTGATTATACACACATAATTTATTATTATGTATGTAACGGGTGATTTTTTAAGAGGTTTAGAACTTTAAAAAAAAAAAAACACAAAAAATTCGAAAAAATGAATGAAATATTTATTTGAATCGATAGTTTGAACCTTGCAATTTAATGTTTAAAGATAATTTCATGCAAATGTTGACCGCGGCTGCGTCTCAGGTCAATAGGCGGCCAATTGACCGGCCCGAAACGTGAAATTAACTGTTCACCAAACTCGCCTCGCAATTGCGCCATTGTTTCGCGTGCTGTGTGGCATGTGGCACCGTCTTGTTGAAACCACATATCATGCAAGTCAAGAACTTCCATTTCGGGCAAAAAAAAGTTTGTTATCATCGCTCGGTAGCGTTCACCATTGACAGTATGCAGTGTCATCAGTGGCAATATATTTGATATTTTGTAGTTTGACAGATATGAAAGAATATAATTTTGACATTTGCGGAGTATTTAGTGTGAACTATCATCGCAGTGATAAATTATTCGAAGGGTAGGCTAAATTTTTGGTTTCTGAAAACTGAAAAAATGGAACAGAAAGTAACAAAAAAACTGTTATCAAAAACTCTAATGGAATTGAAAATGAGTATTTTCTGAAGTGAATTCCAAACGCATATTATGCAAAACATATCTAAAAGCTCAATTTGCTTTTATATTAATTTTTGGAAGCTGCAAAATAACACAACTTTATTTATGACTATAAAAATGGAAATATGCAATGAATTAAAACATGAGTTATGTTATAAAACTCAACTCTTTTGGTTGTTCTTAACACATTTTCTTCTAAATTTTCCTTTTATGTGTTTTTCTCTTTGAAAAAACTTCTTCCGGGTGCGTTGTTTTCTTTTCGTTTCGTTCTGTCTTACACTTCAGTATAGTACCATATTTCAAATACAAAAACGCGGCTACCGAAGTGCCATGCGGAAGTGGTATTTTGGGAATTTCTCATTTCACTTATGTACCTATTTATCAGAATATGCTATTACTTTTGCAAATGGCGGCAACTGTCAATAATCGACAAATTAAGAAACGCAATACTCTTCAAAATCGCGAAAGAGCTGTGGCTATTTTTTAACAGAATAATTTGTCAGTGATTTGGGTAGAAAGAAAATATCGACTATACAGGGTGATTGGTATAAGGTGCACCAAAAAGCTTGAGCTTGCAGGTGGAGTTAAGACAAGAAAAAAATCGTATGGGAGTGGGGGTCTATTTCCCCCCGTTTAGGCGGGAGGGGCAATTTTCTAAAACATTGACTTAAATCAGAAAAAAAAAATATTTAAAAACAACGGTGAATGATACAAAGCCTTGTTATATTTTTTTGGAAAGCCAGAAAACTACTCTTTTATTTAATTTTTAAATTAAGTTGTTTAAGTGATCAGTTTTAAAAAAATTAATTTTCAAACTCAAAATTTTGAAAAAAAAACTAAAAAAAAAATTTTTAACTAATTTTTTTCAAAATTTTATGTAATTAACTATTATTTTTATTTTCAAAATTAAATGCTGTTATTAATTTTTAGTCAAAAACAGAAAACCGGATGCCAAAATGTATCTTAGTTTTTGAGAACCCTGTATATCGATTTCTATATATGAGCGGATAATTGTAGGGTGTGTGTCCATATAACCTCTTTTTTAAGCGATCCGTTTAAGTAAAAGACATCGCAGTCTTTAGAAGAACATATCCGAAAACAGTCCTAGAATTATTGCCTAAAAAAAACGTTTCAAATTTCTGTAAAATGAATGTAAAAACTGTGGGGGCAGTTCACTGTGATCGACAATTCACTGTGTGCATCACTGTGAATTATTTTTTCAACAGTGAATTGTGTTCCACAGTGAATTGTGCACATTGAATTGTCCATACAGTGAACTCTGCAGCAGAGAATTGTGCACAGTGAATTAGCCTAGACCCATATATTATACATATATAGATATACTGCTTCCGATTGAATAGTTAACGCAACATTATTAATTTGTCTAGTTCTTTCAATGATAACTTAATTTTCGAACACTATATATTCAAAAGGATGTTAAAAAGAGTTCGTATATGGACAGACTACAGTCGAAACCCTTTATTGAAAAAAAATTCCTCGTAATTTATCCGGCATGTTAAACTATACGGCCATATTTATACGTCCTTATAGCAAATGCATATGTATTTTTTTGAGCTTCTCAAATGGTCCTCTCGTGTCAAGGTCCGGTGAAGGGGACTTGTATCACCTAACTGCAGAATGATGTTCATCATCGCTGTTTGACAGCCTGCATATAATATAAGTATGTGAACATTTCGATTTCCCACTTTCGGACTTGCAGGCATCCGTACGGGGTTGTAGCCTTGCTATGAGTATTGTTAACCATCTGATAAAATTTACGAATTTTATTTGTCATTAAACATTTTTCTATGTCGAGATTAATTTTATTCGAATAACACAAAAGATTCTTTAGTTGAAACTTCTTCTGATCGTGTGTCCTTTGAAAAACAACTTCGACTGAGCTCCATTGAAATTATAATTGCCTACATTCACGGCATTTCCTTTAATTTTCCCCCTTCAGTCAGAGTTAAAAGATACACTTTAATCGTATCTATCTTCATTCACTATATATACACATATACTATCCAGCATTATACAGGGCATGATGATAAGTAGCATAAAAATGAAAATTGAAAATCAAAAAGTAACCGACGACAGCGGGGTAAAAAGACACAACCATATAGTCAAATAGGTGGCGACGACCGAGGACGACGCACGACGTACAAAGCTCCAAGAGATAGTTGACTTGGATTTCCTTGCTATACACACAGCTGACACAGCAACTTGCCCATCGATCACACACCAAAACCAAGGCTTTCCACAAACTCGGCGGCGCTAATATTGCTTGAAAGCATAACTGAGATGCAAGCAGGAAGAGAAAGTGAAGGCACAGTCAAACTCTTATATTGTTGTTGTTGTTTTGCCATTTTACGCAAAAAGCCTTTTCATATTATAGTAAAAGTGAGTTATTGTTATGAGAATAGGGAAAAGTCTAGTATGTCCCACAGTCTTAGCTCGAAAGGCCATTAGCTTAGCGATTGTTTAATGGTATATGTGCGTTACATGTAGGTGTTATATGTTTCAATTCTATGGGTGGTATGTGTCATCTCTCTAATTTTCATTTTCCTTTCGATATTATTTGAAAATTAAAATACAGACGAGATAAAAACGGCATTTCGAATATCTCGTGTAATAAATAAAACCACAATTATTTGTATTTTACTTTATTTTTACGTTAACATCTATGATTTCAATTTAAATATATATAAATGAGTGCTTTTTAACAAGCGTAATTATATTTTTTTTTTAGATAAAAGAGCTGTGCAGAGAACTTTTTTTTTATAAATTGTTTTTATTTTCAATTAAAATTATTAATTCATTGTGTAAATGAAAGCTTACATATTGAAATAGGGAAATAACGGAATTAGTTAAATAGAAACACACTACGAACAATAAAATTCAATTTGTCCTCCAAAAAATATTTACTTTTTTACAAAAATAATAGGAATAGTTAAAAATTAAGTAATCCAATATTAATCTTTAATAGCCATTTTGTGCAAAAGTTCTAAATAAATTTAATAGGAACCAAATTTTGCAGGGTCGTAGAGCTAGTTGAGGAGAGTATTTCTACAAAAATTCCCGCCTCTAAGTGTTGAGAAATCTTTGCAAACAGGGAAGCTATTACAAATTTTAAATAAATTAGAAAAAAAAAAATTATTTAAAATAAAGCGGAACATTTCTTAAGCTTAAAATATATTTCAAATTACTCAGAATTAAATACATAATTTAAACGAACCAAAATTAAATTTGACATTTAAAAAAATATAATTTGATTATATATAATGCCTTCAAATTATTAAAATTTTGGGTCAAATCTAAACAAGTGTAGTTTTTGTTATTTTTTATTTTTTTTGAGAAAAATTTATTTTTTATAATTAATTTGATTAATTGAACAAAAACCAAATTTATATTTAAGCACAATTTAATTACACATGATTTTAACTTATTGGCATGTTTAAGCTATTATCACTTCATGAGAAATTACAATTTTTTTAAAAAACAAACCTTTAAAATATGCATTTTTGGATGCATTTATTTTTTTTTATATTTAATTATCAGTACAATGCACAAACATGATTAATATTTTTATTGACGCCAAATAATATAAAGCAATGTTAAAAATATAATTTTGTTATATGCTATACTGTTAAATTAATAAAATTTTTGGCCAATTATATTTTTTCTTAATTTTTTTAATTTTTTTAATAGTATATTTTTTAAACTGACCAACAAAACTTTTTAAATTTTTGTAGAATAAAATTTACCGTACTTCGAGGCATTTTGCAAGCTTGTGTGCTTAGTACTTCACCAAAAAATCAAATTTTATTAAAAACAAAACTTTACGTCTAAATACTTCATAAAAAAAAATTTAACGGTACTTTATACAAACCTGAAATAATTTTTTTTTTGACGCAGAACTTAACTTATTTGCAAAACTTTTAGTCAAATTATTAAAAAAAAAAAATTTTTCAAAACAACATTTTTTTTAGGGAAAATTAACAGAATTAAAGAAAAAAAATTACGCAGTCTTATAAACAATTTAATTCTGTGTTATTTGAGCACTTTTTGAAGCTCGTGCTTTAATTTTTGTTTTTCTTAATTTTTCTGTGTACTTAAAAAAAAGGGGGCACAAGTACGATAACTTTGGCGCCGACAATTGATAACGGATTTTTGTAGAGAGGTCAAATACAAAAATGTTTTATTATGGAAGGGGGAGTATATTTCCCCCGTTTGGGCGGGAGGGGCAATTTAATGACAAAAGCACAAAAATTGGAAAAAAATCATTAAAAAATAACGGTAATACCTACAATTAAGTATTATAATCTTTTTTTAAAGGCCAATACTCTGTTTTATTAGTTTTTAAATAAAGGTAAATCTATTGATAGTTTTTGGAAAAAACTACTTTCAAACTCAAAATTTTGGAAAAAAAACAAAAAAAAGTTTAAAGTGTATTTTTTCAAAACTTTGACATATTATACTGTATTTTTTTTTTTTAGAAACCGTTGCTCATATTAATTTTTAATCAGAAACCGAAAACAAAATAATTTTATGTCTTTGAGTTTTCGAGAAAATTTAAAATTACCAAAACTACTATTTTAGTTTAATTAATTTTTGTTTGCTTAATATTTTACGTGGTCTTAATTTGATAGTAAAAAGAGAATATGGATTAATTCTTACACAAATCGAACCTAAATTATCATACTTTTCCAACACCCAGCCTTACGGCGCAACGTATCAACGTATGTTTGGGGGGAATGCTGCCCCCTGCAACCCCCCTGCCTGGGTGTGTGATAGGATTTGGGGTGGGTGCGATTTTGGGTACATTCAAAGTTTCTTTTAGATTTAAAAAAAATGTTTTTTCAATGTTTTGAAAAATTACACTTTAAACATTTCTGTTTTTTCCCAAACTATAAGTTTGAAAGTTGTTTTTTTCAAAAACCATGGATAGATTTCACTTGATTTAAAAACCGGCTAATAAAACAGAGTATTGGCTTTCAAAAAAGATATATTACTTAAATGTAGGTATTACCGTTATTTTTTAATGATTTTTTTTATTATTAGTACCCGCCCGAACGGGGGGATATAGACCCCCCTCCCATAGTAAAAAATGCTTGTATTTGTCCTTTCTACAAAAATCCGTTATCAATTTTCGGCGCCAATGTTATCGTACTCTCCCCAAAAAGGATTTCTGAAAAAAATAATTTATTAAGCATAGCCAGCATTGCAAAAAGTTCAACATTTTTTGTTTCCATTTTTATTTGTGTAATTCTAAAAACCATGTTTTGTGAAAAAATTATTTCTTAATATTACACAAATTTTAGATTACATATATATCTTCCAAACCTTAGTATGTTAAAACAAGTAAACCAACCTCCTTTTCCATTTTTATCAAAAAAAATTGACTTTGTCAGCATTGCAAACAACAAAGATCTTAGCATGTCGCAAATCAATTTCAATCATAACAAAGGTTACGCCCCAAAAAACGCACGTTTGTCAGTAGCCTGCCCGGACAACTAAAATTTCTGACAAAACATATTCAGTCAGTAGAAACAAATATCAAAACAAAGTTTACACCAAAATAATATTAGACTTTGAAAATGTTTTGTAATGCAAAATAACACAATTTCCTCGACTTTCTCGATTCGCAACGATAATTTTAAAAGTTACAACACTGCAAAAAAAGAAACGCAAAAACTCATGTTTTGTTGTATATTACTACTGCTGTAAATCAATCCTTCTTTTCACAACCTCCCTCTACTTCATTTACACCTCCATTAACTCTCGGTCGCTCTTTTTGTGTGTAATTTCAAATGTGACGTGGTAAACAAGCTTTCGATAATAATAAGCCGAAAAAAAAACACACGCGCAACAAAATTCAAAACCACATGCTATCTCTGTTATTTCCTCATGTAAAACAGCATAATATGCGTGACCAACCAAACAGAGTTACCAACAACCTTTCATAAACGATAAATTACCTTAAAGAACGAATCCGATAAATAAAAAACACCTACACAAAACAAAGCCAACACAATTGTAAAAATCATGTGCTTTTGTGATATTCTCTCTGATCAGTCGATCAGCAGATAAGTTTGTTTGTGCGCTCTAAAAAAGTGCACGTTGCATTTCATAATTTTTTTTTTGTTTTTCTTTTTGTTTTCTCTTCTATTGCGCTTTACACGTATTTTTCTTTGTTTTGATTTGACTTGTCTCTATGATCTATGATCAAAGCTTGAATGACGCATTCAGAGAAAAAAACAATAAAAGAAAAAAAAAAACATAACTACACTATTTAACTTTGAACACACCCCCTTGAAAAGATTTTTTTTTTAAATTTGTTTGTGCTTTTATGTGTTCTCTTCAAATGATCACATGAAATAATGACACAAGAGAATGCAATGAAATAAAAAAAAAAACTAATTAGGGCACGATAAATGATTGTTGGTCGTTTGAATTGAGATCAAGATCTTTCGCGGGGCTTTTGCATTGTAATTGTTTTATTAACTGTTTGCACAAAAATATGTTTAATTTCAATAATAGACGCTGAAAGAGAGAGAGAGCATGCAATGTAAAAATTAGCTTGAGCTATCTGTTCAGCGTGTAAAATTGTACTTGTTTTTTTTTTGTTGGACCTACATTTTTATGCTCAAGTTATGAGTTCGAGAGAGAAGACCTTGACCTGGAAACCTCCATTCATTGCTTGCACACATATATATGTACCTACCTTACTTACACTATATTATAAAATAAAAACATAGGTATACCATAATGTCTCGGTAGTTCGTTTTCATTTGTATTCTTTTATTCATTACATAATTTTAATATTTAAGTTGTTTTTGTTGGATATGAATATTGTTTTACCTATACGGTATGGACGTATGGTCATTCATCAAAGTGACATTCGTCAGCCATTTTGATTTTGAAAATTAGTAGGTATAAAGTAGGTTTATCGGTCAAATGTAATTTAGTTGACTTTTGTTTATATGTACGTTTAAACTCAACAACAAGAGTACCCACAGATTTTCATTTTATTGTAATAAAGATTGAGATAAACAAAATGGCTTGAAAAACTATTTATGCTTATATGAGCTATGGGAACTTTAAGTGGCTATGGTTAACTTGTTTTTTGTAATCAATTGGCCGCTATTACATTACATAGTAGCAAACTATGGGACTACAAAAATTTAAATTTATTAAATTCTGAAGAAAGTTGGAAAAATATCTGAAAATAGCCAAAATGTGAGATCAAGTTGGTAGCTATCATTAAACGGTTTTTTATCAAACGCCATCTTGTGTTAAATGTAAAGTTTAAAGTTTATACTGAATTTAAAAGAATCGACTGAGCCGTTACCAAGTTATGACCAAATTTGTACTAAACGTAAACACCAAATCTCCGTTATGTGAATTTTTAGCCAAAAACCTGATATGCAGTTATATTAAAACTACTGCAAATATATCGTACACCAAGTTTTATCAAAATCGTTAGAGCTGTGCTCGAGAAAATTTGGAAAAACTAAAAGCGTTATATGGCGAGTACCCGTTATAGCCGGGCTAAAACAAAAATTTAAATTTCTCTAGGGAATCACAAAAGTGTAACTTGTAACATTGTATACACATTTCTACATTTCTGTTACCCTGACAACAGGCATAAACATATATGATTTTGTTTTGTTTACGACTCTTGTCAAAGAAATATGGATTTTAGAGCCAATAAAATACATTAAATATTGTTAATTTGTTTTGTTGACGACTATTGTTAGGTTAACAGAATAAACACTTAGTAAATGTAAGAACCTCCAAATGTGCGGTTCACAAGTTTTTTTAGATGGCGCTGCTCCATTATTGTACTATAGAAATTTATATACAATGCTTGTAACCTAGCCCATAGCTTTATAAAATAAAATGCTACCTAACCCCATCCGGCATACACGTCGTATATAATTCGGAATTTTGTAATTCGGTTCTTTGTAATTCGGGATCTTGTAATTGGGGATTTCGCACCCAACTCGTTTGAAAATTAGTTCTTTTTGCTAATGTTAATATTGGAATATACTTTGCGGCGCTCGCACTCCTAAACTATTGATCGTACAAAAAAAATATTTCATAAGCTTTGATGTGTACCTTGACTTTTTTGACCTCAAATAAATAGGAGAGGAGATAGAGGTGGCAAAGTGAAAATTCGGACAGAGCACCTAAAAACAGTGTTAAACAGTGTTTGTGTGTAGTTTCATTCTCTTTTGAGAGGGTGGGTAGTTTATTTGTCAAAAAATTAGAGTCGGATCTTAAAAAATAAAATGGAGATTTCCTGGTTTTAAAGTATGTTTTTATCAAAGAGCTAACTCTTCGGTCTATAAGTTGAAAAAACGTTAACAAAGTGTTAAATACTTTTTAGGATCGTGTTATTTTGACTATAATTTTGCGCCACTGTTTTTACTTGCGATTATAGGTACTATAAGGCAAGTTTTGTATTCGTAAAAAAAGTTTTGAGATAACGATCAAACATGACATTACGATGTTAGAGAACAGGAAAAAAAATAGGTCCGACTATTCTGTCTGCATGTCTGTCTGTCTGTCCGTCTGTCAGTTTGGATGTATCGACACCTACAGCCTAACCGGTTGGACCGATTTTTTTCAAACTTGGTACTCTGTATTTTTAGAGTAATATGCCCAGGCGTGTTTTTGATTTTTGTCCTAGGTCTTAAAATAACGGTACCTTTCATATAAACGTAACAGATAATTCAATTTTTCTCGAAATAAATACGATCGATTTTAATAAAATTTAACATGCCTGATATTTTGAAAACGGTGATGTTTTTCGATAAAAAAATTTTTTACAACTAGATTTTTAACGCCATACAAGCGTTTTAGACAATTCCATTTTTCTCGTTAAAAATACGATCGATTTTTATAAAATTTCGTACAATGGAAACTATTTTTACTTTCGATTATTTATTATAGTTTCTTGCTTAGTATCCTACGCCAAAGATTAGTAATCATTCACAAGAGCAAGTTTGTACGAATCAGTCGTGCCTTTTATTTTGTATTTTGTTATGGTAGTCCTTTCTAAGTAGGTTTTCCATTATTTATTTGCGTTATATCTTCTTCATGTCTTTGTTCCACTATGGAGGAAAGTTTATTTTTTTTTTGCTGTATCAACTGGGTAAGGACTTTAAATGCAACATTCATTGTCGTTTCAAAAATTCTTACTTTCGGCTTTAAGTTATTCTAAGGAATCTAGAATAAAATTCTTATTTCAGACTATTTTTTCTTTAGTTTTCACGGGCTAATAAACAACTTGATCATTATTAATGAGAAAACTATACCTACTCTGTTTATTTGGTATTTACACTAAAGGCTTTATGGGAGAAAATTTTCAAAAACAGTGGTGCCTGTCGCAGTTAATACGGCAATCAACTTAAGAGATTTTTAACTGAAAACAAAAAAGACAACCAGAATTGCATTTAAATTGTTTGAGGACTCTTCATTGAACTTCCTACCATAACTAATATGTTTCCCGCCTGAGGGAAGTCTGTTCGATTTCCAAATTTGCCATTAACAAAACTTATTTTTCCAATTTCCATTAATTGCTCCACTAAAAAAAATTAAATTAACAACTAGTGGTAGTAGTTGTTTAAATATTTTTTTTTTATTTACAAACAAACCTAATCTGAGTCAACACTTTGAATCAGAGTTTCCAGTTAAAGGAAATGTTTACGATTTTTTCTTGGATTTTTGCTGTGCAGCTTTGAGGATAAATGCTTTAAATATTTTCTATTTTTGTTGTCACTTGATGTTTTTCTGCTTTTATGGTTTCGTTTTTAAGGTATGGAAAAACAGTTAAAATGCAACTTAATATACAAATAAAAATATATTGTTGACAATTTTCTTTTAGAAACAATAACTTTTTTTTTGTGAGTTTTTGAAGACGTTCGGTTCAGTAATTATTTGTCATTTCGAGTGAAGCATTTTATTGAGAAGCACAAAATATCAAGGGTGCTAATGAGCTAATGCTAACAAATTAATTGTATGTTTTTGTAATTTTTCTAAACAGGCACACTTATTTTGTGGTTATAAAGCGTTTGTAAGATCTGTTCGCAACAACAAAATGCATATACATATATAAATGGATCCGTCACAAGCTTAAATAAGTCAGAAATATAAGAATAATAACAGGACCCACAATGGTGATCGCTGTAAAATAGAATCTTTGTGTGCAACACGTCCAGCAGATTGAACCAAAAATTGGGAGATGGATGTTCTTGCTGAAGGCGCAATGGAAAGTTTGATAAAACAAAAGTAGACAAAATATAACGTGCAGGGTTTGAAGTCAGACACACTTAAAACTATGCCGTAGATCATTATTGTACTACTTAGATTTGATCTACAATTTCAAGTACCATCATAATAAAAACTTATATGTGAAAGTTTTATTATCGCTAGGAAAACATTGCTTTGGTTTTGACAACCCTTTTTATCACAACTTATTACCTATCTTTTATAACGTACCTTTCATATAGGTTCCCTTCTTACACTTTAGTTTATTATAAAACGTGCAATAAAATACAAACACTATGACGTGCAATAAAGGGACATCAATAAACTATAATCAAACTGAATATCTATATATATGAATATGACAAAAAATGAAGATAAAATATCTTTTTTTTTACTTCTGTTACCATATTGCGTGCGATACATTCAAGTGTTTGTTTGTAAATAATATACAATATCCATTGCAAAAGTAAACTTTCCTCGAAAATGGCCCCTTAAACTGTACAAACTGTAATATTATCTGGCCAATATAAATAAAAATAAAATGTATATTCAATGAAGAAGGGCCCTCAAGCGGACAGACATAACAAAACCAACAACAAAAAATTATTCCAACAAGTAGGTCACACATTATTTTTTTGGTATCCAAGTGTCAGTTCAGTATGTTCATTGTAGTTGTTGTTGCTGTTACGTTGCGTGAACTAAAATGTCAGAAACTGAATATTGCGTCTTACATTGTTTATGTAAAATAAACACACGAACTAAAACCGTATAATGTGTGTACCCGCACTTTCCACACGCATCAAACTCGAGTAAAAGTTGAAACTTTTTTTTTTAATTTTTTTTTTTCGAAATCTGACAGCCAAAAAAAATAGGCTGAATTTACGAGTGCGTAACGAAAGCGCACACATAATGGAGGGAAACTAGCGAGCCGCCATTATATAGAGAAATCTGTCAATGAGCTTTAACAACACTGATGAAGATGATCTTTTCCTAAAATGGTTTCCATAAATGATTTATAGTAGCAGTAGTTTCTTTTTTTCTTTGTTTGACGGTTTAGACGTGGCGTCACGTTCGTCGTCGGCCAAAAAAAAAATGCGTGCTTGACTTGACGATGACATTTCAAGTTGTCTCCAATGTTACAGACTCCTAATAGACCTTTGAACTATTATGCGTATCTGTTCACACTTTCAACAAGGAGAGATATATTTACACGGGAAATTTTGTCAGTAATTCATTCCACTTTTATGGGCTGTTTATACTTTTGATTGTAAATGCCGCGCTTAGTGTGTGGCAACGCACTTACAAGACAAAGCCATTAAATCATAATTATTTAACATTTTTTTTGTAACTTCCTCTTGAAAAGGTGTATTGTTACCGTGCATGTCGTTTTGTCGTTGTCGTCTTCGAACCGAAAGAGAAACCAACATTTTGTTGACCTTCTGCAAACTAGGTAACCTCATTTCGAAGTAAGCGTTGGTCGCAGCATGATTGGTGTTACACATGACGTGCAGTCTTATAAGTGTGACATCACTGTTGGTTACATACAAACAAAAATTAAAGTTCGTATGTCACCTTCGCGATGCAAAAAACTGGAAAATTGCAAATGACACTCAAGCGTCGAGTTAAAGAGTTCACACATCACTCAATTAACCATTCACCAATCAAACGCATCAGCCGCTCTAAAAAGCTGATATTTTGTAACCTCTAGCATAGTTAGGTGCAGCGCGTGAACGCGTCCATTGCGTCGGTGGAAGGGGCATGATTTTGACCCAGATCCGGGCAATGTTAAACATGTGTTCATTGTCTTTTGCTCAAGCACCCATCAGCAACAGCAGCAGCACTATAGATGTGGCGGCCTCTGTTGTGGCACACCTAAAATTTTCCAATTTTTTACACCAATTTTAGTGTATTTTTATATACATATGTACCTACAGTCATTTAGTCTGATGGACTGAACATGGAGAATCACTGTTTTATGGGTTTTTATGTGTTTTTTTATAACTCGTAATTAGTCTGGCATTGATGGGGCGCTGAGATTGAGTGGCAGCTATATGTAGCGAACTTCGAGGGGGTCATTTATTAAAGCGTGAAGTGAACTGCGGATTAAGCTAGAACATTTCCAATGCACCAAAAACATACAATTCAGATTTGTTTGCTTCGATGTAGGCCACTAGGGGAATAGCTTAGATTTTTTTAAGTGTATTTTTGTTTAATGGAGTTAATTCAAGAATAGACAATAGACGCATGCATTTTCACTAATGGAAGTTTATGGTTAGGTCTTCGTTGAGGATGATAAAACAAGGGTTCCTTATTTTGTTAGCCTTTTCCAGAACTTGAAAAAAATGTTTGCAAGTAGTTTATGGGAGGGAGTAATTATTGAAAGATAAGGTTGATGCCCATATAAACTTCATTTAATCTTCATAAAAAGCTTAGGATAATCAGTACGGGACGGGTATTTTTTGACAGTTCAAGACGGGTAATTAATTTTCCAGTATTTTTTTTTTTTTCTATAATTTTCCAGAACTCTAAAGAAAGCACCGTGTGTTCGGTTACTTTACATATATTGTAAAGCAGCTTTGACCTCGATGTTAGCAACAGCAAGATAATGGAGCAAATTTTTAATAGATTTAGACTAATGCTAAAGTGAATTTAGCATATTACTAGCGTAATATGTTAAATTTGAAAATTTAAAGTCCCTACTAGCATCATGCTAACTTTAAAAAAATCAAACCACTGTATTTCCTGACGATGAAGCCATCCAAATTTAAAAATGAATAAATTTAGTGACACTGACTGCTCCGAAGAACCGCGGCCTAGTGACACTCTTAACCAATCATTTTGTGTGCGTTGTTAGTTCTACAGGATTGGAGGGGACCTACAATTTTACGTCGAATCCGAACAACTAAGGTGAGAAACACTTTTCGTGACAATGATACTCTTGGAGGATTTGTCACTTCCTTGCAAGAGGCAGTGCCCCTGAAAAAAACATTAGATGTTATCGAAGCTGGAAGCTGGACTTGAACCCTTACCTCCGGCGGCGTGATAGTCCGACACACTAATCACTACGCCACGGGGCACTATAATCATAATTTAAGATCCTCTACCCCTTCAAACGGCACTTGATGTATGGGTGGATCCACTAGGCCTGATGACATCAAACATCGCGTATAAACGTAGGGAGAATGATGTGACTTGTGAACTTTGCCATTTTCTGTGACCAAAAAATGCACCTTATGGTGAAAGGATAGCTCTATACACTGTTGTTGTTCGTTCAGCGCCTACATACGTTTCAAAATGGTGGACAATGAATTCTATGTTTTTTGGGTCACTGAATCTGAATCTGAAGAAATACAAATTATGGGAAATGGGAAATTATGTTGAAATTTCAACGCGCTCTAATGGGCTAACGGTACGCCTGAGAAATAAACAATATACATCGATTTTGAAGGTCTTCCATTTGGTTGTGGGTGAAATTTCAGTTAAGACGCATAGTTTCCGAGATGTTAGCAAAAAAACCGCGTTTTTTCGCGGATATCTCAAAACACACTAGGAAATTTTGTTGGATCAGATTCAGATTCAGCGACACAAAAAACATAGAATTAAAAAAAAAAAAAAAACCATTTGTATATTTTTTGTAACATGAGGGCGATTTTAACTACGTTTTGACTGGACTAAAAGTATCAAACATAAAATTTTTAAGATGAAAATTAAATATCACTATTAGAATCTATTGAATCATATTACATATAAGCAAATAAATCCAAGTAAATTACTTTGCTAGCAATTGTTGTTTTAAAAATTCAGTTCAGCTATGATTCAAACATAGAATTTTCGATGTTGTGGTCAGGTCACCGTAGTTTCAAACAAATGCTTATCTTTGTTGATTGTATTTATTTTTTAAAGAACGGGATTCGTAAAATACTATTCGCCATAGTAAATCGAGAAATATACGTACAAAATTTAAAAGCTGTAGCTTGTGGAACAAAGTAAAAAAAAGGTATTTAGTCGACGTTCTAGGTGGCCACCTTTTGTTATGCACGTTTTCTGTCCTCGATTAGCCAAGAATCAACTATCTTCTATTTCTTTGGTGACTGTCTGAACTGCGCTAACTATAATGGCATCGGTATCCTTAACATCGCCTATAAGATATGTTTCGGTAAACAGACAACCGCACATACGCACTTTCTCGAATTAACAACAACGAAGTTGGAATCTACATTAGAATTTCTTGTTAGCCATAATAAATCATTTAGTAGGTAGGTACATCCGTTTCCAAATTATAAGACGAAAAGAACTTAAGATGTTACTTTCGTACCCACTCACTCTCCTTTACAGATTTCTCAAATAAATTACTTGTATACGCATAGATTTCCTTTTGTGTACCTACATTCGAAAAATAAACAAACACAGTTTGTTCTCCAAACCAAAATATTAACGTATCTATTGTCTTTTCTATCTTTAATTAAGAAATGTTCATTTTTTCAAGGAAACACATAATATAAAAGACCGTTATCTTATCTTGCGAAAAAAAACAACAAGCAACTTAACTAACTTTTGATGAAAGCGGAAAGACCATTATTAAACATTAGGTATTTCGTTAGACAAGTGATTTGTTTTGTGGCTGCTCATCTTCAATTCGTTGTTTGTTTCTTTTCTCTTACAAAAAAAAAAAATAAACTTCTAACGACCTTTTTTTGTCTTACAAACGATATCTATACAAACGATATCTATAGTTCACCTGCCCTAAATTAGAACTTGATATAAATCTTCTCATTTCTGATACTATTTATAGCGACAACAACAAATTTATGTATCTAAATTGTTTAAAGGTTCAACAATTAACAAACATACCTACCAATACCGACATTCATACAAACATAAGTTGTCAGTTGGATGGAAACAATGTAAATCGAATGCGAATAATTTATTACTATATTGCTTCGCTGACCTTATAAATCTGAAACACGCATCACACAATGAAATACAAAAAAAAAAAAAACGATATTGTATACATTTTGTGACCCATATTAATTAGATCGACATTGGAGATTGTGGGCGCACACGCACGTTATGCCCTCCCTGGACCCATGTACTACAAACTGGAAGGGGTATGTGTTATGTACCTTAGATTGCCTAATAAGGAGGAGCCCTTTTGTTTGATTTGGCATTGGAAACGATGACATAAAGCTTTGTGGGTGCTCTTACAACTTCAAGTCCAACTAATTAGGTACCAACCTACCCATGTTTTTTTTCCTTATTTTTTTAAAGTTAACTACAATAACAACAAAATATTACACCATTAACCTTGAAAAAAAAAAACATTTATCATAATGCATTTTATAATGTATGGGACACCCACAATGCTATGGTGCTGCCCCCCATCGTTAATTAATGCAAATTAATGCACGTAGTTTATATTTAACATGATTATTTAATTCCTCACTCTTGCTTATATGTATTTGGTTATTGTTTGTCGCATTTGCAAATGGGAAGGGAATGAGACGACATGAGCAAATGTGGGAGGCAGGTGGAAATGTCATCGGGCATTTTACAGTGTTGCACATTCTATTCTATTTTGTTTGGTTGTTCTTGTTCCTCGGGTTGTTCGTTCTGTATTCTGCTGTTAGTGTATGTTAAATGTTTGCTGGTTTGAGTGATTTCGATAGAGTAAACTATATTTCTATGAGAGACAGAGTAAAGAGAGAAAAGCTTTTTTGTTTCCTGAGTTGGCTGAGTTTATTTTCTATTAACAATAACCATTGTGACCATCTGTTCTTTATTTCGAACGATTGTTCAATCTCGGTAGTCGGGATATAAATATAAAGATAAATTGTCATCACAATTTACACTTATACTGTTCAATTTAGTTCTTCTATTCGTTGGGGTCATTAGAAAGCTCGGAGTGATTTTTCAGAAAGAACTATTTTGCAAACAGTTTATTAACCTAATTTTATTAACCTAATTTTAATTTTAAAAACCGTTAGTTTATATAAATCTTAACTTCAGAAACTTAACATAATATTGTAGTACTGTATAAAAATTTTAACTTCAGAAAAATTACTTATTACAAATATGTATTATGTTTCGGCACTGGAAGCGCTGGTTGTATAATGATGTGAACAATACGCACATACAAGGTTTCTCATTTTCTCAATTTAATTGAGACTACGATTATTAACAAAGCTGTAAAAGAAGATTTTGTTGGTTGAACAGAAAAAGAAAAAAGATGTTAAAATGTTTCCTTAGAAGGGGCTAAACATAAAGGGTGATCCTATAACAACTTTAAACCTTTTATTTGGAAAAAAAATCACACAAAATACAAAAAAAAATATCACACAAAATACATTTTTTTCTTATTTTCCTAATATTTGGTATTTTAAAATGTGTATGAAAAATATTTTCAGGCTAATGGTTGCCTCTTACCCTTCTTTTGATGACTTTTTTGCAAGTGCGATGATGTGTGGTTAACCAATCTATTTTGTAAATGAGTATAGCTAAGAACTAACATTTGTCACTTTAAACATCTTAAAACATTGTCAACTGTCAAATCTATAAGACTTTCATTATGTATGTACATACCTACAAGCAGAAAAATGATTGGTTAAACGTAGACATCAAGGTTAATATACAATTTGCAAAATAACTCGTTTATAATTACACGAGTAAATTCGATTAAAAAAATGCAAATCATTTTTTTTTTCGGTGGGTTAAAAATTTAGGGTAAAAGTAGCCTAAAATTGTTAGCCTTTGATTTTTTTTAATCGAGTTTACTTGTGTAATTTTGACCGAGTTATTGTACAGGTTGTACATTAACCGATCATTTTTCCAACATGAGTTGTATTAAATTTTATTTTGTCTATCAAATAAAATTTGATTTATTATCGCAGTATGGTAACTCTAAAACACGGAAATATCGTCCCATCACTTGTTATATGGTTTCTGTCAAAAACATTTTTCACGTGGAACACAATTAAGGAATGAGAAAAAGTGGGAATAGGAAAAAGTTTTTGACTTTGAAAAAAAAAATTATTTCAGGACATGGCGACATAGGGTAGGTCTGACGTTACCTCACAAAAGAAAAAGAAAAGTAACATCCCCGCAATTCAATGCAACCGAGTTAACGTAGAAAACATGCCGTTACCAGTTGAGAATGAATTAGCAGAATCAGCGAAGGGTTGTAATAAGTTAAAATGCATTGTCAGACACTTTACAAGGGCTAATAAGCGAACGTTACAAAAGTTCAGGAACCGAGCAAATAAGAACAAAACAGATTTAGCATTTTCGTGATCTTTTTACTGTATTTCTTGGCGAAAGATTGTATATGAATATGTAGATACTATGCAATAATACCCACTTTTACAAATTTTGATGAACAGACACCCCAAAACTTAACCGAAACTTTTCTCCGAAGATGTTTTTTTTTTTGTATTTCACTTCCATTTTCGTTTTGTGTCAAAATAAGTTATGTATATAAGTTATCATAGTTGGTGTACACCAAGGAAGCGTCTTGAGTTGTACGCTTCTTTTCAATTACAGTCCTCTACAAGAAGATATGGTGACAAAACCAGATGTGGAACATTTCATATTTGCTAAAGATGAAGCGTTTCTTGCACTTCACATATTGATTTCGTACTTTCCGTTGAATGTCGAATAAAATATTAAACGCTATAAAATGCGTCGCAACAAAAATAACACCAAAGATATGCTTTGAATTATTTGGGATTTGATCTCCACACATATACATTCTTTTATCAAACGTGGAATTTAAGTTATTATTATGCTCAATTTTTCTATTTGTCTATTCGTTGTTTGACTTTACGAAACTAATTTCAAAATTTGCGCAGTATTCAGTGTAGACTGCCATCAGCAAGCAATAAATTTGACACTTTGAAGTTTGACAGATTTGCGCAAACGTGCAAACAATTTTACATTTTGTAGTTTGAAAGATTATCACATATCTCATTTTAACAATTACGAAGTATTTTGAGGGAACTGTCATTAAAGGCAATAAATGTCACATATGTAAATGTACAAATCATATTTTGAAGTTCACGGAGTATTCATTAAGAAATGTCACAATAGGCAATACATTTTGTAGTTTGACAGATTTGTGCAAATCAAATATTGACATTTCCAAATAGTGTTCAGTGGGAACTTGCATTAGAGTAATTTTCAAGCTAGCCATACACAAATTGTTCCAAGCTGAGCGAAAATCCATTTTGTGTACTTTATGGCTTCAAATAGCTCGGCAGGTTTGATTGGATTTTGTCAATTCCAAAATCCATCGAATCCGAGCCAACAAAACAAAGAAAAATTGGACAAATCAATTAATCGATGCTTTATAAAAATATAAAGTACTGTAGTTTGCAACTTTTGTATTTGGGATTTTTTGTTGAGATTTCATACCCAAACCCAACCGATTTTTCTTTAAATAATGCATCAGTCAGTCAGTCATTAGGTACATAACTGTTAATAAAAGCATACCTACATAAAATTAAACATTTTTATTAACTGGAATTTGTTACGCGTACTTTAGTTTGGATCTGTTCAGCCCAAATGATAGATAAGCTCAACTGACAACTCACTCAACTTACAACTCAGCTCAATTGAAAGCTTAGCTCAAATCAAACCTCAGATCGAATGATAGCTCAGTTCAACTGACTGAGCTCTTTTATTTTATGCTGTGAAGTAAGGTAAGGAGCTAAGATAGATCAAAAAAGCTGGGCTGAAATGTGAACTTCTTGCATCCCAGATTATCTGCTGCAAAGGTAATACGTCCCTAGAGTTAAACTTACACGTGACCGTGAGGCATTTATAATTTATAAACAGTTTCATCACAGAAACTAGAACTTAACTAAAAAAAGAATCAACAAAAATCATATTTCTATACATTATGTTCTTACCTTGCTAAAGCCATCCTCACATGAGAAAGTCCTCCCAGGGGCAATGATAAGGTATCCACTTTGAATGAATTGCTTGTTTTCACTTAATCCAAAATTACACACGATTTTACTATCGCAAAGATATTTTCTATGTTTTTAATTAACTTTTTTTTCAATGCGACTGACTTTGCGACGAATTTCTTTTCAATTTGGTTTTTTTTTTTAAAGGTAAAAATGTTAAAACTGATTAATTGATGATTTTAATTAATTATTATTTTTTTTTATTCTGCACTGTTTGCACAGCAACATTCATCTCAATATGTGCATTTGATTGTTTTGTATTTGAGTTTGAGTATTAAAACATCTTATTTGAGAATTAATTTTATTTATTTCTGACGTCATTGGAATAATTTTTGTTTTCGTATTTATTTGAATTTCAAAAATATTTTTACAAAGTATATTATGTAAAACAATCTAAAATAAAATAAACGTAAAAAATCTATCAAATACAAGAAGTACCATTGTGAATGGATTTTCAAGTTTCTTTTACATATATGAAATAGGTATAGGTATGCTGTCCTTCCGGAAATAATATGTATGTATAATACGAACAAGGATACGTTATGTGCACATGTATGCAGGCAAACACAGGGTCGTGAGGTCAAGGTGCATAATACTGTAAGCAAATAAATTCAGATTCTATAAGAGGCAGAAAATCCTTGAGCATCCAAGTAAAGTCCCACCTTTGTTAAACTTGTTCACCTTTTTTTCCATACTTCAGGTTAGACCAATGGATATGGAAAGTTTTAAGATACATGCTTTGCCTGAGACCTTATTTTACATTTTTTTTCTGCTTTTTTTTTATTCTTTTTTCGGTTCTTTCTTTCGAAGAAAAAGCTTTCTCGTAAAGAAAGAAGAGAAACTTGATTGTGTTAAGCTAAATGGATGCACATTGCACATTCTCAAGGCACCTTTGTATGTTATATAGATACGTGCACGAAAATAAGGAAATGCACAAAAGAAATGGATTTCCGTTTAGCAATTAGGCGAAGAAAAAATTCAGATAGGTTGAAATGAATGTTCTTCCTGAGCTGACAAGGAGTTAGGTATAGGTGTAGTGAAAAGATAGCTGTTAATAAATTCATTACATATTTAGCTGATTTCAGAACAAGTCGACGTTGTGTAATTTGGTTTGCATTTTTGTACCCATATTCAAGTAGTTGTTACCAATTCACACATTTATCATAACTGGTTTCAGAACAAGTCAGGAAGGTCTGTTATTTTTCACATTTTACTACAAACATCCGAAAGATGAATCAATTTTCCGAAAGCATCGGCATAAAAATAAAAGTTGTATTTCCTAGATTTATTATTTCTTGAGAAATTAGCTTACGAAAGAATTAATTTGCTAGCGCTTGAGTTTTAAATGATTTCCAACAATCTTCAATAATCCTGAATCGATACCAGGTATACGTAGAGAGATTGGGTTTCTTAAAAGGTGGCGGTTTTTGAGTAAACAAGATAGTGGACAAGCAGAAAAAGAGTTCTAGATCAATTCGTTTCCAGAAAGTTTCCAAGATATGACGGTTTTATCTTTGTTTGAGAAAACTAATACAAATGTGAGCAATATCAAGGATTAGCTAATAACTTTGTCGCAGTGTAAGGAAGCAAACAAAAAGTTCTTGTTGCCTTGGAAAATTCTGCGTCGGAAGTTAGCAGAATGAGTTTTGTTGTTAAGGAGTCGCACTGTAGACTTGGTGAGCACATGACCAGTGATAGGTATATCTACTCCTGAAAATTGACATCAGTCCGGTCTTATAGTGTAGCGGCTCCGTTGATGTATTCGATTTCAAAAATAAAATCCTACATACGACTTGCGGTTTTGATTGCATGGAGAAAGATAACAACATTTGTCGAAGAAGATTTAATGAAGAATTATATGGTTGCGCTGTAGAGAAAAATCAACCTAATTGATGGGAACGTAAAGCGAATAGATAGTGACACTTTTGCACAGTAAAGTCTTCGAAGCCATACCAAGCAAAACGCAGAACAGAAAACAAGACATGTTGATAAGCACACTTTTCCTCCAAAGAGAAGTATCCAGCGGAAATCTTTTAAAGAATTTTAATGTCAAAAATACGTCGTGAACAAAATACAGCATATAGTACAAGCTAGTATTCTATAAGCATTTGTTAAAAAGGAGAAACAGGCTTAAAAACTGGAACAGACAAATGCAACGACACCAGCATTTAGTTGGGTTCAGATACAGAACAATATTGTCAAAACCACAGAAGGCTATCCCACGCTATCTGAAGTTATTACGAACTAAATCCCACAGGCAGATCATTAAGTGAAACGGTGAATTGTGAGAGCTGATCATTTAAATTTTAGGAAAAGTAAAAATTCTTTAAGAAGAATGTTTAAAATAATTGGGAGATATCATTTGCCCATTTGCTTTTATACCTAATCTTGTTCTCTAGCTAGTAAACAAACGGAAGAACTTTTAGGAAACAATTGATATCAACATCTAATAGCGTCTTTGAGGAAACTTTAAGGTAAGAAGTTCTAATTTGTTACAAATAAGAGACGCTTCTTTTACGGTGCCGATAACTCGATTGGAAAGTTGGTATTTCTTGGGATAGTTCGTAATCGTCTGACCAATAAAGATCTGAAATGTTTTAGTTTATCAACTTAAAATTCATATTGAACTGCACACATCTCTAAAGCTTTATTTAGTACATCAGCAAACATCAGAAATATCAGATATTAAGTCCTTCACTTGAAACGAAAATTATCTAGGAAATGTTGAATACACAAAAGGATACCTATATTTTTTGTGCTTATAACTTTTGTTAAAAAAAGAGGAATCTATTTCCAACATGTTAGATTAAGAAAAACAAAATGCTGTTTGATATACATGCCAAAAATATTCACAATAACAATATTTGTTTCTTCTTTCGTTCATCATTATTTATTTAATATCACAATTGAATCGAAGAGGAAAAAAGGTCATAGTAATTTTTTTTTTTTTCAGTTTACTTTGAATACCGGAAATATAAAGCAAGACCACTCTCCTGGTCAATATATAAATGTTCTCAAGGGACTAAATACCGGAAAACATGCTTAAACACAAACACAACCCCTATAGAACTTGTTCTTTAAGGTCACTGACTATATATTTACTTTCCAGTTGCAGTTAGATACACTTTTCAATTTAGATCTTTATCAAAATAGTTTCACTTGAATATGCACACAAGTGAATTAAGAACTTGAACAACTTTTACTCATTTGTTTGTCTTTGAACTCTTGGTCATCAGTCATCACATCATAATATATTCTACATTTATAAATATGAGCGTTAAAGATACAAATTTAAATGATCTTTATTTGAAAATAATAATGGGGGGATGAAAGCACACCCATTCGGTCATTAGAATATAGAAAACATAAAAGAAACGGAGATAGAGCGGCACTGACAAAGTGACAACACTCAACACAGAACAGAAGGATAGACAGAAAAATAAACTATAAAGCAAGATTATCTATCTAAACAGAATTCAATAGGCATTCACAAGGTTCTTCCTGTATCTCATATCTCTTCACTTCGCACTATGGTTTTGTTGCTTTAGTAGTTTTTTTTTTTTTTTTTTAAGTATAATCAAGTCAAGTCACACGAGCAACAACAACAAAATAGCCGTTACTAACACATATTCACATACATGAACTATCTTTACAACGATTTTCACACAACATAACCTCGCAAAGTAAATTACTTTGGGATTATCTCTCTTACACACAAATACAATGAGTTTTCACAGTGGGCGCCTTCGATTTTATTTAATTGTATTTGTTTGAATTTATATGTATATGTGCACATCAGAAAACAGCACATGTGCTTGGACATGGAGTTGGAATCTTGGACATAAAATTTTACTATTTCACTACTTCATTTGTTGTTGTTGTTGTTGTTGTTAAATCTTTTACACTCTCTTTAAAAGCTCTTCACTTATACTTTTAAATAGAAAATAACGCACACACTTTTACAAAATATCACCTTCATTCATTATGTAGAATATGGTGTTAACTGTCAGAAAATGTGTTTGACCTCAAACAAACTAAAAAGATACTTCGGAAAACCCTCAAAATACAAACTTGTCTACTTCACAACCCACCGAAATATCGTTTTGCAGGATGTCAAGTCAATCACATGGACATGGATTATGGAATTTGTATTTATTTTATATTTCACGTTTGAATAGAACAAAACAGACTAAGAAGGTTTAGTTTTTTACTATTATTATTTTTTTCGTAATAAGGTCGCGCTTTAATGGCTTGGTAACACGAGAACTGAGCGATACAGCGAACTACTACTCTCTTCGCACAGCAGCTGACGACTGAAAAGCTTTTTTCATTTTATGCTTTAGGTTCTTTTCATATTCAGTTTTCATATGATGTTGTTTTTATTTTTTTTTTTTTTTTTTATTCCAGTGTAAACGTAAAGGAATAAAGTCGAAGATAGCTAGATAGCAAAAGAGCGAACAAGCACATACAATTCGTTCTGAAAGATACCAGATATACCAGCTGTACTGTAACTTACAATAAAATGTAATAATTTACGGATTTGTAGATTTAAACAAAAAATTATAAATAAATTGCTGATGTTGCCAGATTTTGAGAAACAAAAATAAGAAAAATTTAAGAAGTATGGAAATGATTCGAAATAAGAGACTTAATGAAGTTTTTTTTTTTTAATGGTTGGTATGGTTGTTTTTTGTTTTTTTTTTTTTTAATAAGATGTAATGTTTTTTCTTTCACACTTATTTTGTATAAAACTATTTTTTGTTATATTTTTTTATTATTTGTTGTTTTGAATTTTAATGTGTTATACACTTTCCTTCAATTAATTATTTTTTTACCTGAAATACATATTCAAATTCAAAATTTAAATTCAATCAGAAAACATTAAATTCAAATTAATGAATGCATCCACTATAACCAGCAGCCATGATGCAAATGCATGCAAATGGATGAAAATTATTTCTGCCTCTCACTTCACAGTAACTTACGTCAAGAAATGTTATCAGTAGAGGTTAAAATTGATATTAAAATACGCTTATGGTTCGTTTAAGGTTTTATGTGTTCAATCAAGCTGGATTGTAGTTGATACTTGGCCAATCTGAGTTCCACTTCTTTAAACTGGAGCTGAGATCAACTGCCGCCAATTCACCTTTTCAAAGGGTGCCGGCGTTTTAAAGACCTTTTAGCACATAGCTGAAACCAGGGACGATTCCCTTACCTTTACCGAAGCCACACTAACATATCGCTTTTCCTTCTGACTTGATGAGATGTTGCGCTTTTTTTTTCCAATTTCGTCAATGAAAAAAACACCCGATTTTTTTTTGGAAAAACACCTGAAACTTCAGAAAGATCGTCAAAAGAGTTTGCCTTTTTAAAAAACGCCAGACATTTGTATAAAGAATTTTCTGGCGTTTTTTCCAATAAAAAAAAAAATTCTGGCCTGATTTCTTCTGGCGTAGTTTCCAGGAGACTATATGAACACTGGATAGTTTGGTAGATTTGATCTGAATTCTCTTGCACGAGTATAAAGTGCAAGTTCTCCTGTCAAGTTTGAAATGCACAAACTTCGAAAATTTTTGGTTTGATATACAAAACTAAAAAAAATTCAAATATTGTGATCTAGAATTCAAACCAGAAACCATTAAATGGCAGTTTGTGTTTGAGTTAAGTTTCCGAGTAATAAGCCCGACATGTCCAGATGCTTTTATAACGGGTGATTTTTTAGCTGGTTTGGTTTTGGCAACACTGGTTTTGACAGCTGACGTGTGTTTAGTACCTTGTGTCACTGTCAAACAGCTTCAGTTTGGTTTAATTAACCATGGATCGTCTTACAAATGAACAACGCTTGCAAATTATTGAATTTTACTATCAAAATTCGTGCTCGGTTCGAAATGTTCGAAATGCTTTTTTATCGAAAAATTGTGTTCAGCGATGAGGCTCATTTTTGGTTGAATGGGTATGTAAATAAGCAAAATTGCCGCATTTGGAGTGAAGATCAGCCAGAAGCATTGCAACAGCTACCAATGCATCCCGAAAAAGCCACTGTTTGGTGCGGTTTATGGGCCGGCGGCATTATTGGGCCATATTTCTTCAAAGATAATGCGAATCGCAGCGTTACTGTCAATGGTGAACGCTACCGAGCGATGATAACAAACTTTTTTTTGCCCGAAATGGAAGTTCTTGACTTGCATGATATGTGGTTTCAACAAGACGGTGCCACATGCCACACAGCACGCGAAACAATGGCGCAATTGCGAGGCGAGTTTGGTGAACAGTTAATTTCACGTTTCGGGCCGGTCAATTGGCCGCCTAGATCGTGCGATTTGACACCATTAGACTATTTTTTGTGGGGGCATGTCAAGGCTAATGTCTATAGGTACAAGCCCGCTTCGATTGACGCACTGGAAGCCAACATCCATGCATTCATTCGTGAGATACCGGCCGATATGTGTGAAAGAGTATGCCAAAATTGGACTCAGCGGATGGGCTACCTGAGAATTTTTTGTGTTTTTAAAAAAAAAAAGTTCTAAACCTCTTAAAAAATCACCCGTTATTTCCACAGCGTCGTATTCAAAAATAGGAAGACCAAAATTCGTTGCGCTGTGGTAAGAGTTGCGTAAACGGCGAAACACGCCTTGCCTATACTTTCATCTGTGTATTCTTCGAAACTGTAGTGTACCGTGGAGTAGTGAGAATGTGTGTCCAGACAACTACAACGCCAGAGGTCTTGTTTCAAATCCAACTTGTGATGTGCTTTGCTTTTCACCCGAAAATTTTTATACATACAAGATTTTTTGAATCCCTTTTCAAACTTTTTCCTTAGCATGACTTCAAAATGTTCCTGTTCTCTGGCAACACTACAACAACACTTGTCAGTTCAGATATAATCAACAACTAAACGAAAAACAACACAGCAATAACGAGAGCACATAATAAGGCCATAAGAAACGCGTTCGCCAGCTATTCAACATTAACTTGATCCTTTTACAACAAACACACATTTTGCACTTAAAAAAAATCTATACAGATATTGTTGGTACTCAAGAAGTATGTAAGTTTCTGCTTCTTTCTGTAAAAAAAAAAATAAATAAATAAAAAAAAAAGTAAAAAAGCTCTTCGGCATGTCTTCTGTATCTTTTCAGCGCATGGCTTCAAATTCGGTCTCTCACCCTATTGCATGCATCACCCAGATGCAATACCCTTTTACCAGATTTGGTAAAACAACTTGGTCGAGTTTTGGTCATTTGCTGTCTGTTGATGCTGGCCTGGCTGGTTGGCATTAATACTGACGACTGTCAGTATGGTTGACCACAACTGCATACATGTAGATATGCAATTCCAATTCTAGTTTTGGTATTTCAGAAATTAGTCGATTGGTAATAGTAGTTGCGGTAAAATGTGACATATTTATTGCGGCATTTTGCCAATTCAAACCAATTAAGCAAAAGTTACAAATATTATAAGATTGAAATTATGCGTTTTTTGTTTTTGTAAAGTCGCAGTTTGAGGAGTGCCTTCGTAAAATTCGAGTTGGAAACAAATCGAAATGGTACGTATAGTTTGCTATTTGTTTTGAGATACAAAATGTAAAAATAAACATTCAGATTCAAAAATACATGTAGCATTATTCTTTACTTCCTTTCTCTATGAAGATCACTACACTTTTGCATTCGTTTAAATTGATCTTCGAAGCACTTTTTGTTTCGTTTTGAAAGATTTGTGGTTTAGTTTCGGGTTCATAGATCCATGGTTCTTCGATTGATTTTATTATCTTCATGGAATATTTAATGCATTTTTCAATATCCAAGCATGCCTCAAAATCATTCAACATCAAGCACACCATCGATTTTCTTGAGCACATACGAACCGGTTTTTGAAAAAACTCTTTAAGTAGCCGAACCAGCGAAACAGGGTGGAATGAGATGCTACTTTATTATCAAAAGTCGAAGGAAGTTGATCGGTAGAGTTGTTATTGTTATATTGGGTAGAACAAGTTTTTTTATCGACTGTAAGCAATGAGACATGGTAGGCTCAAAATAAAACTGACGCGGAAGTTCCAAGAGCACCCAGCACCATTGCTGATAAGCACGATGGCTATTACGGGTATTTCTTAACTTTCACTGAATAATCAAAATTGATGCAACTTCTTTTGAAGATCCGAACAAACTTTCAGAAAAATGTTAAACATTGGATTATTTTTTCATCGCGACTGTAACTGTTTGGCTTTTGACGTTTCTCATTTTGATACCATAATCAATTTAATAAATAAACATAATTTCTTCAGCGGATAATGGCGTTGTTATACGTTTTAATTAAAAATATTGTTTTAATTTGTGTTAACTTTTGTTCCTATGGGTGTATTGCGTATTTAAATTCATTTCACCTCAATAAAGATTACATTACAACGAGCTATTTGTCTTCACATCGATTACCACGCAATAATATTCCCTGCAGATTCATTTAATCCTAAATTTCATTCAATTGTGTTTTAATTTTTAAATTAATAACATAAAAGCCTTGTACCCTGGCTAATTCTTCTTCTGAAAAATATACCTAAGTGCAGTGATTAAAAGTGTAGATTATAAAAAATAAATGTTAAAAAAGAAGAAAAGTTCAATAAAAATGTATTATTAGCCTCACTTGACTTTATTTTCATTTGACACAGCTGTTTATTTATTTTCATATTTCCCGGCGGCGGCGCGGCGGCGTTGCTGTTCATATTTTATTAACTTTTAGAAAAGATAACAACTTTCTTGAAAATTTATTTTAGATTTGGTATCACTTACTTATTGTGATACCAAATCTGTATTTATGTTTTTGTTTGTTTTGAAATTGAATTAAGCAGCTAAAAATTGATTTTACTAAGTTTGTCATATCAAAATCGACATCAATTTAAAAATATCACGTTTACGAAAAATAAATCATTAAAACGAAAAATAAATAGTAGATAAACATTAAAAACAAAACTACTTTTGTAAACGTTTCTTAATCCCATTAACATCCTAGACATCCTTCAATAGATTCTACCAATTTAAGGCTTAACAAATAGAAAACAAAACATATTTTGACGTTTATAGTGTATTTACTTGGTTCGATATGATACCGCAAGGTACCTACTAAATTCAACTTTTTCTCAAAAGAAAACAAAAAACTTTATGTGTTTTTTTTTACTCTGAGTAGAGGCTGAGGAATAACGAGTACGCTCTGAGCAGAGTGCTCTGATTAATTTTTTGAACACACTTGAGTATTTGAGTAAAAATCATATCTAAATCTGTCAAATAACATGAAAACTAAATGAAGTTGGCCACACTTTCTTTAGCCGTATTTAATTTGAATTTGATTCTCTGAGTAGTGAGGACTGTCGGGAGAGGGTTTCAAATTATTAACACCGGACTGGTGAGTACTGTTTCAATTCCAAATTCGATTTTTTTTCCATTTTGTTCATTATCTGCTTGTGTGAACATCGCATTATTTTCATAATAATGCAATATGAAGAGTGATAATATACATTATTCTTGGAATAGGAAAAAAAAACGACGTTTTAATTATAGTTTATGGAATTTAAGTTCTTTTATGAAATGCAAAACATTCGCATAGTACCTACAAATGTTTCACTTCACAAAAATTCCATCCGCCTCAAGTGAGGTGTGCTCAAACAATTTGTGTGTAACCACAAGAGTATACTCTACAGCTACACGCCAGACTAAAATTTCCCAGTCTAAACAGGCTCTTATGATGTTCGACTAAGTCTATTGAGGCTAAAGTCCACTTGCACGAAACTTTTTCGGCATCGATAAAAATATAAACTCGTTGTAAAATCTTAAATATTTATCCACTCATTTTTCTCTGGAAATCATCTGTCAAATAGAATTTGACAAGAAGTTGCTATCGGTATGCATAAGTGTGTGTAGCAAAGGTTGTTTTTGTTTTTTTTTTTTTCTTTGGTTAGCTGTGTTTTAATTCGTGCAATATAAAATCAAAAAATAAATAATTATCTATTTAATCCTGGATAGCTAACTACGATTTCATAAATGAATATCCTTTGTTTTCGTGCAAGTAGCCCTTAATCATCTTAACCTTGGTGGATTTGTCATTTCCTAGCAAGAAACTGTCTATGTCTTTTTAAAGCAAAGCAAATAAGATGGCTTAAATAAAAAACTATCAATGGATAAAAATCTAAAGAGTACACATTTGTTCCTTTGATCATACACAATGTGAATGTCGAGAGTAGCAACTATTTTTAAATTGGATGATCTCACATCGGAAAACTGGTAGCGGCAATTCATTCAATTTGGAAATTCGGCAGTCTTATCGGCTTTTGGTCAACAGTTTGCAGCGATCGCAGTGCACATCAGGTCAACATATTATTTCCAATATTCCACTCCTAAATTGTCCTATGAAATATTAATTGCTGTCATACCATATTAGGCCAGGCGGCAAAGATTTTATGGTTCGTTAATCTGTAAGGAGCACCAAAAAAAAAATGGCATTGGAAAAAACGCGTTTCATTAGATCTCTTAAGAATGGCCTATCGGATGAAAAAAAATAATAACAGCTTTTCGATAGAAAAAATAATTTTTTCTTTTTTAATGCCCGATACATTTTTTCTTTTTGTAGATGTATCACTTTAGGAGTTATGGCTTGTAAGAGTTTAATTCTTCCAAAGTTTGACCAAAACTTTTTTTTTTATTTTTATTTTTAAAATTTGAATTAAAACTGATTTTTTTACGATATAACTTTTAAAATGTTATATACTTAAAAAAAGAAAAGTTGTTAATATTTTTTTTTGCCGATAAGTCATTCTTAATTTATTTGAGAAAATGCGTATTTCAATATGGCGGCTAACGCAAACCTCCTAACATACCGCCATTTTTGGACAGCCCTGAAAAACTAACTTGGATGTACATATAGTGGATTCGGCTATTACTACTTCTTTATACTTAGGTATAACACTTGTGTTCTTATTTCGGACGAGCCTTTAGACTTAGAGCTTACCTACTTAAATCCAAATCCAACCTAGAATATTTTTTAATTGTTTTCGTTGAACATAACTATGAAACCGTAGGTATGTATGTATCTATTTATCATGGCTGTCTATCAACATGCACATTCGGTGCCAATATCCCCTGGTTATGACTGTATGCCTTTGCTGTACTCCACATCCCGCTGTTCATTGTCTATCTCCTCAAGTCGCCCAGTTGCAATCGTCGAGTTATTGAACCATGAGGGCAATCAGAAATAATGTAATGTTCAATGAATCTGTAAGATACAAGTATAATATGTATATTCAGCTGGCAAACGCACGCGTACGAGTTCCATACACAAATATTCAACGACGATTGACGTTCGAGTTTATCTGTCTGCCTGCTATAACCTCCTATTTCGTTTGCTGTCAGATTGCTTTTAATATTTTACCTCTTTTTCAATGCATTTTGGTTTTTTTGTGTACTCTTTTGCTTTTGGTTTTGTGCACAAGCTTTGACGTTTGTATCGGAAACACAACTTTTTTAGGTCTTTGGGAGTTGCTGCATGAGGAGGCACTTCGCACATGTGCCATTTGGTCTTTGCCAATATGTACTTCCCTTTCTAACACCCGTTCAACTCAATTAAAGTGTGGGTTAAAGTTATTAAGTAATTGAGTATGTAGATTTTTTAATTTATTTGGGGTCAACAAAAAATAGAAATCATTTGATATTCTCACCCAGCTTTATTTCCATTTACCTTTTTTTTCGTTATTAATGCATCAACGACTCGATTGAATCATTTTAAGAATCATCATCATCCCCTTAAAAAAAAATCTCCCCACAGAGGGTGGTGCGCATAAAATCAAGCCAACCATTGAGTGTGTTTGCCCACAAACAATGAAAAGTTCGTTTGTGTTTGCTTCTTTTGTGAGTAAAAGATATCGTGGGTGACCATCATCCAATGATACCATTGTAATAGGGTATACTGCGAAACAAGAAGGCAGACTATTATTGTTATATGCTTTTGACATTCTATGAAGTTTTTGACATGCTTGATAAAAAAAGGGGTCTTCGTCTCGGTTTTTGTTAGAAGTATTGAATTTAGTTTCTGACAACTAAGCTACTTATGACATACGAAGAGGCAAACTAACTGTCATTTCTGTTAAAAAACAACCAGGGAAACTCTGAGAGAAAAATTTCTTTTGAAATTCTATAAACTGGAGTGAAGTTCTATTTTTTTTTTATTTTTATAATATAAAAGGACGTGTGTTGGTGGTGCATTTGAAAAGTTGACATCGTAAATTGTTTGATAATTTCTTGAAACTTTTTCATTCGAAGTAATCTACATGGACAGAAATGTATAAAAAGAAATGTAGAAAACAAAGTAGAAAGGAAAACATTTAAAGTAAATAAAAAGATTGAGGGCCATTTGCTAAAACGATACTTCTAAAGCATCTATTTTCTACATAAATCCTTATATAGTACTTTTTCCTATGCATAAATTGTCACTTAATGATTAATGTTAGAACATAGATGCTTGAGTATCGTTTCAGCAAACGGATCTGAATTATTTACATAGAGTATGATATTTTTTTTAATAAGCCTTATACCTAGAGCTGCCAGACGTCCCGATTTGGGCGGGACAATCCCGATATTTCAACCCTGTCCCGATATTGTCCCGATTCAAAAAAAAGTGCCGATTTTGTCTAGACTTTTGAGTTCATTCAACTTTGTGTGGAATTCCAAAGGTATAAATTAAAATTACAATAACATGTGCTACACAGAGATGCTTTCCATGTTTTTGGAAAACATTTGTAGCTAATCTGGTTTCAATGTTATGCGGTCAGTCGTAAATACCAAATAGGGTTTTCCTTAGCATGCATATGAATTAGAAATTGCAGTTGTTCTTATGAATGCATTAATTTTTGGTACGAAAAATTGTTGGTAGTTTAAACATCGATGCTCTTAAACCTTAAATGACATCTCTCGTCTTCATCAATTGTCCTTCTTTTCTTACATCGATTGTAAGAAATTCCTCCCTTTCCGAAGGTTAATAAGTCCAATCGGTCTAACTTATACACAATGATATAAAACACTACCTTTTTTACAAACATTTTCACATGTATGGAAATGTTGAAATGATAATGATTTCGATAAATCAAATTTATTTATAAATGTCCTCTGTAAGTAAAAAATGTTTGTCTTTTAGCTACCTACAGATCTCAATTATACGCAATTCTGTGCGTATGATTTCGATTTCAATGGCAATTTTTTAAGTTATTTGCGATGCAAACTCCGATAGGCGTCACTGGTTTTGAATAAGCTCTCCCATAAGTTCAATGGATGCAAATACGAAGTGAACGAACTATATTACCACAGCTTTTCTTCTTCATCGCTCTACACTAAGGTCAACCGGTTCATTCAGTTGTCCTCATAAAACGTTGAATTGCTCCATATTTGTGGCCCATTCGCTCATTGAAATCTAGTGTTATTGCATTTATTTGTTTCACTCTGCACCGGTGATCTCAAGTCCCATTAGCCGTTACACAAAAACTCTCATGCACGCTTTTGGGTAATTTTTCAAGTATTAATATATCGCTTCCTTTTATGCTGACATTATAAAAGTCGCCTCTTACCACAAACAGAGTTCACACTAGGTATATTATGACCCGTTTCTACACTTTAGACAAATGTCTATTTTTTCTACGTCCCGATTTCGTTGTCTCGATTTGTCCCGATTTTCGAGTCATGGTGTTCCGACTTTCATAAAATTTCATCTGGCAGCCCTACTTATACAATGTTTCCACCAATCAATTAATCTTGATTGGACCAGATTTATACATAATCTCCTTTTAAATCACTAGATTTACCATAAAAATTAATATCCTAAATCTTAATGATTAAAAAATTATCTCTTATAAATACACACACGCGTTTGGTTTTGACTGAATGCTTTCATTTCAAATTTTTATATTTAAGACGTCAACAATGAATTTGTCAATATATTTTGCAATATACTTTTAGTTTTTGATATTTTTTTCTTCAAATAAAATATTATTTCGATGGTATATTATAGAATTTTGTGAAATAAGTGCATTTTATAGTTAATAAATTTAAAATTGTTGAACAAAGTGTTGCTCTGTTTTGGAGTTGGAGTTGTAAGACCTCTTGTCAAGTTAATCACTTTGTTAATCTTTTTGACCGATGGAAACGCTACTAAATCTTTTCCCCTCAAATCAGGGTTTTATTTTTGGGGGAAACATAGCATTACAATAATACAATAATAATACAGAAGAAGTGGACTTAAAATTAACAAGATAGTTGTATTTTGGAAACATAAATTATAGTTAATTAGATTAAATTTTGAAAAAAATATATAATTTTTTTTTTTTATTTCGAGTTTAAAAATTAACTTTTAAAAACTATTCACTAAAATCATTTAAAAATAAAGAGTTTTCTGGCTTTTCAAAAATGTATATATAATATGGCTTTGTAAGTTTTACTGTTCTCTTTAAATAATTTTTTTCTGATTTAAGTAATTTTTTTAGAAATCGCCCTTGTCGCCTAAACGGGGGAAAATAGACCTCCCTCCCATACACGCTCAATCATTTTGGTGTACCTTATACCAATCACCCTGTATATCGAAAACATTCTAGTTCAACATAATATGTAGATATTTACTAAAAATAAAACTCCTTGCCTACATAAATGTTTTCACCCAAATTTGACCCCTTTTGTTAAAATGAATAAAATAACAAACATAAGCTCTTAAATATTTAGCGAGAACGGAACTATGAGTCTTGAAATCTACTAAGAAACGCCATTTTGTTATTATGTGTATACGGCGGTCTTGCCACACAAACAAGGTTGGTCACATCCCTCAATTGTGAATAGAATATAGAATTCAATACGGTTAAGTGCTCATATGAGTAATTTATAAAATACATTAACGTTCTTTGCAACTGGTATACAAACAAAATTATGGCTCATATTATCACTGATAAAATGTAAAAGCTTAGAAATGCCTACCTTGATTTTTAGTATTTTCTACTGGATTATTACCTAGAAAGAGATAAAAAGAAATATTAAATAAAAATTTTTGTTTACGTAAAATTTAAATTCTTCTTTATAAAGATAAATTAAGCCAAATCTTATATAGACACACTTACAGTCAGCGCTATCAGTGTTGAAAAATAAAATTTATTGTGAACAAATTTATCTAGTAAATAATAGAATAATTTGCTATGATTTTTTTTACATTTTTGTATGTACTAAGAAAATCTCCTTTCTTTGTCTCTTTGCAAATAGCGAATACCTACGGCATAACACATATAACAAAAAATCCCACTGAAAGCAGAAAATTTACATTTAATTTTCCGTTTTCCTGTACTAATAATACTACTTTTCTTTAAGCGTGAATTTCATTTGCAAAAAATTGAATCTGTTTAGCAAAAAAATTCAATTGGTTTGCAAAAACGTCAATTGGTTACAAAAACGTGAAATTGTTTTACTAAAACGTGAATTTGATTTGCAAAAAAGTGAACTTGTTTTACAAGAAAGTGAATATGATTTGCAAAAAAATTAATTTGATTTGCAAAATGGCGAATTTGAGGTAAAAAAAACTGTATACTGTATAACTGTATTCACTTTAGATAAACTCACACTTAGATTTTATCGAATATAAATCACTTTTACATGTGAATCCGGGGAAAGTGATCCGGGGAAAGTGATGACATGTTGTAGCTTTTTAGGTAGGTACATACATACTCACTATTTACTTTTTGAAAAACCTATTAGATTTTAGCAATAAATAAAATTTAAATTGTACCCTTCAAGGAAAACTCAAATGTTGACAAATAAAAACGAAAAAATCTTCGAATTGTGGCCTTATGACGCTTTCGTAAAGCGACACAAGGCCATATTCGAACACATGGCCTTATGTCACTTTCTAAAGCGTCATAAGTTTATATGGCCTTATGTCAGTTTCTGAATGTTTTGAATCCAAATAATTAATGAAAAAATACCTTTTATTTTAGTATGTCCCGGTCCGTATTAAAAATTCGCGCGAATTATTAATTTTCACACCTCAAATCGATCGTTCTTTGGTTAAATTTTTTTTCGCTACGCTCCTGGTCCTTTTTCTTGGCCAACAATAAGCAGCTTGTCTGATACAAAATGACATAACGTTAGTTCGTATGGGGTTCGTTCACGGCACCTGTCCTATGTCGCAGTCAAGTATGGCCCTATGACACTTAAACAAAGCGACAGAATGTCATGTCTTCTAAAATGACCTCATGAAGCTTTGATAAAGTGTCATAAGGCTATATTCGAAGATATGGCCCTATGACAAACGTCCTTATTTAACAGCACCAAAAATTGTCTAAAGTAATTGTATATTAAAAGCATTTATTTATAAAATAAAAATTAATTTATGTTTTGGGTCTTACAAAATTATTTGTCACAAAACTGTTTCTTTTAATTGTGTCCTATATTTTATGTTAATTAACTTATAATTTCATTTTATCGAAATCATTTTGAGTTGGCTTGTGCCGTTCTTCTCCTGGACTCTTCATAACAAAACTCAGAAATTCACAATGGTTTTTGGTTTATTTAAAATTTAAATTATTTTTAAGCGTGCTTTTGATGCCATTGGTCAAATGTAAGGCTGACGCAAAATGAACTGTCGATTTATTGGTCGACCCATATTCATATTGATTCAGGCTATTACAACTGCTTGGAGTTGTAGGAGAATCCAATTTTGTAATGGAATCATTCGAAAAAGCAATCTTTCAAGAATTGAATCACGATAACTATTTCATTTTGCAATCAAAAAAAAATAAATCATGTTTTAGCTATTTATTTCTATGCAAACAAAGTAAAAATGTTGTTCAAAATTCATTCTCTTTCATTAATTTGCATTAATTTAAATTTCATATATATAACGGGTGATTTTTTAAGAGGTTTAGAACTTTTTTAAAAAAAAAACACAAAAAAATCGAAAAAATGAATGAAATATTTATTTGAATCGATAGTTTGAACCTTGCAATTTAAAGATGTTGGTGACCTTTTTTGTTACTATATGTAAGCTATTTTTGAATGGGCTTTAGGTCAAATGAAACAAGTATTTTGTTTGTCACGACGTTTCGTCCATGTATATGGACATCATCAGGTGAACAATGGTTTCTATATTAGCATTGATATACAGGGTGAGTCATGAGCAATGCGACAAAATGCTAGGGCGTGTAGGTTGCGTTGAGACAAGAAAAAAATCGTATGGGAAGGGGGGTCTATTCCCCTCTGTTTAGCCGGGAGGGGCAATTTTCGAAAAAACTGACTTAAAATGGGAAAAAAATTATTTAAAATCAACGGCTTCATTCACAATGCTGTGCGATACGTTTTTGAAAAGCCAATAACTTTTTCTTTCATTCTGTGTTTAAATAAATCTATTCTAAGAAAAAGTTTTTGAAATATTAATTTTCAAAGTCAAAATTTTGAAAAAAAAAATTGAAAAAAGAATTTCAAATTCATTTTTTTCAAAATTTTACGTAATTAAGTGCTAATTTTAATTTCAAAATTCAATGCTGTTATTAATTTTAAGTCAAAAACAGAAAACCGGATGCCAAAATGTATCTTAGTTTTTGAGAAATTAAAAAAAAATTAAAAGTAAAACTTGTAAGTAAAGTAAAAAGTTAATTCGTTTTTTTTTATTATTTGATTAAAATCGGATGGTATGTAAAAAAAAATAAAAAAGGGATAATTCCCTAATTAATAATTGACCTGAGCAGGTCAAATTTGGGAAAACCAAAAAAAAAAGTGTTTTTCTTGGAAAAAAATACTTCTAGTTTTTCTTAATTTCTCAAAAACTAAGATACATTTTGGCATCCGGTTTTCTGTTTTTGACTTAAAATTAATAACAGCATTGAATTTTGAAATTAAAATTAGCACTTAATTACGTAAAATTTTGAAAAAAATGAATTTGAAATTCTTTTTTCAATTTTTTTTTTCAAAATTTTGACTTTGAAAATTAATATTTCAAAAACTTTTTCTTAGAATAGATTTATTTAAACACAGAATGAAAGAAAAAGTTATTGGCTTTTCAAAAACGTATCGCACAGCATTGTGAATGAAGCCGTTGATTTAAAAAAAAAAAATTCCCATTTTAAGTCAGTTTTTTCAAAAATTGCCCCTCCCGGCTAAACGGAGGGGAATAGACCCCCCCTCCCATACGATTTTTTTCTTGTCTCAACGCAACCTACACGCCCTAGCATTTTGTCGCATTGCTCATGACTCACCCTGTATATGTTAACAAATATTTACAAATTATTCACAGTACAGATATTACTTACAATAATTATTGTTACATTTATATTAAATAATTTATTTATTTTTGGGTCTACACTGTATAAAGTTTAACTGACAAGTAACTTGTCTAGATACAGAAAAATATAAATTAGCTATGAAATCGACAAATACAACTTCACAACTCTACACCAACCTTAAAACAAAAATAGACAAAACGGAACATTCAAATTTAATTTACAAAATTAATTGTAATGGCAACCCAGACGAAGATTGTAACCAAATCTACATAGGAACAACTAAACAAAAACTTAAAATAGACTCGCAGGCCACAAATCTGATATAAAGAGCAACGCACTCCAGAAGACAGCACTGGCATCACATTGCATAACTTTCCGGCACTCCCCCGACCATGATAACGTCAAAATAATGCAGCGAGAAGAACACCAAAACAAAAGGATGATCATCGAGACGCTGCATATCATCAATGCTGATAACACAATGAACAGGAGAACCGATATGGAAGACGTCAGCCCACACTACAAGCACTTGGTGGAGAAGAGGAAAAGAAAAAGCTCTGCAATATGATCTCTGTGCGTTATGTTTATATAATTTTTCGTGTTATATTTGTCAGACAAGTTACTTGTCAGTTAAACTTTATACAGTGTAGACCCAAAAATAAATAAATTATTTAATATAAATGTAACAATAATTATTGTAAGTAATATCTGTACTGTGAATAATTTGTAAATATTTGTTAACATATATATCAATGCTAATATAGAAACCATTGTTCACCTGATGATGTCCATATACATGGACGAAACGTCGTGACAAACAAAATACTTGTTTCATTTGACCTAAAGCCCATTCAAAAATAGCTTGCAATTTAATGTTTAAAGATAATTTCATGCAAATGTTGACCGCGGCTGCGTCTCAGGTAGCCCATCCGCTGAGTCCAATTTTGGCATACTCTTTCACACATATCGGCCGGTATCTCACGAATGAATGCATGGATGTTGGCTTCCAGTGCGTCAATCGAAGCGGGCTTGTCCCTATAGACATTAGCCTTGACATACCCTCACAAAAAATAGTCTAATGGTGTCAAATCGCACGATCTAGGCGGCCAATTGACCGGCCCGAAACGTGAAATTAACTGTTCACCAAACTCGCCTCGCAATTGCGCCATTGTTTCGCGTGCTGTGTGGCATGTGGCACCGTCTTGTTGAAACCACATATCATGCAAGTCAAGAACTTCCATTTCGGGCCAAAAAAAAGTTTGTTATCATCGCTCGGTAGCGTTCACCATTGACAGTAACGCTGCGATTCGCATCATCTTTGAAGAAATATGGCCCAATAATGCCGCCGGCCCATAAACCGCACCAAACAGTGGCTTTTTCGGGATGCATTGGTAGCTGTTGCAATGCTTCTGGCTGATCTTCACTCCAAATGCGGCAATGTTGCTTATTTACGTACCCATTCAACCAAAAATAAGCCTCATCGCTGTACACAATTTTTCGAGCACGAATTTTGATAGTAAAATTTAATAATTTGCAGGCGTTGTTCATTTGTAAGACGATCCATGGTTAAATTGCAAACCAAACTGAAGCTGTTTGACAGTGACACAAGGTACTAAACACACGTCAGCTGTCAAAACCAGCGTTGCCAAAACCAAACCAGCTAAAAAATCACCCGTTACTTTGCTTGTTAAAAAAAAATTCAATCCTTTCAAAATGAGATGAATATTTCACACTCCTATTATAAATTTCAATAATTTTAAATTGTAACATTTTTCTAAAGATGTTTTATACCTACTTTAGGAAATGATTCTTTGGTATTTTCTAAGGGAACAAAAAATAGGTACTGGCAGACAACAAATAGAAAATCGTCTTAGAAAGTGTTTAAATATTCTATTAAAAAAGTCTTTGAAAATAAGAGCAAACATTACACAACAATGGCAACACTTACAACATTTTTGTTTACCTTAATTTAAAACAATAATTTTATACATTTGTTAATTAAGGGAAACTATTATTTTTTTCTAGAATCAGATTAGTGTAAATTGGAAACACTGTTGTTTTTTAGAAGAACCAATTTGACAGTTCTAGGTAGTTTTGAGGTTAGCAAGGTAGTTTTGTTTGGCAATTCATCATTAATAGACTCACGTGCGTCAAAGCAACAATATTTGTTAATTTTTTGAATTGATTTTAAACGTATAATTTCATGAAAGAGACCTTTAAACTAACCTTTAATTTAACTAAAGTTTAATTTGATGAAATGTAAAGTAACTTGTTTACGCCGATGAACGAAAAACAATTAAGCACTGATTTATTTTGAGTTATTCGTGAAAATCAAACCACCAAATTACACCATTTATACAGTGCTCCAACCATGGTGGTTATATGGTCAAAACCGTATCGAAACATTAATGTTATAAACATATCTGTCAAATAAATACAATGTCATGACTTATTTTGAAGTCAAAAAATAAAAAACAGACAGTTTAATTTGTTTTCTCAATATTGAAACTGAAGCTTTGCTGTTTGGATTTACATAACGGTAAAACAAAATGTAAATGTTACCGGGGTTTTGTTAACAAAAGTATGTTTGTTGTTATATTCTACTGGTACTAGAATGTCAGTTTTATTACTTGACCATTCTTTATTCCGTCAATTTTCATTGAATGTTTGAACAACTACAACAACAGCTTTAAGATGCTACCACCAATTTTAACGAATTTTTATTTTTGGATTGTATATTTTTTTTCTCAAACTCACCTTTTCACTAAAACGTTTAAGGAAAGATTCGATAATTGTTCTAATAAACCCAATATTTTTTTTTTAGTATGAAATATATTCTTACATTTCTTATGCACGATTCGAAATTCACAAATTGTGGTCAGGAATCTAAATGCGATTTTCATGTCCAACGTTTTATTAAAAACAAAAAATTATTATTATTCCCTGATGATGCCCCTCATTACTCCAAAATTATCATCAACTTTTAACAAAGCTTTCGTGGCACTGCACAAATTAAAAACAACCTCAATATAGAAACCACCATTATTTCCTTTTTAACCAACCATTAATGAAGCTATAGTCTCACCGCATTGAAAACCAACTTTCTTCAAACTGCCACGCTGATAAACAAAAATAAACAATGGGTGGGATTATATCTGGTTCTGTAAAAAATCTTATTCTTTTCTTTTTTAAAGAATCCTCTACAGGAAGAAAAGATATCTTAGGGCTAAAACTAAGTATTATTTTTTTTGTTTAAAAATAAACTAAAAAAAAAAAATTAAAATACAAACAAAAAAATTAAAACTATTCTACCCATTCACAGGAAAATCTAATTGCAACATGAATTGAACTGGAATTTTTTTCTAGTCTAAAAGTTTACCAGTAACAGTAAGAATAACAAGAACCACTTGAGGGTAAATTGAATATCATTAAACAACTTTGCGGATGGTCTGTATTATTATAAATATATAACGTTGGGTCCCCAAATTCAGAATTTCCTGCAGAAGTACCTATCACTTCTGACTATACCCAAACCTAGAAATTCTAAAGCATCAGCTTCAGCATTCAACAACAGGAGAGTTACAATACCACCCTACGTAATTTAAACAAACAAACAAACACAAAGAAGAAAAATGGATTTTCCTTTGAAAGGAAATTACATACCAATCCGAAGGTATTAAGGACGAACAAAATAATCAAAACCTTGTCCGCTGCAACGGGCAACTATAAGGCATAATACGATGAATGTAGCCGAATTGTTAGTAATTTAGAGGACGGCATGTAAGCTGATATCGTAAAATCCTTACCGTGGATCGACTTCGCGTCGTCGTCGTAGTTGGTCCTCATCCTGTCCTGGATAGCTATGTGGCGTTAGAAACGAAGCTGCCTGCAACCAACCAACCAACATAGAAACCCTTCAGATGAAAATTTCCATTATGAATGGATGAGAATGAAAAAAAAAAAGAAGAAAACTCCCCAAGGATAAACCTGAATAGAGGGAATATTTCAATGTAGAAAAAGGGGATAACTGCGGACAGCCACTCAAGCTTCATTCCAGCGAATAGTATTATGTATGTGCACAACGATGCCTAGGCAGAACGTTTGTTCATATACCTTTATTGTGCACGGCACACCAATTCGTTTCGCGTTCTAGAAACTGGTAGTAGGGTACGACAACGTCACCCATCAAACCAATAAATAGAATGAGGCACCACGATTCAACGGAGTTCTTTTAGAGGTTACCTATACGGTGTGGTATGTGTCTGTGAAAACATAGTTGCCATCAGCAGCTGTGCGATACAGTGTTGCCGACAGAACAAAGTTTCTTAACTACATAAAATTAAAGTGTTCCAGGGTTATATGAATTAGGTACAGCAAAAAGCGTTAAAATGAAGCTTGAAAATTACCGAGAAAAAATAAATTTTCACCAAGCACAGTGCGATTATTTTTTAGTTTTGACTTCTCAAAGGTCTCGTGTTGCGTTATTTCATTGTGGGAGTGCATTGCTACTTCAATCAGCGATTTGTTGACGTTTTGTACTACAGAGACTTTTTTTACTGCATTAGTTTTACATTGTTTTCCGGCAGTAAGGGTCTTTAGGGCTCTGCTTTTTATTACAATTCTTCATTTCTTGAAGATAATGTGGCGAACCCAATACCCGTAAGTGAAGCAGCCATTCTTTGCTAACGATAGAGCCATTGTAAGTGAAGATCCTTCATCCTTACAACGATTCCTTAATGTATAGATGGAGGGACTGTCGTCAGTAGGATTAGGAGTTTATGCAAAAAAAAACCTTGAGATAAAGAAGTGAGTCGATATCTAAGATCTAAGATTTAAGATCTAAACACTCATGTCAAATCCCGTGTCAAATCGTTTGAGATGAGTTGTATGATGAGCTATCAAATTTTGTTTTCACACTATTCTACACATTTTTCATCCCACGTTTTTGAAATGTCGTATTACACTGTGGGATAGTGCGCAAATAGCTTAGACCGTGTTTAGACAGGGAAATTTAAGTCTGGCGTGGTGAGTACTCTCGTGATTACACAGGTCCTCAATTAAGGACGCCTCACTTAAAGCGGGTGGAATTTTTGTGAAGTGAAACAGTTGTACGACGCGTATTTTTTGCATTTTACAAAAGAAGATAACATCTATAAATTATTATTAATGCTTCTGTTTGTTTCCGTTTCCAAGAATTCATATTCTATAACTCTGTATTTAGCTTAATTATGAAAATACTGCGATATTTACACATTGGCAGTCAAGCAGATAATGAACGAAATGGGAAAAAACTTGAATATGGAACTGGAACAGTACTCACGCTTCCGATGTTTATAATTTGAAGCTGCCTCACGAGAGTACTCACACCTCATCCCTCTCGCCTACGAACTCTCGTCAGTCTGGTCTCAAATTTCCCAGTCTAAACACGGTCTTAAGCATTGAAGCATTGACGAACATGTTTTTAGAACAGTGAGGGCAAGGAATAATTTTTCAACAGACCTACTTTCATTCGAGTGTAGCCTTGCTGGAAGGACATAATAAGCAAGGCCTAGGACACAAGTAAGTAAGACTAGGACTGGACACGATTGCAATATTCCAAAATCACTCGAAATAATGTAGAATCATTTGAAATAAGTAATTTTTTTTGAAATAAGTAAAATGCAATCACAAAATATTTAAATTAATTTAAAAACTGCAATCATTGTACCACTAAACTGGCCCGTGGTGAACTCCTTGTTGGGTATTTGTCTTTATAATAAGTTCAAATAAAACTTTTAAGCTGAGGTCATAAAATTATCATATCATTAGACTAGTCGTCATCCCACGAGTATTTTAAATAATATCACATAATATGACTGCTAATGACGATTCCGAAAAATTCTGTAGTGAACTTTTTACAAATAATCTTTACAAAAAAAAAAGAAACAAGAAACCCCTGAAATACTGTATTTCAATGAAATTTTGTAAATGATCCTCTCTTGCTGAACAGACTTTAAAAGTACGTTACATTATAAATGCTATATATGTGATAATGGAAAGGGCGCTTTAATGTCTTGTCATTTAGTCCCTCCATATTTTGCACACTGATAAAAGTTAGAATTTCTTCCACTCAAGAGTGCCAAAGTATAGTCATCCTTACAATCCCAGCTGATACTCTTTTCCCTTCCTTGTGAAACAGGATTCCACTTTTATTAAAGTGAATCCTCTGCTATATATTCCCATACAGTTCAGTTTACATCCCCTACCCCATTTTCCTCTTCCATATGATATGATTATTTACATTCAAGCCAACAACCAACCTACGTAAGTTGCTGGTACAGCATACCATATGAACTGGAAAGGCACTTCTAAACCAGCAGCGTGTTACGGAACCGACATGAAAATTGCTTCACCGTAGATTTCGTCAGGACGAAAAAAGTGAGGAAAGACGAGGAAATAAGAAAAGCACTCTTTATTCTTGCTTTGATCGTTTATTTTCAACGTATAAGTAGAATGGAACGCCGCACAAAAAACGGGAATTAGAAATTGGTTCATTCGCTGATGACACCACCATCCATGGTAGATGCTTACCTATACTCTAGTCGATAAGGATTGAGGATTTGTCTTGCTTTGCTCTGTCCTATGGTAAAAGTTTGACGTTACATTAAGCCAAAAATAAAGAGGGTTTCTATACTCTAGTTATAGGGGGACCATTGCAAGGAGCGATTCTTGCCAAAAAATTATTATAGAAGAACTAGTGTGGCATGATGACAACGAAGACGATGGCAAACGTGTTATTTATCGTACCATGAAGTAAAAAGTAGGAGAACTTTGTGTATATAGAGGCGCAGATATCCTTGTATTTGTAAATCTGTAGAGAATTCTATACAAGAATGTCGTAGGTACAAAGGACGAAATTTTTATTTATTTCAAACCTTCTTCGGGTTGAACCTTTTTTAGGATCTGAACTGAACGTACTGCTGTCGCTGTGTTACTAGAAATGGTGCTGTGGATACCAATATATTAATGTATACTTATAAATGGGACTATTTTATTTAGGGAGCAACATTTTGTGGTTGACTATGTAGTTCTTTAATGGATGGGAACTAAAGGATAGCTCTAGAAATGTTCTTCCCCTAAGAGGTTTTGATTATACCCCTTGTAATATTATGGAGGGGTTTGTTTTTTGCAAAATATAATATTTAGGGAGAAATGGCGGAAAATTGGGGTGTTACGAGTGTTGCGTTGTTGAAAGACGCACGTGAGCAAAATTATATGAAAAAGGTTTTGCTGAGAATATTTTCCTCTTTTTCTGTTTTTGTTACAAAAAGAAGGAGGATATGAGGACGCGTATTGTCAGATTAAGTATAGGGAAAACTTTTCGGAGTGTCAACAGCAATAAATGAAAGGGGATGCTTTTTCCTGATAATATGTTTACCGTTTTTTTTTTAAATTTTAATTTACATTTATTTTGTAGATTTCCGACTTGAAGCATCCAATACATCGTTTCTATATGACTTTAGAAAGAAGTCACAGAAGTGAATTCGGTCGGTTATTAGAGGGGGAACAAAATTCGCTTAGAAAAATGCCAATATGTACATTTTTGTAGGCACAATTTCTTATGCTGTGAAAAATTGAATTTGTGACCAGGTAGGAATATATAAATAAGCGTTCGATTCTACGTAACTATCGACGAAAACATAAAAAATAAATACATTTAGTGGCAACGACAGCTCCGAAGAACCACGACCTAGTGACACTCTTAACCAATCCTTTTGTGTGCGTTGTTAGTTCTACAGGATTCAAGGGACCTATAATTTTTCGTTAAGTCCGAAAAACTAAGATAAGATGCATTTTCCATGACAATGATACTCTTGGAAGATTTGTCACTTACTCGCCAGAGCCAGTGCCTCTGAAAAAAAAACATTAGGCGTACTAAGTCCGACACTCTAACCACTACGCCACGAGGCACTACATCGACGAAACATACTGACCAGTTAAAGTTTCTGAAAAAAATCATTGAGAACCTCCCAGTTTGCATTCTCGTAATGCCGAAGGGTTTTAACTGAATTATTTTGGGTCGAGAAATTTGCTAAAAAGACACAAGGGTTCAATTTCATCAGAGGCAATGATGCACTTACAGTGTATTTATAAGGATGAGAAGTAAGAAACAAGTCTAGAAGTGCAATCGGTCGGTAATTAGAGGGAAGGAACATTCGCCAGAAAATGCTAATATAGACATTTTTGAACGGTTCTCCTTTTTAACTGAATTATTTTGTCTCGAGAAATTTGCCGAAAGACACAATGGTTCAATTTCATTAGAGGCAAAGATGCACTTACAGTGTTTTTATCAGGATGAGAAGTAAGAAACAAGTCTAGAGTATGACAAGTTGTTTAACACAGCGAAGAGCTCTACATATACCTTGGGTTTCATTTAGTGCCAAAAACCAGCAAAAGTCAAACACAAATAAATCGGTATCAGAAGATCAATGAATTGTTGATCCACCTTTTCAACGCACATAGCAGTATTTGACACCAAAAACCTGGCCAAAATTAATGATTTTTCATTATGAAACTTACAAAATTATTCACAAAAATATGCAAATTTTTAGAGTTCGACAATACACTAGCACACTTCTGCTTTCTGATCATATAAAAATTATATTAACCAATTATTCCTATACAAATGTAAAAATCTTAATGTACGTCAAGTTAGCATTACCACTTTCAATTTTCAAAAGTTTATCTATTGGATTAATTGTCGTAAATTTGTCGTGCAGCTAAAAAAATTGTCGCGCCACTATTTTATAAAATAACACCTCAGAAAATGGATTAAATGTAATCGAAAATTAAAAAGGATAATGGAAATAATTATCGCTTTTTTGTCGTAAATAGCTTATGCATCAAAAAAATTTGTCGTGCAATTTTTTTTCGGTCAAGTAAGGCTAGAAAAAGGATCAAATCTAATCGAATTTAGTTTTCTTGTCGTGACAGTCACGTTAGCACTACCACTCCAGAAAAAGGATAACTTAATATCAAGTTAGCATTACTAGGGGTTATTTAAAAAAAAAAATTAGCGCGACAAATTTTTTAGTTGCACGACAAATTCACGACAAGAAAACTGAAATTATTTGTGTTATCCTTTTTTAAATTTGATCCTTTTTCTATAGTGGTAAGCTTTACTTGACCGAAAAAATAGTTTTTTTGGGTTATTTAAAAAAAAATTGCGCGACAAATTTTTTAGTTGCATAAGTAAATTTACGACAAAAAAGCGACAATTATTTCCATCGTAATTTTAAATTTTCGATTACATTTAATCCATTTTCTGAGGTGGTAGTGCTAACTTGACAGTCAAGTTAGCGTTACCAGGGGTTGTTTTCTAAAATAGTGGCGCGATAATTTTTTTAAGTTGCACGACAAATTCACGATTAATGCTAACTTGACACACATAAAATCTTACTAGAAACTGTTTAAATTAACAAGAAAAGGCAGACATTTTTATAAACTTGTTCCACACAGTGTTAAACACAAATTATAATTATTTAAATTATGCAGACTAAAAATTATAATAAAAACAAACATAAAATTATATCAAAATTGAAAAAGCTTGCATCACAGAACGATCAAAAAGAGGTGCCAAAAAGCATTTTTCACATTTTTTCAAACTTTTGATTTCAAGTCATTATCAAACTTTGTTCATTCTTAATTAAACTATTAGTACAATTTAATGCTTGACATTTAGTTGGCTTTTGTACGGTACCTTTATCATTCGTCTGAGTTTATATTTGAAAATTGACTTTCGGTCATGTTTTCATTCTTTCAAATACTCCGGTGTGCAACGGTTAGTTCGTGAAATCGCACAGGATTTCAAAACGGATTTGCGTTTTTATATCTCAACTGCAATGGCACTGGAAGAATCTAGTGAATTTTTCAATAACACATTACTACTATAGTGTTGGGCCTTGGGCAATAGTAGCAATATGTATTGATCCGTCCCTGGATACTTGCAAAAATTCTCAGCTATCAATGAAATGTTAATTAAGCTTGTTAAATGATTGCCTTGTATGTGAGTCATACAGGCAATCAATAATCAGGCAAAAGATTGTTAGCAGCTTGCTTAGATATAAACAAGGTGGTCTCTGATTTGATAACTCACATTTTTCAATTGAGACTTTTTTAAGGATTAAAATATCTTATTCATGTTCGTTAAAGGCAATCTGTATTGATGCTTTGTTAGATTTTTTTTAATTAAACAAGAAAAATAACACAAAATAAATAAAAAGTTTGTGGATTAAGTGTCCTAAACTTTTGTTTATGTACTGCCGTCGTCAGGCCCGAAGAACTAAAATTCTAAAAAAGGAGACACTTGACAGCATTAATTTCAAAATCTAGTTCGACAAAAACGAACCATTTCTAATCTCTGTCAAATATCTCAAGCTGTATGCTAAAAAATGCTACACTTACAGTGTATTTATAAGGATGAGAAGTAAGAAACAAGTCTAGAAGTGCAATCGGTCGGTAATTAGAGGGAAGGAACATTCGCCAGAAAATGCTAATATAGACATTTTTGAACGGTTCTCCTTTTTAACTGAATTATTTTGTCTCGAGAAATTTGCCGAAAGACACAATGGTTCAATTTCATTAGAGGCAAAGATGCACTTACAGTGTTTTTATCAGGATGAGAAGTAAGAAACAAGTCTAGAGTATGACAAGTTGTTTAACACAGCGAAGAGCTCTACATATACCTTGGGTTTCATTTAGTGCCAAAAACCAGCAAAAGTCAAACACAAATAAATCGGTATCAGAAGATCAATGAATTGTTGATCCACCTTTTCAACGCACATAGCAGTATTTGACACCAAAAACCTGGCCAAAATTAATGATTTTTCATTATGAAACTTACAAAATTATTCACAAAAATATGCAAATTTTTAGAGTTCGACAATACACTAGCACACTTCTGCTTTCTGATCATATAAAAATTATATTAACCAATTATTCCTATACAAATGTAAAAATCTTAATGTACGTCAAGTTAGCATTACCACTTTCAATTTTCAAAAGTTTATCTATTGGATTAATTGTCGTAAATTTGTCGTGCAGCTAAAAAAATTGTCGCGCCACTATTTTATAAAATAACACCTCAGAAAATGGATTAAATGTAATCGAAAATTAAAAAGGATAATGGAAATAATTATCGCTTTTTTGTCGTAAATAGCTTATGCATCAAAAAAATTTGTCGTGCAATTTTTTTTCGGTCAAGTAAGGCTAGAAAAAGGATCAAATCTAATCGAATTTAGTTTTCTTGTCGTGACAGTCACGTTAGCACTACCACTCCAGAAAAAGGATAACTTAATATCAAGTTAGCATTACTAGGGGTTATTTAAAAAAAAAAATTAGCGCGACAAATTTTTTAGTTGCACGACAAATTCACGACAAGAAAACTGAAATTATTTGTGTTATCCTTTTTTAAATTTGATCCTTTTTCTATAGTGGTAAGCTTTACTTGACCGAAAAAATAGTTTTTTTGGGTTATTTAAAAAAAAATTGCGCGACAAATTTTTTAGTTGCATAAGTAAATTTACGACAAAAAAGCGACAATTATTTCCATCGTAATTTTAAATTTTCGATTACATTTAATCCATTTTCTGAGGTGGTAGTGCTAACTTGACAGTCAAGTTAGCGTTACCAGGGGTTGTTTTCTAAAATAGTGGCGCGATAATTTTTTTAAGTTGCACGACAAATTCACGATTAATGCTAACTTGACACACATAAAATCTTACTAGAAACTGTTTAAATTAACAAGAAAAGGCAGACATTTTTATAAACTTGTTCCACACAGTGTTAAACACAAATTATAATTATTTAAATTATGCAGACTAAAAATTATAATAAAAACAAACATAAAATTATATCAAAATTGAAAAAGCTTGCATCACAGAACGATCAAAAAGAGGTGCCAAAAAGCATTTTTCACATTTTTTCAAACTTTTGATTTCAAGTCATTATCAAACTTTGTTCATTCTTAATTAAACTATTAGTACAATTTAATGCTTGACATTTAGTTGGCTTTTGTACGGTACCTTTATCATTCGTCTGAGTTTATATTTGAAAATTGACTTTCGGTCATGTTTTCATTCTTTCAAATACTCCGGTGTGCAACGGTTAGTTCGTGAAATCGCACAGGATTTCAAAACGGATTTGCGTTTTTATATCTCAACTGCAATGGCACTGGAAGAATCTAGTGAATTTTTCAATAACACATTACTACTATAGTGTTGGGCCTTGGGCAATAGTAGCAATATGTATTGATCCGTCCCTGGATACTTGCAAAAATTCTCAGCTATCAATGAAATGTTAATTAAGCTTGTTAAATGATTGCCTTGTATGTGAGTCATACAGGCAATCAATAATCAGGCAAAAGATTGTTAGCAGCTTGCTTAGATATAAACAAGGTGGTCTCTGATTTGATAACTCACATTTTTCAATTGAGACTTTTTTAAGGATTAAAATATCTTATTCATGTTCGTTAAAGGCAATCTGTATTGATGCTTTGTTAGATTTTTTTTAATTAAACAAGAAAAATAACACAAAATAAATAAAAAGTTTGTGGATTAAGTGTCCTAAACTTTTGTTTAGGTACTGCCGTCGTCAGGCCCGAAGAACTAAAATTCTAAAAAAGGAGACACTTGACAGCATTAATTTCAAAATCTAGTTCGACAAAAACGAACCATTTCTAATCTCTGTCAAATATCTCAAGCTGTATGCTAAAAGATCTCGAAAAACCCTTCCACATACTACATTGATCTAAATATACATCAGAATTTTATTGTAAGTTTTTTGTGTGTAAAATCGATTGGAAGAGAAGTGTCCATAACAAATTCGAAGGTATTTAATTTACCGATGACATTGAAATAGTCAACAGATACGTATTGAACGACTCCACTCCAATGGCTGGATCATGCAGAGCGCATGTATTCAAACCCTTTTGAAATCATATTAGGTGTACACTATACATACACTGTCAATTTCGAAATAAGAAACAAACAAAAAATAAAAAAAGAAGAAAAATCAAACAGCTTCCATAAAACCGAAAACAATGATTATCTCTCCCTAATGGTTAAATCAATTTTAAATAGTCTAGTCATTTTACCATTTTTAAAAACAATCAAAAGCAAACGTCATTCATATCATCGTCGTCGACGAAAATTTGCTAAATTCACCCTAAAAAAAAAGAAAAAAAAATGTACACTTGAAATATTAATAAGCTAAAGCTGCAGCTTATAATCCTCAGAGTCAGCAAATGAAGGATATCATCACAAATAATATCTATTCAAATGCCAACCCATCGCTATCGCCATCTGCATGTGTTCATTTGAACAATGCCCCCTCCGTTACACATTATGGCGCGCATATTTTTCAATTAATGATCCGCCATTACAGAAATGTGCGCGCCATCACCATCATTTTGAGTTCTGTTATAGAATTCCCTTACCAAAAACAAAACAAACAACACAAAAAACTTTTCCCAACACGTTCAGCCATCATCATCCTCCCCCAAATCATCATTTAGTTATTTCGAGCAATGGTGATGCGAACCGCTCCTTCTTCCAGAGCAACCATCATCATGCGAATATCCTTCCCAGAATCCAAGGTTCCTCTTTTTTTTTTATTATATTCGTGTACACGCAACACCCTTAAATGTATAGTATTTGTACAGTACTATACCTATATGTATATTGTATAAGACATGGCAATTTGTTTTACGGAAAATGACATTTTATAAATCGAGCCTCCTGGGGCGGTTAAACCCCGGCACCTTTTTGCACCGCACGTTAAAGGAGCACAGCCAGCACCATGCATACATTCAGAACGTAGTCCAACGAAGAAAAACCTGAAATAGTATAGGTACAATTCTTGTGTATATTTACAATAAGTTGCCTTTTGGCTCAAAAGGACCATTGTACTTTGTTGTTGGTCTGTGGGATAAAAAGTGTAAATTGTACCGAGAGTAAACTCGATTTTTGAGAGCTTGAAGCCGGCACAAGGATACAGCTCACAAAATCCACCACCTTCTTTTCACCCGACCAAACCTTACAAATGATAAAAGGTATCCTAAAAGCAAAGTTTACACACGAAAAACTTTTTGTGTAGGACGAACGATGGCAATGGCAGGACAGGACACAGAGATTGAGAAGAGTTTTTTTTATCCTTGTCGTTTTTTTCGGCAATGGCATAACATAACATACCATTGCATAGCTATATAGACAAAGGTAGAAGCTTAAAGTGCAGAGGCAGCAAAGGACGAATATACACATTATGTATGTATATATTCAAGGATATACTTTTTGTAGTGTGTTGTGAGTATGCGGAGGCTAAATGGAAAGGGACTTCAGGTCGAGGCTATTCGTGTTTTGTATACCTACACACTCGGAATCTATTATTTATAAGTTTTTGTAAACTGTTTTTTGGGTGGCTGAACGGTCGTTGGTGTGGTGAAGCAAATCTATTTCGTACTCATTCGGGACACAGGATAATATGGTAGTTTCCTGAATATAGGCCGCCTGTTCGGCAACCTATAGGTTGGTATATTAAATGTGTATACAAATATTTATGAGAAAATAGAAATCGATACTGAATCCATGGGATATTATGATTAATGGCTAAAGTGAAGTGGGCTAGATCCTTAAACGAAGGTTAATGATGATGGGATGAAAATGCGAGTGAGGATAAGAGTTGATAAGGTTTTAATTTTAGCCTGCAATAGTTAAGTTTCAATAAACAAGTTTGTATGACTTGCTTAAAGGGGTCAGGTCTGATTTCTCTTTTCTTCTTCTATACCATCAAATCGATATTAAAAACATAATTGCATCCTCAAGAGAGAAGGATTACATATACATTTAGGTATATACACATTATAAATATTTTGGCAAAGGATAACTTCCTTATTCGTTGAAAAGAAATTGAGATTTTTTTTTTTGGGAAAATGTTTTTAGAATTGAAATCCAGCTCAGACAGACATCTTGACAAATCGATTTCTTTTCATCTTGGGATGGGATTTTTTTAAGGAATTAAATAATATTGACTTGAGAGATTTGATTTTATTTTACTGAGAACGATGACCTGAGGAAAATATTTCAAAGAGCTGCACGCTGCTGGGTGTTTCCTTTGAAGTAGGTAGGTAGGTACTATATATACTTCTGCAGTTGAAATATTGTATTTAAAAAGTTCAATAATGGATGTTTTATTTGTGGAGCGCAAGTTTCATTGTTCGAAGTGCTTGAAAAGATAACATTTATGGTAGGCAATTATAACATTTGTATAGATCTGTTATTCAGTAGGTATGTAAACATTTAAATGAATCTTTAACACCAACATTATCTTAGATTTATTTTTAAACACCGACGGCATTTTTCTTATGAACAAGAAATTGTTATTTGGAAGTTAAATATTGAAATGAGCAAAAAAGAGGTTATTATACAAAACTGTTAAGCCAAGATGGATGGTCACGGAATATATACAAACATATATATGTTTCATGTAAATAGAAATAATGAAAAGAAATAATGAGAATCCAGTATGAAAAAAATATTGTGTACCCTTAAGCATTCAATAGACAACCGCCAAGAATCGATATTAGTGGCCTTAAGACAAGGAAGACATATTCCGGAAGATCGAGCAAGTCAAAGGTAAGATTTCCTACCATCACAAGTCAACACGAAAAATTCTCAATCAAAGTTGATTTACACCAAGGAAGTGCTTTAAGTCCTTTACTTTTTATTAAGTTTGTTGATTATCTACATAAATATCTAAAGATATTGACGTTTTGGCAAAACCAGAGGCAGAAATATTATAGACGTGAACCCTGTTATGGAATAGGATAAAATGTATTTAAAATCAAAATAATCAAATTAAAAAACGAGCAAAAACACGCAAATATTGCGATAGAACTTTAAAAATTGAAACAAATAAGAACTATATAAACCAAAAGCAGTTTAATGCTTGTATTAAACTGAGTAGAGACAATTAAAGAATCATTACGAGAGACAAGAAAGCTAAAAATTATTGGTAAATTCCAGGGGGAGGCTTGAGGGGCTGAAACAAATATATCTGTATATACTTTAATTTCTTTGTTCAAAATCAAATCAGCGTTGATTGATAAAAAATCGGCAAATTTGATTTTTTTTTATTATTTTTCTATTCAAGTACATATTTTATTTTTCCAAATATTTTTTTATAGCACACAATTTTTTTGCAATAAAAAACAATTATATGAAAGACATGAACGTCGGCAGCAAATCACTTTATCAAAAATGGGTTTTTATAAAATTGGAACCATAGGTTTTTCAAAAAAAAAAAAAATTTTTCAAAATACTTTCTGCAGTATTAATCAAGTTTAGATAACTAAATTTCGTCGAAATCGTTCAAAAAAATTTATATAAAAAAAGTACCGTTGTATGGCAGGTATCGTTAATAAGCTTTTGTCGAAAAAAATATCACTGATGCCATCAAATCGGTCAAATAAAATTCTATCAATATTAATCCATTTTTTTTTCCGAGAAAAATGTATCGGTAACACTTCTATGCATTGAGTTTATACACATACGGTGGAATGCTAAAAAAAAAAAAATAAGAAAACATCTTCACTTCGATCGATTTTAACATAACGATTAACACCGATTTACACCCTATAACTTTTTCCACTTGTCAAATAAAAAGTCGACTTAAGTGTCGACAAAAGAAATAGAAATAAGTGTCAGCGTGTAGGCCTATTCAATACATATTAGCGCTATTGGACGTCAATACGTCATCCATTTTAGATAGCCATTTTAACAATTAAAGTCGATGTCAAAAGAGTAATGAAAATACACCCTGTAACTGTTTTCCCAGTCAAGGACAAACATCGAGTTAAGTATCATCCTAGATGGATTATATGGTAGGACTGTGGCTATAATCGTTGATATGGTTCCCTAAAATCGGATGATGTCTGGCGATTTGAATGAATAGGCCTACATTCTGACTTTACCACAAAACACCAAAGAGTATAAGTAAAAATTACAACCTATGATAACACGTTTAGAACATTCAAACCGCAATTTTTAATTGGATTTTTTGAGGTGCTCTCATGGTCGAACTTTGTCTGCTTTTGTTGTTGTTCGGGAATGAATAAATTTCAGTTTGAAAACCTCTGTCCATTTTACCCACATTCATTGAAAAATCGCCTGGTTTCTATACGAATAGGTATTGAAAAAGACCGTTCGTGTTTTCTGCTTTTCACAGGCAAAATTGACAGAACGTAAGTATTTGATTGAAATTTGAAAAATGAAAACCCATATTCGTTGCAAATTTCGAGTGCTCGGTGTGCATTTTTAGACGTCGACGCTTAAGTTGAACTTCGTTTATCCAGAAGTCACGAGAATCATCATGCATAATTGAAGAGCAGGGTGCAAATAGTTCACTTTTTATTGAGTGTTCGTTCTGTTAAGGAAATGTATTTACCAGTATGCTTATTATTCCTATGGAGAAGTAGAACAGCCCCCCCCCCATATACACGGGCCTGACATATAATGAGATTAAGCGTTTGGGATGAGATAAACCTCATTTTGGTATGCAAAAGATGTGTCCTCACTAAACAATCTCAGACTAACAGTCACACAAAATTTAATCAGTCACACAAAATTTAATCAAAATCGATCGTATTTTTCTGGAGAAAAATTGGATTTTCTGTAGCGTTTATATGACAGGTAGGTACTATTGATAAGGTGATTTTGAAAATACATTTCTAACGAAAACTTCATTATTGGAAAAAAAATCAGTCACACAAAATTTTATCAAAATCGATCGTATATTTTACGAGAAAAATTGGATTGTCTTTAAGGCTTATTTGCCCGGTGCCGTTAATATGTAAACTTATTATGTTGTATGTAATTAAAAACACAACCTTTGGCTACAAATCCATTGTACGAAATTTTATAAAAACCGATCGTATTTTTTACGAGAAAAATGGAATTGTCTAAAACGCTTGTATGGCATGTAGCGTTAAAAATACGCCTGGACATTACTTACGTTAAAATACGCCTGGACATATTACTTTAAAAGTACAGAGTACCAAGTTTGAAGAAAATCAACCCAACCGTTTAGGCTTTAGGTGTCGATACATCCAGACTGGCAGACGCACAGACAGATAAACAGACAGAATTGTCGGACCTACTTTGTTCGTGTTCTCTATCATCGTAATGTCATGTTTGATTGTTACCTCACAACTTTTTTTTTTTTACGAATACAAAACTTGCCTTATAGTACCTATAATCGCAAATAAAAAAAAAATATAAGGCACGACTAGGTCTTGCGACAAGTAAGGACTGAGAAGAAAAAAATCTTATGTATAATTTATTTAAAATGCTAAATCCAGGATTTCATCCAAACCAAAATACGCAGAAAATATTTTAAATTTTAGCTCCGTCGATCCTCAGTCGATTTAAATTCAATGCTAATCGATATTGTTTGAGAAGGCAGTTGCCAATTTGCAACATTTACAGTAGATCAAACTATGGCGCTAATAGCCCATTGAATCTTTTAATTAAAATTTTTAATAATAATTATAATCTCATTAACTCTAGCAATGACAATGTTAAATCAAATACTGTAAAAACAATATTTTTTAATCAAAATTATTAATAATGTTCTTTAAATTTAAGTTTTTAATTATAAGTTTTATAAACAATGTTTATCTACCGTTAGAATTTAACGAAACTAAATAAATAAATATTCTCAGATAAATAAAAGTTAAACAAAAAATAAAATCAAATGAAATAGTAAAAGCGGTTTTTAAAAAATATGTTTTTAATAATTATAAAATTGAAGTACATATTAAAATTTTAAGTGGTAAATAGTTAACATATAAATTATTTTCAAAAAATGGTTGCCTATTGTTTGCCGTTCAAAAAAAAAAATGTGTTGCATTTAAATCGATTCAGTTTTTCACGAGAAAACTCAAGTAAAAAAAATAACAAAGAAGACAAGGACCTACCTATAGTTGGCTTGGTACTTTTCTTCCTTGATGGAAAGCTTTTGTAAGATATATATTTTTTTAAAAGTAATTTTTTTCACAACGGATTGATGAGTTTTGTTTATCTTATCTGTCAGACCTCAATTTGTCAAAATGCAATTTAATGGTTAATCCACATCTTTTGTAATTTACATTAAAATACAACATGAGCAAATCTCTCGGGAGGGAAAAAGAATTAAGACACATTAAAACCTTTAGGGCGAGCTTAAATGATAACGATCTAACATAAACAAAAAACAAACATCGTACAATATTTTCACAAAACCATTATAATTACAAAAAAATTCAGAAATATGTTAACAGGTAGTTGATTAACATCTTCAAAATCCAACTTCCATCATAAACACTTCAACAATCAGTGAGTCCTTTTGATCAATAAACTAATAATTAGCAGCGCTTTCAAAAATATAAAAGCTAATAAAACCAATGTCAATAAACCGTACCTATACTTCTAAAGACAGAAAAACTACCTACTGCGCCAAAGAAAACACACAAAAATTGAAAAATTCAGTTCAGGCCTACTCGTCAGTTTTCTTGCTGCTCTCAATCAAAACATTATAGAGAGTGCGTGGAAGGGAAGGGTGGTAGGTCGAGTTTAGTTCTTGTTGTTGTTACACTAACCTGAATTTTGTTTATTTGAAAATGCAATTTACACTTGTTTCGAAAATAAAAAATAATTTCTCAAGTAATGAAAAACGAAAAAAAAAAATTAAAAGAAAACAATTTTCAAGACGACTGACTTGTTGTTAGCGTAATGCGCGAACGCCCTCAATTTCGAATTCTAGAATTCCTAAAACAAGAACAGCAACAAAAACAACAGCCAAAAAAGAATTATGAAATGTAAAGTGATTTTATGAGGTTCATTTGGTACAGAAGATACAAATGCACACACATATATAGATACTAAAGTTAGGAAAGCCTGTTTTTCAGCACCACAGCCGCACTATGTGCATCATCATCAGAAGAGAAGAATCTTAATTTTAACACAGAAGAAGCAAAAGAGGATGTCCCAATCCGAGTAAACTATAGATGAGAGAAAAATGAGGGCGCTACATTTAGCTAGTCTTATAACAGAACAAGAACCATTAGGTTCAGTGCAATTACATTCGCGCAGATATACACTATACCTTGCCTAGTCCCTATTCCTCTGCCTCCGGCACCGGAGTGTAAGCCTTGTTCCAATGTGGAACAAACTCTTGGGACATAAGGAAAAATCTGCAAAAGCAGTCGACGTCGTTGTCGTCGGCATTCACTCTGAAAAGCGACTCCTAGATACATAAATACTGTTGAAGTGTTTTAGTTTACATGCTTACTTCTGGTATTTTTGTTTTTCTTTTTTTTTCTGCTGCTGCAACTCCTGATGCTACTGTTGAAGCAGCATAAACGAGAGCGTTAATCGGCTGGCGTGAGAAAAAACTGGGTCGAAGTGTGATTCGAAGCCCAAAAAAATAATATACTCCTTTCGATGGATGCATTTGAAAATCATGCCGTTGTTGGAGGAGAAGATCCTAGATTATGAAGGTAGTACCTTCACCCACACGCGAAGTGATGTTGTTGGAACATCAAACATCGTATACCTAGTCAACAACTACTGACCTACATATGTATATTATATATTTCTCTCTCATGTGCGGTTGGGTTGAGTCAATTTTTTTATGCACTGCTAGCCCAAAAAAAAAAATTAAATCAGCAAAGTTGTGAAAAGAATTGGAAAAGTAAGGCAGTCGGTGGTGGGGTGGGGTGGTGCGGAAAACTGGGTTATTTTAAGCTTAGGATATTTTACAGTTTTGGCGCGTCACTAACTGCCGCATTAGGCAATCTGACTAACTCTGAATGTAGGACATTTTGATGAGGATATGCAAAAATGGTTGAAATTAACAAAACATCACTTAAATCCGTTTATGTAGTGCGCAGCATGAGATTGGTACATTTAAGCAGACTTAAATTGTCAAGAGTTAAAGGGTCAGATAGAGGGGAGGTTTATTTAATAAACATGAGCTATTAGCATAGCACAGATAATAAAGGAATTAGAAAAGGGGCCGAGGGTGGTCCTTGACAATATTGAGTCATGTCAGATGAATGATGCTAGTGGAATGTTTTTTTAAATGAAGGACTTAATAATAAAACAACAAAGAAGTGTTTTTTTAAGTATATAAGTGTGTTGAAGGTTTCCAACTGAAAGTTTATAGGTCGATACAAGAGTTTCCAGAATTTGAAAAGTTCTAATTTATTTAAAAAAAAATATCATTGATTGAAAATTCTAATTCAATAAAAGAATCACGCAAGAAAACAAAAGATGAACATCACTTTTCTGCAATCAATACCACGATGATCAGAGTCCATATTCTAATGGAATTAATATCACATTGACACCCGCCCTACAACCATGCGTGTTTCGAACGAATAATAAAGAACAGTATCGGTTCGGTTGTTGACTAACAAATCACACAAAAAGAAGTTTAAAGGGTGTCCCAACACTTAAGTGGGAATTTAATTTGATACCATACTTTAATTTAATTTGATCAATGAAAAAAAATGTGACAGTTTTTAAAAAGTAACAATAAATAGAAAAACAGCTAATTTTTTTTGTGGAGCAATTTTTGAGGCAATTTTTAAAAAACAAGAACATTTTTCAAGCAAAATCAACTTAAGTGGCGAAGTTTTTGTTAAACGTCAAAATTGATAGTCAGTAAAATCAATGAGTTATTGTTGAAAAATTAACATCTTCACCCAAAGAAAAACGTGGTATTTTTTGCGTCAACCAAGTACCATGATTGATTCACACAAGGTTTGCGTGGTCATTTTGTTAAAAAATTACAATCACGAAGCTTGTTTGAATCAATCACGTTTATTGATTGATGCAAAATCAACCACAATATTGGTTGATGCAAAATCAACCACAATATTGGTTGATTTTACCCAGTTTTTTTTTTCCGGTGTAGAAGTCACTATGTGCATATGACTTGGATTTTGAAAAAAACGAAGCCAAAATCTTTATTTTTACTTTTTGCATGACTTTTGGTAAAATTGCCAGGTTCAAATTCACATTGGTAGGGTTGAATTAGAGCCTCCATAAGTGCTTTTGAACGTTCAGACAAAACGCTATGTATTGGCTCATTTATACCAATAACCAATCGTTAACCACGCGTTTATATAAACACCGGGATACATTTTAAAGGCGAGTTAATTTATTTGCTTACCAATAAGCAAGTTGAACACGTCTTTTACTAAACACCGCTATATTACTTAATCTATTACATTCACTGCCAAAATCTAAATATGATATGTAGTCGCCTCTTTCACACCTCGGTAGTCCTTTAAAAGCAGTGTTCCTTTTAAGGTGGCAAAGAACTAACTAATGTGTACTTTACTAGCGATTCTAAATGGACCGCACGAAATCTGCTTCGCTAGTAGAAAAAGTTGATTTTATTTCCTTCCCATGGATGTTGAAGCAACAAAGTTGCTTTTTTTCTTTGATTGTATTGTGTATATTTTATAGACGCGATCTAAACAATTCAAGTTCATATTATTAACATATTGCACTATTAACACCAAAATTCATGTTCAATAGATTATTTTAAAATTATTTTATTTGGGAAATCTATATTAAAATAAACCAAACTACACAACTAAAGGCTCATCTGACAGAAGAAATCAAATCTATTAAGTGTGTGTGCAAATACGTGTGAATCTTGCTATCAAATCGAGATTCAAGAAAAGTTGATCTGAGGGGAAAAAAAACAACTTTTTCTTGTTCATGGATCATAATTTTCAACTTTATTTCGAAAAAAAGGTCAATTTTTTTGTTTCCAAGGAATTCGCAATAACATTAGATACAAATGCGGGGCGGGGATACACTTAACCGTAAAGTTAAATATGAGTTTCTCAACTATAAAATTTAAAGCGACGATAGCGTTAATCTGACTATTAAAGTGATTATTAAGTCACGTCTAAATTTGATTATTGGTAAGGCCCATTATAAACAATGTTTAACAGCTAATGCATCTGTAGATAGTTCTTATATATTGTGATCAGGCAGATTAAGATTCCACTGAGATTCCAATTATCAGGAAAGCTTTTCACTGCCCAAATTTTATAGAAGAGTTGGAGCATGTTACTAGCTAGGAAGTTCATAAGCTCCACTAGCTTCGTTTAATTTGAATATAGAGAATCTCATTTTGGTTCATTACTATAGGAGTTTTAAAAAGCTCTCCGGCTGATCGATTTCGGCATTTTTGGGTAGTCATCGACACGGGGGCCTATACACATACTTAATCATAAATGTGGTTTTCTTTAAAGTTATTTTCGAGACCACAATATGGATCCTTTCCAGACAGAAGGAAAAGAAAAAATTGTTTATCTATTTTTTTTACGAGTGCATATCTTCACGTTCGCATGAAGTACCCATATATAATCATAAGTAAAAATCATGATAACAAAACACTAAAATAAAATAAATTGTAAAACATCAAAGAGTACTGGTTTACAAATATGATAATCTAATCATAAATCATTGATTGATTAACTGAACTGAACTTAAATTGTGCACTCATTCAACATTGCTTACTCGAAACCAAGCCTAGTTATTATGAAATTTATATTAAACAAGGTTATAGTTGCACTTTTGCTTGCTTATGTCCAATCGCAGGTAATAGTTCTTTGACAATTTGTACAAAATGCCATAAAATCATAACTCAGACGACCACTCACGACCAACTATTATGGCTTTTTTTTACCCAGAAAATGATTAGGTACGTTCGCTGTGTCGGTCGTTAGTCGTCTTGTTATGTGTTCGTGGTGTCACGTTGACACATACTAATTCTAAACGCAAACAACTAAACTTGCATTGTATGCCAATGTTCATTGTTAGAACAGCCGAAGCAACTGGAGATCTTTAAACTTAAAGTTCTACACACAAACCATGTATTCAATTTGTCAATAAAAACCAAAAATAACATTAAAACAAATGGTTTGTGGATACTTTTATTGACAAACCATAAGCTATGTAGATTATTTCAATGACAACAACAAACAAAAATCAACACAAGTCACAGAGTGCTGGCCAAGCGAATTGATTGCTTTTGGAATTGGACTGGCTAGTGTGCTGATGGCGGTCCAGATCACAGCCAACACGGTTATTTGGTGGCAAAACTAAAGCCCACCACACAATTGATTTGTATTGGCATTTAACATACATCGTTTGGTAATGAGCACACATGGCGCAGAGTACAAAGTGCATGCGGTGAGTTTTGTTGCACATAATGTAGTTGTTGTTTTTTTCAGGTCAACGGTAAATACAAAGAATTTCGCGAAAACCACTTTTTACATTTTTTTTGTTAAATATGTACCTCCCACTGCGGAATGTTGTTTCGTATTATTTTGAAAATATGTATGCGGTTTCTTTAAAATTCTAAACAACTATGACAAGGTTTCGAAAGTCAGCAGAATAAAATGATTTCTAATCTCTGATATAAATGCTAATTAATTTGGAAAAATACAGAAAAAGGGACTTTCAGTATCGAAGAATTTATAATCCTTTGCTTTTTTATTTGTCGTCTTTTAAAAGCAAAAGAATGCGAAACCATGCAAAGATTATAAGAATGCAAAATAGTATGAAAGCAAAGAATGCAAAAGAATCTAAAGCTGCAAATCCTTTTCTGAGCAGCAAATAAAATTTGAATTCGTTTCCATTGTGCCCTGCGGCGTAGTGGTTTGTGTGTTGGACCATCACGCCGGAGGACTGGGTTCGAGCAATCGAGCCGTAAAATTGTAGAGCCGCTCAAATCCTGTAGAACTAATAACGCACACAAAAGGATTGGTTGAGCGTTGTAAGTCACTAGGCCGTAGTTCTTCGGAGCTGTCAGTGCCATTAAACAAAAAAAAAAGCCACTCAAGCCAGAGGTCTAATTCCACCGATAGATGGCCACGGGGGTATATTTATGGTATAAATTCTTGAATTCAGTTACTAAGGATACGAAAATATTATCGGCTCTCTCTCAAGCCATTTCAATTTTTACTTGCTCTTCTATAGGTACTATTCAAGGCAAGTCTTGGATTCGTGGAAAAAAAAAGATTTGAGATAACAATCAAAAATGACTTTACGATGATAGAGAAGACGAAAAAAGTGGGTCAGGCAATTCTGTCTGTCTGTCGGTATGTCTGTCGGGTGGGCCGATTTACTTCAAATTTAATAGGTATGGTTTTTAGCGTTATACTCCCAGAGCTTTTTTTGTAGGTCACTGTAAGTCAAAATAACGGTACCTGCCATATAACGGTTATCCGATTTTTTTTACTCATAATTTAGTAAAGAAAATTGTAGGCATATTTTTTTTCACGAATCCAAAACCCTCAGGTAACTTGCCACGAAAACAAGTTTGTGCAACCCAGTCGTGCCCTTTATTTAATATATCTTTCTCGTCTATCGCATTATTGTTTTTAGAACCTCCTTTTCCAAACAGTTATTTTCATTCTTTCATTATAAGTACATGAAATATCCCACGTCAAATAAATTCGATGCTAGCTCCACAAACGGAGAAACTAGATCCAACAATTTTCGCGTCCAATATTACTATTAATTTAATATATACAATGATAAAATTTGAAACTGGAAAGTGGAAAAAAATTATTTTATTTAACCTAAACGGTGATTAAGAAAGCTTTGAAATCGTCTTCAGTTTTTTTTTTCAAATTTCTCGGAAACTATGAAATTTTTGCCAAGTCATGAAATACTTTTGAGAATTTGCTTGAGACATAAAAATAAAGTTCTCCAGCAAAATCCAGCTTTGTCCGAATTATATTGTAATTTTATCTTTTTTTTTTGTCTAATTTTTCTAGGCTAAATGTCTTCAATAGACGCAATAACTAACAACATTAAACATTGGAATTTACGACTAAAATTATCAAATTTGGGTTCACCGAATACGTCATACGTGAAACGACTTCGTAAACTTGTATTCCTTCATTCATGAGCTGAATATATAGTAGTGCCATGAGACACACTGCAACATACTTAAATTCATCAAAACGAACTCTTGGCCCATCGTCCTCCGGTTCTTGCTCATTGAATTGGGAACTTTTTTTTCAACCCAGGCTTTATATTGTTCCCATTTTTAACCGTTTTGGACCCCATTGAAAATATATAGATAGGAAAATCAATAAGTATTTAGAAAAATAAAAATGCATAGAACGCTGCCATTTTATTTTTACCGAGAAACTCCCCCATCTTAACTACAGATTCAGAAAATAACCATTTGACAGAGGAAAGATAACATTAATCAATAACAATTAACAGTTAATTTTATGTTGATTATTATTTAAATTTGTGTTGGGTAGTTTTAATAAGATTATTATATCGAGCATGATCATGCTCTTCACCAGGCCTTTATCTATTATTAAAATCAATAAAAAAAAATTACAGGTACATTAGTACACAAATACTAAATTATGCGGAAGCTGGACATAATCCCGAAATCCAATATCCCAAAAACCTAAAATCTCGAAAGCCCAAAAGCTTGAAAGGCCTAAACCTCGAAATTAAAACTGAAATATTTTTTCAAATTAAATTTTTTTTTTGTATTTTATTGAAAAAAGAAAAACTAAAATAATGAGTTAAAATCATTAAGAAAACAAGAGTGCATACAAATTTTCTACTAACTTATATATATGTACATAACAATTAATAAATACATAATAAAAGCCAGAAAGCCATTTTTGGCGATTTTTTAGAAAAACTGACTAAGCAGAGATACCTAAGCACCTAAATTAGTTTTAGCACATTTTTAGCTTACTTAAATACGAAAAACCATAAATAGTTGCATTTCCATTTATTTTAGTTTGAGTTGCTATTATTGGTGTTAAATTTCCACACCTTACAGTGGTAGAAGAGAGCTACCAATTATTGTCTTTTGAGAGTTTTACCTTCAAAAAAAAAAAACTGATTACCATTTTAGTTTAACAATTTTAACAAGAGCAATAAATTTAAAGAATCGAGAATCTTCACCAAAAATAATTTATTTCTATCGTCGTCATTTTCGACGGGTTTTCAGCTAGTAGTACGCTAGTAAACGCCATTGAATCTATGGTTTTTATGATTTGAAAATATTTCAAACGAAAAACAAAGTTATTTCAAAGACGTAACCAGTTTAATTTACAGTAGAATTTTTTTGTTTTTCATTTAAACACCTTAATTCAAAGTTGAAACAAATTTGTTTTTAAGTGAATTTTGATCAAATTGTTTTTTAAAGTTGCACCATTTTTATTTTAAACATTTTGTGTTTATTATTGTTGTTATATTGTACTATTCGTACTGTAGAACGTCAGTTTTTATTACTGACCATTCTGTTAATTTTCATTGAATGTTTTTGAACAACAACAACAACTTAAAGGCGCTACCACCAATTTTTAAACGAATTTTATTTACTCGTTTACAAATTTTATTATTCGTTTTTTTTCTATCTTTGGCTTGAGATATAGCTATTTCAAGGAGTGCCAATTTCTTTCATCAGTCTCCTTTAGTGGTATCGAGCTTTAATCCAATTTTATTATGAAAAATTTTTTCACATGCACATCATGAGATTCGAACCCACGCATTCAGATTCACTCAGTCTTCGAAGTCGTATGCACAACGCATTCCACCGCTTATGACCACTGACGACACAGGTTGAGATGTTATGTTTGTTTGTTTTTCAAACGCATTTGGAGCTTCAACATTTTTCTAAGCGCCTCTAAGTATGTTGTTTAGTTCCGCCTTCATTTTCTCCTAAGACTACAATTTGTAGCACATATCAAAGGGGGAGAGGTTGGAAGTATTGGTAACATACCAGACTATTAAGTTATTATTGTTGTTATATTGTACTATTCGTACTGTAGAATGTCAGTTTTTATTACTGAACATTCTGTTAATTTTTATTGAATGTTTTTGAACAACAACATTTTGTGTTTAGTCCTAAATTGTTGATTTTAATTCAATGTTGTTATTTTTTGGCTCAGTGTATATTTACAAAACTGTACCTATACCTATCTACAGATTAAAGTACCTATATTTTACTTCAAAAAACCCTTTCGAATGCGGAAAACTTCAAACTAGTTTAAACTAAAAACCCACCCACTACATCGCTTCTTATCTATCAGACTCACCCAGTTGATCGCTTTTCCATTGCAATAAATTTGATTTTATTTAGCACTGCACGAAAGAGATAGATTTGCACAATCGTCGTCATCGTCGTTGTACAATTTCCCCCTTATGTCTGGTGGCACAATTTATGGTTCATGCTACATGACTTTTGCTTACATAATTCAGAGGCAAAATCCAAAATCAACAAACATATAGAAATATTTTGGATTCAGTAATTTTCGCATTTACGTTCCACGGTTGAGGCTTACATTTTTGCTCTCGGCTTTTAAACTGTTTCATCTTTTGGGTAATTCGGGCGGGCGTTGATGGTTGGTTCGTTAACTAGTGCATAACTTGTAGGTGTATTATATTGTACGCTCAGAAATAAACGACTTCGGCAAAGTTACAACAGGTACAAGTAATCGGGTGAACAATACTACCTCGTTCGGACATGGTGTTATTCCTTAAGAATTATTAATGATGATTGGTTAGCTTACTACAGGTGTATTTTGATCTTTATGAAAGAAGTTTTTTCATAGGTATTACCTATTAAATTAAAATTGAAAACGTACATAGATGAAAGTGTGAAATCGAGAGCACACGAAAATAGTTTTTTACTTTCTGCTTAAAATTATCTGGAAACAAAAAGTAAGCATTACCTTTCAAACCAGAAATTTATTAGACCTAATAACAGTATTGGCAATTATATACCTAGGTTTTTCTCAATCAAAAACTAGCAAAAGTTGAAAATCTCATGAAAATTCAGTAAATATCTCAAACATTTTCAGATTCCGAAATCTAGTAGATAAATCTCTTCAAAATCTAATTGCAAAAGAAATTTGTGTAAACAGAAAAGAAAAAAAAGAATACATATTTTTTTTGAAAATAAATTTTAGTTACAGAAACCCAACAAAATCTTAGTTTTCGTACGGTGTGAACGTTTCAAAGAGATTTCGAAATCTAGAAATCTCAATAGTCTGCAAATTTAAAAATTGGATTTGCAAGAATCTAGCAAGAGAGCAAGTGTCAAAGGTATTACTTGCTGATGTCAGTTCGCACAGAGTAGGTAGGTATTCTGGGGCTAAATAGGTATTCTGGGGCTAAAAAAAAAAATCACAAAAAACATGTCTCACTCTTCAGATGGAAGGATCTTGTTGCTGAAGTTCTGCAGAACTGCAGCCGAACAATATATTATTACTTATTGATGATAAAAATAATAAAAAAAAAAAAAAAAAAAAAAATATCACAAAAAACATGTCTCACTCTTTTGTGTACATTTGGTATGAATTCAATATTTTGTGCTTCATAAATGTTTTCAAATAAGGGGGTCTATGCTGGCTACGCTGCGGCCATCTCTTAAATAATAAAAATAAATTATAGACCTTGCCAAAACAAAATATGTACATAGCTACCACAAAATGTCTACATTTACCATTCCTATTGGAAAAATGTATAGTGTCTAGCTGGGTTAAAAAGAATCAAATCTTTATTGGCTTCAATAAAAGATTACATTCATTGAATTATTATATTGAATGGAAAAGAATGCATCAATTCTCAAATGATTGGTTAAAAATGAACGAGGAAACAAATGATTGCAATTCTTTTAATGTCAAATTGCGAATTTTCAAGCTGAAGTCTCAAGTGTATTCAATGAATGTAAATGGTTTTAATGAATAATTCAATGAATAATTTGTTGGCACTGCATTCGCAAAATATTTTTTTTTAAACCTTGTTTTGTTCCCATTCTAAAGGTATTTTTAATTGTAACAAAGGTTTTTTATATCCACATTTAATAGTTTCGTTTTTGAACGACGACGGGTAGGATCTCATTCCAAAGTTATTTCTAGTTATCAATATGTGTCGCTCATTCTCATCCTCTTGGTGATTCTTCTTACGGAAGGGTTTTCCTCGAATGCGAGACGTACCGCCGTTAGTATCCTGCCTGCATTATATAGGTACTTTTAGGTCATCTATTCGAGATTTGTCCAGATTGTCCTGCAATCTGTTTGTCAGAATTGGTGAATTATCAAATAGTTATTAATTTTGTCTTTTAATGATAATTAATAAATTATATGTAAATAAAAATGGTCTCCGAGATAACTACTAATTGATAACACCATAAGGCTGCTATTAAAAATCATTTGGGTTTATTATTCTGCGGATAATTAGAAATACATATTTACATACCTATTCAGGTAAAATTTTAAGGAATGCTTTGACAAAGAGCTCTTAATCATGACGATGAGCATTTAAGTTTTAATTATTGACTAAAGTTTTCTTCGTACACACCTACACTAAATGCAACTACAACAAATTTGCATCGCCCATGTAAGTCTAGAAAAATCAATAAGTTGCAGCATATTTTATCATTTTTGCCTGACTTGTGTAGGTAAAATGAAAAAATATAGAAAAAGTTATCAATTTATCTAGTTTATTTAAATTAAATACTGATAAGAAAATATATTAATCACAAAATTACGGTGATTGTTTTTATTAGGTATCGCGCCGGGGGTGCCGCTTATCATAAAATACTTTGAGTGACCTTGTCACTTTAAACTTACCAATCAATCGCAGCTGTTATCGAATTTTCACAAATTACACTACACTCAGTAAAAATACAATTATTAGTTTTCTAAACTTGCATCTTGCAACTTTCAACAAAAAAAAGAAACGAGATCAATTGAAGTGAAAATTTTCCTAGACATATTTTCCAAGTTTCAACTTTTACTGACCTGATGCCTCCACTTGTCTTTGCAGTCACTCGTCCAATTAGGCAGTCCGAGTGGGAACACACTATAATCCTGTATTATTGGTGCTAGTGTGAGATGTGTTGAAGAGAGATAACTATCTTGACAAAGCTACCAAAATGGGAGACTTTAATTTTTCTTCTTCACTTTTTTTCTACCGACGACGACGAAATATTGACGATTAATAGGCAGATTAACAAATTTTAGCTTTAAGGAGTTTTCTTAAAACGATACGAAGTTTATTTTTCATAAGCTAGTCACTTTTATAACGATTAAAAATGTTTTTTTTCTTTTTTCTTTTCAAAAATGCACCGCAATGCGTATGTACGGTCGCAAAAATGGTGGATTTGTGGCGCACCGAAAATCTCGAACAGAAAGAATTAAATTACCCGTAAGAACTTTTCGGTGTCTTATAGGTTTTGATTCGATAATTGTAAGTTTTAAATTTTCACTTGCAATTGGAAAACTGCAATATGCAATTGGAAAAATTCATAAAACTAAACAAAAATAATCGAATCAAAACTTTTCAAAGATTTTTCTTTCTCGCTCAAGAAGAACTGACAGCGATAAAGAAGGGTAATTTTTGTTGACAGCTGCAGGTTCGTTTGTTCGTTCTGTTCGTGTTGTTCAGCAGGGATTTTTTCAAGGGATATATATTTTTTAAAGGTTTGTTTAGTTTATTGAATTTATTGTGTATGTCATAATAATATAACTGGTCCTTAGGACCAGTTGAGAACAATCGCGGTTCAATGTGGTTCAAATTTATAAACAACTGATTTCCATAGCTAATGACCAGTTGTACAATGTACTTCAAGTTTTAACCCACCGATTTTGACACTATGAAAATCAGTGGTTCAAAAATGTTAACCATGTTGAACCACGATTGTACAACTGGCCCTAGTCTGTCAAAATTGGTGGGTACAACTGGTCCTTTTTGTTTGTCCACAGGCATTTATAATAAATAAGAAAAATAAGCAGCGAAAAGATGGATTTTATTTGGAAATATACACGAGAGAAGGATTTTTGTTCTTTTTATTTGTTTTTTTGAAAAATATTTTTCGTTTTACTTGAATACTAGGCTTATATAAAGGCGTGTTTTATTGATAAGTGTTTAGTCACTTAATCAAAATTTTGTATGGGATATGAAAAGTGGCGATAAATTGGTGAGTAATTAAAGTGAACATAAAAGTGAAGATAAAATCTTGGAATGCCTGGAAATTTTCGGCGCGAAATATAATTTTGTACACGCCTATTGTGTTCGATAATGTAGTTTGCTTTCGTCACAATAATCGTTAACATTAAGTTACAGATGCAGTTTGCACGCAGATCACGTTCTAGAAAACGGCCATAATTCCTTTGAAGTGCAAAAAACTTTTTCTTTTAAAACTAAAAAAAAACTTTGGAAAACTAATAAAAATATTACCAGACACTTCATTTATATTCAAAAACTCGAAAAACAACAACATGTCATACATAAAATGGGATTTCCCGTTCTTTATCTGTACAAAATATATAACCGTTTTTAGGCTGTTTTTAGCTGTAACAGCTTTTTTTGGCTGTTTGTATGAAAATTTCAACCGACTGGCGGTCCATATCTAATGGTTGAAAGTGTAGATAACCCCTTAAAAGCAACTTCTCTCTCATAGCAGTTGGACCAACATATACGAATAAAAAAAATACTTTGTTTACCGCGAAAAATCAGCAGTGGTTACAAAACAAAAATGCTGCTTCTTTTATTTTTTGTTTAGTTTTTTTTTTAATTTTAAAATTTAAATATTTAGGCATTTAAACTAATTTTCTGAAATAATTTAAAAATACAATCATGAGCGACACACATAAAAAATCTGCCCGCAAGCAAATCATACGTTCAGATAAAACTCCAAAAAAGAAGCTTTTCCCCAATCGCTTGGAATCAATTGAAAACTTAAGCACTACAACAGAAGATGAACCCGATCGGGAGCAAGCGACAACGACCAATTCTGTAAAAAAATCAAAAAAGGCTCGAACTCACCTCGAGCGTTTAGAATCAATTGAAAATTTGAGCACTACAGAAGATGAACCCGATCTAGAGCAAGCGACAACACCCGATTCTGTAAAAAACTCAAAAAGAACTCGATCCCGCCTAAATCGCTTAGAATCAATTGAAAATTTGAGTACTACAGAAGATGAACCCGATTCTAATAAAACTCCAAAAAAGAATCAATACCATCTCAATCGCTTGGAATCAGTTGAACAATTGAGTACTACAGAAGATGAACCCGATCAAGAGCACGTCACAAAAACTAGAAAATCTGTAAGAAAGGTAAGTCCATCTAAGCGTTATAATGAACATGAGTTCGCTTTGGAATCACCTGGCAAAAAGCGAGATCGTAAATGCGTTGAAAAAGAAAAGGCAAACACTACATACGTTTTCAGTGAATCGGATGAAGATGAAGTACCAAGAGAAGCGGTTCAAAGAGATGTTCAATTCTTTGAGGAAGATTTAGATGTTGAGGGTAAACGAATATACGGCTTTAATACACCAAAAAAGCGTGATGGAATGGCACTAGCAGCTGCAGCGACTCCAAAAACACCAAAAACCCCAAAAACTTCGAGTAAGACTCCTGACAAAAAAAGTAGAACAGTTCTAGAACCCAAGACGCCGCGTCATGTTAGAAACAAAGTTAAAACACGTAAGTTTCACAAAATTTATAATTAATTTGTACAAATTAACTTAAAAACCTTTCAGAAATTGCAAAACTTCTCGAAGACAACTCGAACTCAGACTTTTCTGCGGATGACAGTGACTACCAGCTATCTTCTGCTAGTTCATCTTCTCAATCTTGTTCCGAAAATGACGATGACGAAAGCCATCTCCAGGACGACGAAGAAGAGGATGACCGAGCGAAGAAAGGCCGTCGCCCCATTATTGTCCCTGTACTACCTAAAACTCCATCGGTATCTCGTGTTCGTCGATCCACAGCACGTAAATTAAATGCCGAGTACATGCCCGAAAGTGATGGCTACTTCACGACGCACTCAAGCAACAAAATTCACACTTCTGATCACACACTGGATCGTCTGAAAAATCCCCGTCTGCCAGCAGATAAGCTATTCAGCCTGTTGGCCAGTATGACTCTTTCCAAGGAGCACGAGGAAGCTATCTCTGGTATAATGGATGAGTACAAAACTTATTTTTCGAAATGGATGTATATCCTCAATGAAGGCTTTAACATTCTACTCTATGGCTTGGGATCGAAAAGGAATCTCTTGCAGCGTTTCCACCACGAAATCTTGTCCAATCAAACTGTTTTAGTTGTAAACGGATTTTTTCCCAGTCTCACAATCAAAGACATCCTTGATAGCATCACCAATGATATTCTGGATGTAGGCACAAGTCCTGCAAACCCACATGAAGCTGTCGACATAATTGAAGAGGAATTCGGACTTATTCCAGAGACACATTTGTACCTGATTGTGCATAATATCGATGGAACTATGCTAAGGAATTCAAAGGCACAGGAAATTCTCTCACGTCTGGCTACCGTGTCCAATATACATCTTTTGGCGTCAATTGATCATATTAACACTCCACTCTGTAATTAATATTAGACTTTAAGTTTATTCACAAACTATTCTACATTCCTACTTTTTTTTCAGTGTGGGATCACACAAAGCTCAGCAACTACAACTTCTCATGGTGGGATGTAACCACTATGCTGCCTTATACAGACGAGACTGCCTTTGAAAATTCGCTGCTTGTTCAGAATTCTGGAGAATTGGCTTTATCTTCCATGCGCAGTGTATTCTCATCGTTGACACAGAATGCCAGAGGAATTTATATGATTGTCGTTAAGTATCAATTAAAAAATAAATCAAATCCCAATTTTCAAGGTGAGTGGTCATATAGTTAGCGATGTTTGATCGCTTATAATCTTTATTTCTTTTTATTTTGTCAAGGAATGCCCTTCAAAGATCTCTATTGGAGTTGTAGAGAAGCGTTTTTGGTTAGTTCTGATCTTGCATTGAGAGCACAGTTAACCGAATTTCTGGACCACAAATTAGTTAAGAGTAAAAGGAGCTTAGATGGCTCCGAGCAGTTGCAGATACCTATAGATTCAGGATTGTTGCAACAATTTCTCGATGAGCAACAAAAGTAGAAAAATCCATTTGGGTCACTACAAATTTTCTTGTTTTAATTTATTTATTATAAAAAAAAAATTATTGTTAATTCTTAAATAAATAAATTTGATTTGAATTTACAGAAACCATCACACATCTAAATTTTTATTTTTTTCTCTTTAGTGAAAGTTTAGCCGCAAAATTGTTGCTGTTGTAATCGCAATAAAGCATTATGATTGTAATACCTATTTACTTTCTAATCGACGAAGTTCGGCAATACAGCGAGGATAGGATTTTGGACACAAAACATAACCGATATTGTTGAGATTTTTTTTGGCATATTTACTGGTGCAATTCCACTTCGCAAACACAGATCAAATGACGATTGTTCATAAAACTTGCTGATACATTTCTTGGGATACATTTCTTGGGAGATCTTGGGATACATTTCTTGGGAGATTCAACACTGATGATTTTCTGGATAAAATATTCTACCGACCATAATCAAAAAGGTTTTGGAGGGTAAAAAAGACGATGCAATTTTATCCGCAGTGAGTTTTCTGGAAATCTGTTTGTTTTGTTTGCTGCTGTAGTCTTGCTTCTGGGAGACAAGATACTTCATTGCGGGGTGTTGAGCTGCGCCAAGTAATCAGGTCACGTTTCCTGCTTCATTTGTATACCTTTCCACTCTACTCCTACATTTCCTATAGACCTTCCTTTTGAAGGATAAAGTTTAGATCTAGTTGTTCTTCACAGGCGAAATATCGTTTCATTTAGTTTACATTTGAGTCTAAAACAATTTCTTATCCAACCTCTTGTTGAGTTATTATTAATTTGGTCTCCATTATGCTGGTGTCATTTACACAAACAAATATTTAGGACATCCTACATACTTCAGCCATAACCCTAATTGATTCAAAAACGAATTTAATTACACTTGGCGTGCGTCGGCACATTGCTGATCCCTTCATCCATCAGCAAAACAATCGCCGTAGCAAGACAGACGGACATTCCTGTCAGGCATTTGAAACAACATCCTCCTTGGTTCATCAAAACAACCTCAGTATAACTTACATTGAGAATATACCAAAAGAACAACACCAACAACAAATTTGAAAAGAAAAGGATGGTGTACTACTTTTACGGAAGTCACAAAATCAAACTTCAACACTTCATTTGCTATAACTCTTGAGAAAGGGACATTGCTGAAAATCTGACTCTTGCTGGACTTTGCCTCAATTTGTACAGCAAAAGCTTTTACAATAATAGAAAGAATAAAAAGATACACATAATTTTATCGGAGAGTCTTTAAGTTCTTAGAGCGATTGTTACTCCGGACAATAGATCCAATCTTATAACACACATGATATACTTATAAGAAACAAAGACTCTCGTATGTAAATGTGGGTACCCAGCCACATCGGAATCGTAGGGAATGAATTCGCCGATCAACAAGCAAAACTCGGCAGCAGATCCCCCAATTATCTGTTTAATGTATACTCCAAGCTCGCGGTGTCAAAAGGCTTATTTACAATCTTATTCAAAAGAAACATCTGGAGTATTTGTATAGCAACTCAAATCATTACACCAGCTTTATTCCTAGCTGCTGCACTCCTATCTATCCAACAACTACTTCTAGGGGTATGATCATACTCGCCTGCGACTAGGACATACGGCAACCACCCACCAGCACATATTAAGAAGAAAAGAATCATCTATTTGTTCAACATGCGACTGCATCGTCAACATATCATACTTACTAGGACTAAATCCATGCATCATATCGGCACAATTTAATGCACCTTGCAAAAAGAGATAAATGCTGCATACATTGTTCAAGATACTTTCAGAATTTATAAAGGTTTGATGTGTCATGCAAATGTCTCAGTCTAAAATTTCAAAAGACCTTTTTCTGTTGGTCAAAAGGACTGTTCCTGATTAGAGAATACGAAGCGAGTCGTTTTCAATTCGATATCTGCTTTTTGACCCACCTAGAGTTATGTTATTATTTAATTTGAAGCGAAGCCTTTTAATCCTTCCAATTGACAGTTGATTTGCACGAAAATACAAAACGAAAGAGATAAAATCTAAAATAGTTTGTCATACAAAACTTCATTTTTGCCTCTAAAAACGACTCGCTTCGTATTCCATAATCGGGGGTCAGGCTCATCCCATTACATCACTTCAGTCCATGATTGAAGGCTCCTCTACAATTAGATTCAACAAAAAGTTAGGTCGTAAAATACCTTTTAGTTATTTGATTCATTAACATGATCCAACCCATCACAAATTCAACAAAAACAAAAGAACAACATTCAACTGCAAGATGCACTCCAATACCCTTAAGTGTGACAAAGCACATTTTTGGCAATTTTCCAAATACCAATCTCATCTCACACGTGTCCCATCCCAAACAAAAAAAATTGTCTTTTTCGATTTTGAATGTTGGTTTGTATGTTTTTCTTTAATTATTACAAGGCAATACAACCAGAAACAATTAAAATAAAAACAGCATTAAAAAAAAAAAAAGAATATTGATTATAAGTTACGAGTTGTGTGTTGTTGTTGTTGTTGCTGGTTCCGACGCTATCGTCAGACTTCCTAGTTTGGATCAGCGCACTAAGTATTATGTTAATGGCGTGTGTACTTATTTGAAGATTTTGCCTTGGTTGAACTTGCGACCATTCTTATCTGTGCCGGTCCACGAGAAGTACTGTGTTACAAGCTTCTTGGTTTCCTCAGACTTGGCATCGAGTTTCTTCCATTCGTAGCAATCGTAGTCAATTTGCCAGTCGGGAGATAGGGGGAATGCCAGCTCCTGGCCACGCCATACCCACACACCAGAGATGGTGCTGTTGTTGTCCTCGCCAAAGAGACATACAGAGGCGAAAGCCTGCTTGCGCATCTTGTCCAAACGCTGGAACATTCCAGTGATGAGGTTGCAGCTCATGAAGACTTTAGCGAGTTCTTCGTTGTACTTGTATTCTCCAAACCAGATCGAATAATTTTCGGGATCGAATTTTTCGAAAAAGTATGGAATGGACTTTTCTTCTGCTTCGTTTGAGTAGAAACGCTTGAAGTCATCAAAGTTGAAAGTTCCTTTTGGCATGGAATCGAATGGATCCTTCGACTTGGGTTCCAAAGCGAGGGCTTCATCAGCGAGATCCAATTCTGGAGTCTCCTCCTCCTTTTTGGGAGTGGACTTCTGTGGTTTCTTTTCTTCCTTCTTCTTTTCGGTCTTAACACCGGTGGCACCGGCACCAGCACCAGCTTTGCCCAAGAATTCGGCGTATTTTTTTGGGTCGTAGGCGAGAGTCTTCTCACAGAGAACGAACCCCTTGAGGACGGCTTGAACCTGTGGCTGGTTGAGGATAGTGTTGAACCATCTGTTTAGACTGGCATATGAATTACGTAGGGATGGTTCCAATACGTACTGGTATAAATGAAGCAAGCTGGTAAACACAACGATGTCGGCCAAGGTGATACGCTCACCCACCAAATAGGTGGACTCGAGCAGCTTCTTGTTTAAGACAGTTAGGGCAGCGGCGACGTCATCCTTGGCTGTGCTGTTCTTGGCTAATGGCATGATGCCCAACAGAGGGAACACCCATGCACAGGAAGCTGGAACGATTTCGTTGTCAGCAAAATTAATCCATTGCTGGACTAATGCCTGGAGGTATTCATTTGATCCACGTAACTGTTGATTGGCCAAAAAGTAAGCAATGGCATTGCTTTCACTCAAAACTTTGCCATCAGATGTTTCAAAGGCAGGGACCTGCAAAAAAGAAATAACGGTGTTTTAAATATATTGAGAAATAAAACCGGTAGTGAGGTATAAAATGTCCCACACTACTTCGATGACGTATGCAAGTTGTATACCGGCTAATTTGTTCATTTAAGATTTTCAGAAACTTACCTTGCCTGTTGGGAACTTTTTGAGGAATTCCGAAGTTTTATTTGTCTCGCCAAAAACAAAATCTTCGGCCACTTTGACTTTAGCCCCAGAATACTGTGCGGCTATGAGTGCTTTGTAAGCGCGGAAGTTATCTGGATAAGTATAAAGTGTCTGGTGGAGAAATTGAAAGAAATCGTTAGTTGGATATTTTGGCGTGCAGATTAAGGAAAAAAATTGCGAAAAACAATGCGGATGGAAAAGATATTTGCAAATTAGTTTTTAAGAATTTTTTACTCACTCCTGTCGCCATCGTTGCCTTTTGCCGGAGAGAAAGAAATTTGACAGTGGATGTGTTCACATGGATTTGATATTTCGCCTCATGACGTTTGGATAAAGTTTTTTACAGGGTGACGTCATGGAAAATGGTGCTTATTTGGGGTTTGTTCGATGGGTACGATAATTTAAGCGTCGCGCAAACCGAAGCGGTGGCGGTGGCGATGGCGTTTGCTCTCAAAATGGTGCACATGTAAGCTTATAGAACAGCGCACAATAACGCGATTGATGATTCTGACCCTACAGTCATCTATATGTCTTTAGCTAAGGTCCAGTTTTACAATCGCGGTTCAAGTTTTTAACCCACCCAGTTTGACAGATTAGCTATGGAAATCAGTGGTTTAAAAATCTTAAAAAAGTTGAACCACGACTGGCCCTAGGTCCCGATAATAGGTATGTTTGTTAACAAGATTCGTCGTAAAACGTTGTGTGACGAAGTAAAACGTTTCTTGATTTCGGGTTTGTTAGCTCAAAAAAATTGCAAAAAGAGAGCACAATAACGGAGAGAAACATTTCCAATCTATTGAAAACCTGCAACTTTCTGCTACTCAAATTTCTGGTTGCAAGAAGTTTAGCTTCTGTTAAAATGGAAATGTGATGCTTTTTGTTGTTGCTTTTTGGGGGTTGATTATTCAACGGAATGCAAACATGAAAAAATGAAATAAAACTCTTACTTTTTAGTGTTCCTCTTTGTTATTTTACACAATTTAAGTTTAAGTAAACTTTATAACAAGAATTGTTTGAAAATTCACAATTGATATTTTGTTTTGATACAAAGTGAAATAAATTGAAACACCGCGTTTGTAGCAATTTTGTCGCTCTCTTACAAAACTTTGACAGGTTTTAGACAACGTACAATAACCGATATTGCGCAATGATATTGAGTGTGTAAGGGCAGATTTGCGCAATTATTCCGGTTTGCACAATATATTGAGGAATATGAGAAATTTTTAATATTTGTTAAATTGTATGCAAAACATTTCACGCAATATATTGTGTCGTGTACTTCACAAAAATTCAACCCGCTTGAAATGAGGCGTCCTAAATTGTGTACCTATGTAATATAAACATAAAAACAATAAAAAAAAAAACAATAAAGTAAAACTGATTACGATAATCGTTAAGTAATCAGAAGTTCTTGGTGTTTTTTTTGGGCCAGTTGTACAATCGTGGTTCAATGTGTTTCAAATATTTAAACTCCTGATTTCCATAGCTAATCTGTCAAAATTGGTGGGTTAAGAACTTGCACCACGATTGTACAACTGGTCCTTAGTTTTAACAATCTGAAATAAATAAATAACAAAATTATTGTTGAATACTGTGTTTTGTTTACGTCCTCGACCATAGGTGCCACCAACCTTTAAGCAAAAAGTGTTGCGGCATCACATTTCACGCCAAAACTTTCCAGGCATTCCAAGATTTTTTCTTCACTTTTATGTTCTCTTTAATTACTGACCTATTTATCGATACTTTTCGTATCCACTTACCAATAAAACACGCCTATAGACTTATGTTGTTGTTGCCGTTATGTGTTGTTGTATCACGACTGTTGTCGTTTTTTTCACACAAGTCTATATGAACTTGCACAAAAATATGGCTATAGATTACAGCGTTAACGACACAATTACGTTTGTGGGAACGTCAGTAATGTTGTCGGCTTATTTCCAATGTCGTTTATTTCACACAAGTCTTTATGGACTTGCAAAAATACATTCTTACAATTTTGCATTTAACTGTTAACACGTATTCACGTGTAGAAAAGCGCATGTAAAAGTACGATTTGATGACCTGTGGTGCAGGCTGACCATTAAACCGCTTGCATCGATAATGTAGTTCGCGAATTTGAGCTAAAATTTTCTACCGGTTGCGCTTTCAAAAAACGCTTAAAAATAAAGCACCAACTCACACACATGCATAAAATCTTCTGTCATTAATTTGTCATCTGCGCTTTTGAAAAAAAATCTTTCACAGGAAAAAATGGTAGTTCGTATCCGTACAACTTTTCCCAACCGGCCGTGAAAATTAAAATTCTTTTTAACAATCATAATATTCACATTGGTTTTAGTTTCAATTTAATTCTAAATCGATTTAAGAAATGCTTCATAATCAAATTGAATAAAATGTGTGGCATGTGAATTTGTGCTATAAGAATCTCAAATCAAAATTGTTAAAGAAGAAAAAAAAAACAAGTGAAAAAAATCTTCATTTTGATTTTTTCTTTACACATCCAATTTGTATAACGATTTCAGGAATTAATAATGAATTTGGAACAGATAATGTGAGTTTTTCCTTGAAATTGATTTGTTCAAAAAAGAAAGTTAAAACTGTTTTTCCTTATTTAGTTTTTTTTCTTTTCTTTTTCATCTTCTGTTTGTGCGACATTAATAATGAACGTCTTGTCTGGTGATTGCAATCGTTGTCGTCGCGGCCTCCCTCAACCTGCTTCATGTTGATTTTTTTTTTCTTCTGCCACCTTCCCTTTTCCAGTTAGAATTCGACATTTTTAATATATGTATATATTATATATAAACCGTAATATTTATCATTCATTTGTGATAAAACTGAAAAAGTAGCACTACCAAACTTCGATTTTTATTATCCAATCCTATTGATCGCATAAAAAATAAGGTGTTCATTTATTGTATTATGTACATATATTATATAGGTATAATATTTGTATTGTGGATTTAAGGTTCTGTTTGGATTAATTTGTTTTGTTCATTGATGTACTTCCCTTCCATGCAGTGTGAAGGAACGAATTATTTCATTGAAATCAGCGGTATCATCTTAATAGATGTTTCACTGGCACATATGTAACTATAATCCCTGAGTATTATATTTTTGAATTTCTTTTATTTTGTCAAGTGGCTTTGGAATCTTTAAGTGCTACTGATGCACCTACACTATTATTGGAAATTTCGATGGAGGATTAATGAGTTGAGCATAGTAAAAGTGTAATAACACAGTGAGGCCTGCCAAAAAATGAGCGTATTGTATTGAGAATTTGCATATACAGTACATACCTACTTTTTATATATACTAACTTAAAAATAAATAGTGGTTTTCTATTGTTTTTAAAATGTTGGTAACTTAACTCAACCTAAGAAACAAAAAATAAAATTAAAATATAAGGTGCAAAATATAAGGTTCAACACTCTTGGGTTGAATTTGAATCAATTAAAATTATGAATTTAAACGACATGCTAAAAAAATTAACGTGCCCGAAATACACAAACGCATGAAAACCTACATTGTTTATAAAAAAAAATAGGTAGGTATCAAAATTTGATATTATTTCTTTTGATAGAGGATGACACACAATCAGAGAGGATATGAGAATCTGTTCTGTATTTTACTCGAACTCCATTAATACTTATAGATACCAAAGCGGTGATGGCGTGTAAATATTTAAAATAAAATTTGGGTAGGTACGAAAATCATTTTAAATGTTTTGCACTTTTCTAGAAGTAACATGATAGTTTCAAAATGCTGCATCAACTAATTTGACTTATCGAGCAAAGAGCATAGGTACCCACAAAATTTATTTTGTAAATGGCATTGACGACACAATTAAACTTTTAACCGCGTTCTCAATTGAGGTCGTCCAGATTCATAATTAAATCAAAACTTTCCCATTTCACCTACTGATCTTCTTCAGAAAAGGTCCGGTTATGGTAGTATGTTCCATTTTAGAGGACTAGTGAATGCTAGTTTTCTATGTCGCGATTGTACCGAAACGTTGTATAATAAAATAATATGTCTTTTGGCCCTGTCCAAACGTTTCTCGTTAGTACTTGTCGGTATTGGCTAAATTTGTCGTGCTGTATTTTATTCACTTTGTTATTTTTGACTTGAAGGCTTCTTAAAATCTTCTTGCAAAGCATATTCATCTCAGTTTGCTTATGCAGGGAAACTAATTTTCTGAGAAAAGTCTTTCCTCTCTTATTTCCTTGTTAGTTCCAAAGAAACAGCTTAGCAAGAGTAATTCTTCGTTGGAGAAAAACGGCGACACACTAAAAGACCACTAATAAGTATGTATTATGTGATTCCATATTAATAGAAGTGTTCCCTTTTTATTTAAACAATTTGGAGTTTCTAATAAAGTAATTAAGACAGTGAATCTCTACGTTCTTCAGATCACTGGTCATCGAAGAAAAAAAGGTTCCGGAAGCAAGCCAATGCACCTATTTCTCCTTAAAATAAAAACCTGTTCGCTCTAATCACTCGTTTGATTTCAGATAAAAAAAAGAGCCATTATCTTTCTGGGTTGCATCACTTCGTAAGGGACAAAATTTATGAGCTTTATTATTGTTTTTTTTTTTTGTTGTTTATCCTCAGGAGGGAATCTTTTTTAATTCTCTTTCTTCGAATCAACTTTAAAACACCAAAGTCCAAGCAACTTAAACTTGTTAAACAAAACAAAATTTATTATCTACAAAGTAAATACTTAACAAGTCAAACTTGTTGCAATAACTCTCAACTAGCGTTTATATTCCACATCAATATTTAATTTTGTGTCAGCCTCTTAGTCTACATCATTGTACACGATATCTATTAAATGTTTCTATTAGAATTAGAACAGAAGAAAAAGATACACAAAAGAAAATAATATTACAGTAAAGAGAACACGAAAGTAGTGAAGAATTATAAATATTTTATATTGACATCAATTGAAAACCGTAACTTACTTGTAACGACAAAAATGCAATTAAATGAACGAAGAGTTAAGATAACTTTGTTTAAACTTTAAAGTGTATAAAGTGATATTACCCAGGTATAGATATATGAAGAATAATGATGTTTTTTTTTTCAATTATATATCTAAAAACACTTTGAACTGCTTTATTACTTTGGAAACTGATCTAGAACCACTTTATATACAAATTTAACTTTTTTTTCGATTATAGGTAAGGCAAGTTATGCATTCGTACAAAAAAAAAATTATTCAGGTAGTCAAACATAACATTACGATGATAGAGAAAAAGAAAAAAAAGGGGCAAATCTGGGTGCCTGGCTGTATGTGCATAATGCATGTATCGACACCTACAGGCTAAACTGTTGGGCCGATTTTCATAAAACTTGGTAAAAATTATTTTGTGAGTAATATTCCCGGAATTTTTTTTGTATCCTAGGTTTTAAACAACGGTACCTACCTAATAAGCTCTTCCTATAATTCCATTTTCTCTAGTTTTTATAAAATTTTGTATGAGTGATTTTCGAAAAATCTTATCAACGGTACTTTTTTTAAAGGTACAGATTATCTTCTAAACATCTGAAATGATGTTGACGTAATTTTATATGTTCTAAAATTTATCCTAAGCTTATGTTACTTAAATCCTGCAAAAAAAAAAAATTTGAAAAAAAAGTATTTTCCGAAAAGTTTGTTTTTTAGATTCCATTTGTCTTGAAAAAAAATCCGATAAATTTTGATAAAATTTTATGAGTTCGTTTATCGACGGTCAAAAGTCGACAAATTACTCCGTCGTTAACACGAAGGCAACTTGCCACAAAAGCAAGTTCGTACAACCCAGTCGTGTACTTTATTTCTTCAGTATTAGGCGTTTTTGATTTTAAGCTCGGAGCAGTGCACTGAGATGTCAAAAATAGATCTGTGTTTCTTTTTTCGCTCCGACTTCCGAGCGCTCAACTTGTGTTTCAGAGCGCTCTATGAGCTTATGATAAAATGAAGGAGTAGACGCAGTACGAAGTAGAGCACGGACAACTTCATAGTTTTCATGTTATTTGACAGTTTGTGAGTTGATTTCTACTGATATGACAGTGAAGTACTCAAGTGTGTTTTTTAATTAAATCAGAGCGCTCGTAGAGTACTCTGCTCTGAACTTACTCAATAAGTTGAGGCTTCACTCCGTGCTCTGCTCAGAGCTAAACAAAAAAAAAGCCTGTTGTTAATGCAATGTTTCTTAAATGTTAATTTATTAGGTAAATAACGTTATTTCTTTATTCCTTAAATTCATGGTTTGTGTGTATGTATACAGAAACAAGCCAGGAAAAACAACAACAACAAATCGCACCAGTATTAAAAAACTTCAGTAATTAAAATAAGTTAAATTTTAATATTACAAATAAAAAGTAAAATAAAATATTTTTTTTCTCAAAATTTTATTTTTTAGAACCAACGAAAAATCGATTGCATATTAACTTCATGTTGTAAAATTCAAATGAGACTTAGAGGAAAGCCTTTTTATTATATGGTTATGTGATACATGTAGTCTTATGAGATCCAATGTATCGCCATGACCATATAACTACACGGGTTCCTAGAAGTGATTTTACACTGACGTATTCCTGAAGTTCACTATTATGTTAATTAATGAAAATAAAGAAATTTGATGTTATTTCAAATTTGGTAAACTTTAAGTAATAACAGTATTGTAATACCAGTGCGAAATCTTAGTCCACGTACACAGAAGAGTCGGGCTGAATGGTACAGAAGAAAATTTGACAAAAATGCAGAGGAAGGTCTCCCGGGGCAACTTGTAGCTAGTGAAACTGGCAAAGAAATCAGAGAGGTAGAACTATAATGCGCATGAGCTTGCATCAGCTACTGTCAAAATTAAACGAACTGTTTCATCATGTTTATACAAACATGAAAAATAACTGTATTGCACATGTAAAAACCACTTGTTTTCAGTTTCTTTTATTTGTGCATAACTTATTGATTTATAAAAAAATCCGATCATTTATTGCAAATTCATAGTCTCTTTGTGTAAAATTTCTTAAATTAGCTGTCAAATTTACATACATACATTCGCGAGCGATTCAGATCGCACAACTCATTCATGAGTAGCTCATGCTTAATGAAACTCTGCGATTTTGACAGTAGCTCATGCTTACTCATGCGCATTATAGCTGGGCCTTACTGATGGGATACAAAAAAAAACGCAAAACTTAGGTAGTATAAGATTCAAGTTAGAGTTGGACAAAGCGGAGCTTATTAAATGATGAAGGTGGTTTTCTATTATCAATAACTCATCTATGCAGAGAGAACCAACCCGGAAATGACCTAAAGCATTCTTATCCACCTTTAATAATGTCCATGCACTATACATCAGAACATAATACAGGGACATTTTAGTTGCCCGAGAGAGAAGTTTGCTCTGCAATTGCCTTCTTAGCCAAAGAATGAGCGATTAGCAAGAGTAATACTTCGTTGGATCTCAGCGAATATGTGTTAAGTCACTGAGATGATTTGATTTTATTTTCAATTTTGTGATTGTATGAATACTGAATAGCCTCTTTTAAAGAAGAAGCCTCACTGGCTTTTGTCCCAGTCTACTAAATGAACTTCATTGCATCTCATAGAAAAATCAATATTCATGATTTAAATTTTTCTGCGTAATTTATTTTCTCTCCATTGAAAAAAAAAAGATATTGTTTTCTAAAGGGTTCTTTAGTTTTTGTTGATTAAATTTTGTTTCACTAAATATAAATTTTTTCTTCACGATTTTAAAAGCCAAGGATGCATTAAACTTTTTTTTCACCCAGCAGTTCTGCCCTTTAAGCCCATTGTAAGCATTCGTTGTTATTGATTTTGATTGCACTTGTAGCTGTATGGCAGGGTTAGCACAATACACAAAGAATGTTTTTTTTTAATGTTTCCATTCAGAAGATGCAACTATAGTAAATTCATTGCAAATAAGCATCTGAGTTTTTCAGGTCAGTGTATTGTTAGTAAAAATTGATAATAGAAGTTCTTTTTATCTTATTTATTAATTTATCTTGAATAGGATTTACTTTAGATAAAAGATAATTGAAATATGGTTTAATCATTGTAATGTAGCTCAATGAGTTTAAAATGTAATCTAAGAAAAAAAAAATTACTTTGATGTTGAGTCCCTTCGAATAATAAATATAAATCCAATTCAAAATAGAAGCAAACGCAACCATTATCATTTTGGGGTCAAGGTACGACTCCACGTAAGAAAGGATATATCGCTAGAAAGCAGCTGCATCGTAATCGGATGGTATTTGTGTCACTTCAGTTTCTAACATCAAGATAGCCATAACCTTTGTGATCATTCTAAACAGTAAACGGTTATGGAAACTGGAACGGCTACTGAACTTTACAAGCACTAGAAGAAAAGAGAAAAACACTGATTCATAGAAAAAAGAAGAAACTACCAAAAACTATGATGATGCGTCATGCATCAAATCAGTGTGAATTTAGATCAGTATTCTATTTTAATATCGACGATATATCAGCCTTACGACACATACTAAACTGACTAAAAAACATCCAATTCGATACACACCTCTTTATCGATCTAAAGTCTGCTTACGGAAGCCTTATATGATAGAGATTGAGATGAGCTCTACAGAACAATGTTTAACCATAGTACCCAACAAACTTGACAGTCTGCGCATTTGAGGCTTTAGTTGAGCATTCAGCGAGACCTTTGATGTCTTTGATACTTTTCTAACGTTTTTAACACATTTTTTTTGTAAATTGTTTTTTTTTTTTTTATTGTGGTTTGAATCAATTATAAAAATCTTAACTTTGATATAATTTTTCATTACAGGTTCCCAAAAAATGTCAATAACTGTACAAAAATCAAAGGATGAGGAGGAACATCTTCCCACAGCGCAACTCATCACAACTAACATTGATGTAAAAGCCCTACTAACGGAATCAAATCGTAGCAGTCAATTGATATCTAGTGATTTTAAACAACGCAAAGCTTTGCTTTCTCTTAAAGCGGCGCAAACATTCAAATCAAATAAAGCATTTAAATGCAAAAACATTCTAACTCTTAGCAATACCAATACAAATCAAATACAAAACTTCAAAGAAAATAACGAAAATAATGTCCAGTCAGAATTAGTTGATGAAATAAGCATCGTCACAGAAGCTGCAGCACCATCATCATCATCGTCATTTACAGCAACCGAAGAACGACATGCCTCATGGTCACGAAAGAAAATTCCATCGTTTTTAAGACGTAAAAAGTCATATGGTGTCAGCGATACCATAAAAGAGAATTTTCTTGTGCCTGGTGCATACACAACTAATGACCATACCGAAGAATCAGCGATAAAAAACTTAGTTGAATTGAAGATTGCACGTCCTGCAACAAAACTCTCGCTTTCATTTAACCCTCTCGCCGAGAGTGGTGGGACTAAAAGACAAGCAGATTCTCAGTTTTCTTTAACAAACGAAGCAGTTAAACCGAAGAAACTTTGCAGCATGTCGTTGTATGATCGACATTATCAACAATCTGACGACAGACCTGTCAGCAATGGCTATCTGCAATCAAGGACACAATCATCGCTTGGACACAATGACGACAATAATTCGTTGACTAATGCAAACAACTACTATTCGTCTTCCGCGACGCTGTTGTCGAGTGCAAATGGCAGCGCCAATGCAATCGTTCAAGCTCCTTCAATGGCTTCGTTATGCAATATTGGAAATACATGCTATCTGAATTCGGTGGTGTACACGCTACGCTTCGCTCCGCTTTTCTTGCACAATCTTCATCATTTGGTGGTTGATTTGGCTAATATTCAGCAGAATATTGGAAAACATCGAGCAAAGAGTTCTTCCCTAGGTAGAAATATTAGCGGAATACATATGGAAAATGCTAGAAGTTGGAGCAGCAAGGATCTGGCTTCTTTGGAAAATTATGGACAATGTGATACGCAGAAATCTAGCCAACAAGTGGCAACTGAAAAACTCCATGAGTTGTACCAGAATCTGCATCGTAATGAGATCTCTGAAATGACTGAACCATTCCATGCGGATACATTTCTGCACGCGATTCAGGAAGTGAGTGCAATATTCGAAGGCAACCAGCAACAGGATGCCCATGAATTTCTAATGTGCGTATTGGATAGTATACGAGAAACGTGTCAGTCGTTGATAAAAGCAATATCCGATTGTCCAGATGTGATAGTTAACGGGTAAGTTGATATTACTTTGTATTGCTCGTTCTAAATTCCTTTCTCTATCCATTGTACCAAAACAATTCTTTCCTATCTTTCTATTCCTTCTAACTAGTGTCTTGCAACACCTGTTGCATTTAAAAGGCAATGTGCCTTACAGACACAGTTAAAATATTATTATTATTATTATTATTATTATAACATGTAACAACAAATAATCATATTCATTATCTTTATAGCTGCGTTAGTCTTCCAGAACAAATAACGGACTCGCCTCCCGAACAAAACCACATTAATCACAACAGCAACATTAATAACAATAACAATAGCAGCAGTAATAATACGACATCAAGCAAAAGTAACAGTAGTAGTTTAAGTACAGCAAACATCATGAAAACAGCTCTTTTCTCACGAAAACTCAAACGAAAAGATGAAGCTAAAAATTCCAAAAATCAACGATTACAGTCACCACTCAAAGATAAAACACAACAACAAAGTTCTCAACAACATCAACCTAATGCTGTGACCATAAATAGTGGTGGTATATTTGTAAATTCTGGAAGTGATGTAAATGATTTGAAGAACTCTTCTCCCTCTGGTGATGATGAGCTTATGCCAATTGGAGACAAAGAGCGACTAGCTGAAAAAATAAAAAAGCTGGGGTTAGATTTTTTCACAGAAGACTTTGAGGGCATGACTGTTTCAACAACAAAGTGCTTAAGCTGTGAAACAGTAACTGAACAAAAGGAGACTATGATTGATATTGCAGTACCTGTACCCATATCGGGCTATACTGACACCTCAAACCATTTTATACAGGTAAGGTAATGTATTTGACTGATTTTGTGTATATTTAATTTGAATTTTTATGTTAGAATTCTTGCATTACCCGCGAGTATTTTCGCGATAAGAACAAATACCGTTGTGAACAATGTACTGGTTATACGGAAGCTATTCGTTCAATATCTTATGAGGTCCTACCTCGACTACTGGTCATTCAATTAAGTCGATTCTCCGGTGGAATGGAGAAGATTAACAGCTACATACCAACACCGTTCACAATGCAGTGCTTCTGCGCAAAATGTGAAAAGAAGGACTCTAGCAACAAACTCCACGCCTACAAGTTATACAGTGTGATTACGCATGTGGGTGCAACAATGTCCGTTGGGCATTATATCGCATACACATGTTCTATAGATTGGGCAAGCGATTACATTAATTGTCCTAAGGACAAACGTCGTCACCAGTCTTGCAATGGCTCCCCGAATACTTCAAGCTCAGCAGCTTCCGCATCACGACCTCAACCTTCCTCATCGTCTTCCCTAACAACGGGAGCTGGTATTATTATTAAGAAAATGAAATTTGGGCGCAGTAAGGCATCAAGCAGTGGTGATATGTCCAAGATCATGAAAAACGTCAACGGCATAACTAGCAAATCTATCACCAATGGCATAGAGAAGCTAAGCATGAACACCACTTGTCACAGTGTTGATTGCTGTGCATCAAGACTGCGAACCAATAATAGCCGCAGTTCAAGTTACTCTTCATCTTCCAACAGCTACAGCAATGGACCTAACACAAATGGCGGCTGGTCCGATCTAGTCGATGAACCCAGTAGTCAACCCCAGTTAAATGGTTCCCACAACAACAGCAGCTACAGCTACATGCCAGGATACGGAAGCACTGGCCGATCAAAATCGAATTCCTCCAGTAATGCCGAACCGATTTGGTATATGTGTGACGATGACAAAATCAAGGCGATGACACAACGCGAGTTTGAAGAATTGCTTTCTCCAACGAGAAAAATCACCATCACGCCCTACTTGCTCTTTTATGCACGATTAGATCTGCAAAAGCAATCAGCCGCAAGCGATTGCGGTATGTGAGTGCGAAGGAGCTGAGAGCTCACTGGGACTATATAAAAATAATCATCATTGTTGACCAGTTATTAAATATTATTATAAGCTTTACCAATATTCGATACATATTCATTGAGATTATCTTTTTGCTTTTTGTGTCCTTTAAACTGAAGTTGACTCTAATTTTTTTTTTTGTGTAATTGTTGATGTAATCATTAGAAGACTTTTTGTGTTGACATATCATTTCTATTTTAAGTTTTCATTAAGGACTGTTTAAACATAATATAGGCATATATATACATACAAACAAATATAAATTATCTCGTACTATTTTACAATACTTAACTATTTGGCAAAATTTAACAAACAATTCGTTTAAGTTGTAAGTTAATGTTTAACATTTTTTGCGTGAATATATTTTGTTTTAACATCGTTTACAATATTTTTGTTGGTTTCTTTTTATTTTTCTACCTTTTGTTTTCTTTTTATATAACTTGTGAAATATTTATGTGGGGTATATTTTTCAATAGACTGGTTTGTTTTCAATTTCAACAGTGCATTCAACGGGAAACGAAGGCGATTAAGAAATAATTGAATATTTCATGCAATGAAAGTATCAGTTGCGCAAAAACTATAAAACTAAAACGACAAATTGGCTCGAAACGGACGGGAAATCTATGCCGAAATACACGTTGCGACAAAAAACACTGACGAATTACCCCATAAATAATAATAATCAAACATGACATTATGATTGTACAGAAGATTTTGGAAGAAATCGGTTCCGACAATTCTATGTATAACTAAACGGTTGGGTAGATTTTCCTTAAACTTTGTACTTGGTATTTTTAGAATTGGTGACTTATTACAAATATGTACGTTGGGTTTTGATCAGTATTTGTTATCAGAAGTTTCCTTTGGAGTGAAAAACGGATATATAGCTCAATTTGTGCCAGTCCAACTTCTTTTCGAATTTTTCGAACCGAAGAACAAACATTTTATTTCGAGAGAAGTTGAAAAAGAGTAACAGTTTTGTTTTATTATAATTATACCAAGTGTGGTACAATGTACTAATGAAGAGCGGAAAACTGCTCGAAATGCATCAATATAAAAATTAAGTTGAAGCGATTTAAGTTATTTATGTTAAGTTTTTGTTTATTTTGAAATTTATTGTTTAATGTACTGGGACTTCAGCTTCTATCCAGTAAATATTAATTGTTAAATGTTGTATGATTTATAGCTTTGTCTATTCAACTTTTATCTTTCAGAGCAGATATGTATTTTACTTCCTTTAAATTTATGGCTAAGAAACTTTTCAAAACCACAAATGGCAGTTAGAGTTTTTGTTTGCATTTGTACACTTATTTTACAGCTTGCTTAAACAATGTAAACATTTATGAGCAATTAATTATTTAGTGCCGTTTGCTAAAATGATACTTAAATATTTCCATTCAACTTAAATTGTTAAGTAGCAGTTTATGCAGAGGAAAAAAGTACTAAATAAGAGTTTATGTTGAACATAAATGCTTAAGTTTCGTTTCGGAGAATGGTTTAATATTTTAAGTTGTTTAAACAAAGTTACATAATACAATTATGATGGATTTAATTGTGTATAAAACTTTCAACTTGTATAAAAATAACAAAAAATGATGAAAAGTAATAATTTTTATTCTGGAAACAAAATTAAAAAAAAAAAAAAATCTTTCATTAAGGGTACCTCTACGAGCGCCTACATAAACGAATTTACTCTTCAAAAGGCTTTCAGATAAAAAATATAATTAAAACAAAAATATTTAAATTCTTCATATTTATTAAAAAATAAAAAAAAAGTAAATTGCAAATAAAATATTATTTATGCAAACTTTAATTGTCATTATACAGCAAAGCGAAATAAAGCAAACGTATTCTATCAAAGCAATTGCTAAAAATTACATTTGAATAATTTGAGATTTATACATTACAAGTTGTTAAATATATTTTAAAATAACTTATCACACATAGTTATAGACAAACAGAAAGCTAAAAAATAATAAAAAAAACAGTACCTAGCATCAATAGATACAAAATAAACACTCATTATATAGGAATATACTTTTACCTTGTATAAAGCTATAAAAAAAATCCGTTCTTTTTCCTTAAAAGTTATTTACCGATAGTACCTATAGAAATAAACTAAATAATTGCTGTATAATATCAAATTCAGTGGGCATGATTCTTAAGAACTATATTTAGAAAACAAAAAGGATAGGTATATAATATATTAAAATATTTTATGTCCATTTTATCCCCTATAATTTCAAATTTTAGCATGAGACTAAAATTTTATAATAAATTGATATCTATAGAAGTTATAAAATCATTCTTTCTGTGGCACTGTCATGCAATATTAACCAGTTTTAATAGCCAACAAACATCGTCGTAGACAACAACCACATCGGACGAAATGCTCTGTAGATGATAATAATTCAAATCACATTAAATTCCGATTTAGACAGCAATGTCCAATGAGGAATCAAGAATCGCGTAGAATCATTGAGTTTATATGTATAGAAAAATCATGTATAAGTTTCAAATACTGCTCGTACGATGTCGTTACTATCGACTTGTTTTTTTTTTTTACTTTGTAGCAATTATTCTTGAGTTAAAAGGCAAAAGATATAAAGAAAAAGAAATACAAATGTATGCAGAAGAATTTTGTTTGGTTCGGTTTGAGTGATTTTCGTTACAGGGAATTAGGGCAATAATAATTACTCATTTAGTTACATCTACTTTGTTAAGTTTAAAACCATCTTGATTCCTCTATGTGTATAAACTCAATGGTAGAATCTATTGCTTCGAGAACCTATGCCACATTGGGCTATTTCTAAAAGTGGCACTTGCATCGATGAATTTTAAAGGCTTACCGTTCACAGTATCTGTGAAATCAACACATATTAAAAGAAAAGATGCAAAAAATTTTCTCCCTATGATCTGAATGTTGTTAATGGCGGACATCTGTATAGAATCAGAGCAGAACTTTAAAATTATAGGATATTATGCTATTTACTGTAGGCATAGCTATGTTAGTTTTGAATAATTACATTCAGTGATTCAATACCTGTTATGGTTCCATTCCGAAAAATTATTGTGGTTCCGAAAAATTCTTTTTCCATGTCCTGTTTCACAAACTAAAAGTATGCTTTTTTCAGTTTCATAAAATCATACTTTCGTCGCTTTAACCTCGAAAAGAAAGAAATAAAGTTAACTCATTTTTTGTAGAAGCATACTGGTACATACCTTAACATTTTAACATTGACTTAAAAAAATTGTAAAATGACGGATAATAACACCTAGATATCTACTAGAACTAGATAATTTAATTTTGGAGTGCTAAACATGGAAATCTTCAATTTGATGCTTATCAAATGCTTTAGAATAATTGTCAAGCGTGCCATACACGATGAACATTTTAAAATCAGTCCATTAAATATGGCGAAACACATTCGAGCCAGTTCCACTCCCCCCGGGATCCGCCACTGGTTCCAAATATAGGTGATCGTTGCAAATACTGGCATTACGCTTATAGAGATTAATTTTTGGAGAATTTAGAATTAAGATTCTTCCGTGTGTTTTTTGTATATGCTAGTTCGTTAAGTTTTTAAATATTTTGATTTCCGCCGATTTAAACACCCACATTAATGTCTATTTGAGGTCAATTGTATCGAAATGGCATGAGTGTGTTAAAAATCGCCAGAAATTGGCACCTTTTAAAATTAAACGACCACAGGAACTGTTAAATAGGAATGATTTAATTATTACATTTATTTTGGAAAAAAAAAGTTCAACTTAACATTTGGTTTGCCTTACTAGTCTCAAGATAAAAGAAAATAATACAGTTTTCGCACAATTCTCACTTATTATTTATTTTATTTTAATTAACTAAAATTCACTATTATTAAAATATAAATGTATTGTATTATGTAGATATTTAAATTCGAAACGAATTAAAAGAGACAGGAAAACAGAGTTTACCAAAATTATAAATAAATTTAATTAAAAATTAGATGCATAAAACTGATATTATAAATATATAAATACCTAATAGAATCTGCATTGTAAGAATTTGTCAATGAGGTCAAGTTCAGATAAATAAACACACACGTATGCATTTAATAAGTATAATAATAAATTCTTATTAAAATAAATATGAATGGGATGTAATGGAATACAAATAAAATTTAAAATCCATGCTTGTGAGTTTACTACCATAAAAATGTATATTATTATCATTGTAATGTAATGAATCAAGAATGAAAAATATTTATTTATATAACTACATATATATATTCTATAACTATATATATTATTTAATTAGAAATAAAATAACCATGTTTATTCATTAACATACAAGTGAGAGTATTATTTAAATAACAAAAAAAAAAAAAAAAAACATGCATATCCCATTCCATTTTAGAATTTGCCTCAAAATAGTAACGAGCTGAAAACACTTGTAAAATTGTTGGGCTCACAACGGGATAGCTGTGGACACTATGGACACACAACAAGACGAGATAGCGTTGGACACTGGCTTCGCACCGAGATAGTGGTCACTATGGATGTAATCACACCGAAATAGGGGATACTATTATTGGAAACCTGGAAACCCACGTCACATCTGGGCCCTAAGTCTTGAAAAAATTCTGGGAGTTCTTTTTATAGTACTAGGAATATATAGGGTAGAGGTGGCATTCTCCGACAGTATGGCAGCTCTGACAGTCACCATTATATCTGGGTGTAGACATTCAAAAGATCCGTTAAAAAATGTGAACGTGCTCTTAATCATTATAATATTATTCATTGACGAAACGTCGAACCAAAAATTAACTGCTTCATTTTTTGACCTGTTGCCCGTTTGACAATTCAAATACTTGATATATCAAAGGTCACATACATCACATGCATACATATACTTAGTCATTGTAATCACATATTAAAAGATTCACCAGTCTCAAAGTAAACCCCGCCAAAGTGTGTTATGATTTTTTGGGCAGTTAGCTTCTTAAGATTTTTGTAATTTTGTTTTGAATAGTATTTTCTAAAAAATATACTTTAAGAATACAATATTAATATTGATTTTTACTTTAGTTATAAATTTGAAATATCTGTCTTTGTTTAAATACTAAAAAATACAAAATGAAAAAACACCCTACGGGACACTTCCGACATTGCAAAATTTTTTTATAGTTTATTAAAAATAATGCTAAAATCTAAAGAACTTCACTATCCGATGAATCATATTTGATTCACCACGGTTAGCAGCGTCCATGTATCTCTAAACAAACATGACACTCCATTTTCACCACACAATATTGTTTTTTTTTACTGCCGCGAATTTTGTTATGACAGGACTCACTTTGTACGTTTTCAAAGAACCAGAATAGGCCCCCAGAGCTTATTGACATTTTGTGAGAAAATGAAAACAAAAAATCAAATATTTAAAGCTCTGTTGACTGCTTTTTGTGTGGCGTCCTCCAACGCGGCGCTTAGAACGTCTTGTCAAAATGATTTCAACGCCGCATTAGAAATGCGTTCTGTTTGCCGAGGGCTTGTCTTTAAAAGTCCCATATTCTTCGAAAAAAAAACTTCATTTGGATTTTAAGAATCCAACCAGCCATAACTACCTTATTTTTTATTTGCTCAATAAGGCAAGTATTGTTTCGTGTAAAAAATTTTTTTCGAGGTTTTAATCAAACCTGACATTACGATAATAGAGAAGCCTAAAAAAGCAGGTTTCGTCATGCCGTCCGTCGGCCTGTCTGTGCGGATATGCGTATGGCGTATGTGCGTATGTGCGTATGAGCGGGTGTGCGTATATATGTGCGGTTATCTGTTCACCGATCTACACCCTAAACGGTTTGACGGATTTTCTTCAAACTTTGTGTCTAGCACTTTTGGTTTTTGTTTTAGCCTGGCTATAACGGGTACCTCCTATATAACGGTTTTAGTTTTTACAAATTTCGTCGAAAACGGTTCGAACGAATTCGATAAAACTTTGTGTATGTGATATTTTTAGTAGTTCTAATATAACTGGATTTCAGGTTTTTTTCCTAAAAATGCACATAACGGAGTTTTGGTGTTAACGGTTTTTAACAAATTTGGCCATAAATTGATAATGGCTTACCCGATTTCATACCATATATAGTGTTAACATTTAACATAAGATGGCATTTAAAGTTGTTGGTTAAGCAGCATACAACTTTACCTCACATTTAGGCCACTTTTCACTTTACAACATAATTCAGCAAATTACATTTTGCCAATCCAATAGTTTGCTACAAGAGCAAGTTCGTGCTACCCAGTCGGGCATTTTATTTGTGTTCATTCCCAGTTCAGTTTCCAAGGAATGCTTTCCAATAAATGTATAAGTATTCTATAGTATTTCCATCATTGTATATACATTTCTATAGTATTTTCATGCTGAATAATCACCGCCGGGCCATCTTAAGAAACTTTTGAAAAACACATTTTTAGGTTCGTGCATTTACTAGTTGTCTATTCAGGGTGAGTCATGAGCAATGCGACAAAATGCTAGGGCGTGTAGGTTGCGTTGAGACAAGAAAAAAATCGTATGGGAGGGGGGGTCTATTCCCCTCCGTTTAGCCGGGTGGGGCAATTTTCGAAAAAACTGACTTAAAATGGGAAAAAAATTATTTAAAATCAACGGCTTCATTTACAATGCTGTGCGATACGTTTTTGAAAAGCCAATAACTTTTTCTTTCATTCTGTGTTTAAATAAATCTATTCTAAGAAATAGTTTTTGAAATATTAATTTTCAAAGTCAAAATTAAAAAAAAAAAAATTGAAAAAAAGAATTTCAAATTCATTTTTTTCAAAATTTTACGTAATTAAGTGCTAATTTTAATTTCAAAATTCAATGCTGTTATTAATTTTAAGTCTAAATAAGAAAACCGGATGCAAAAATTTTATGTCGTTCTCAAGAAATTAAAAAAAAAACCAAAACCACCTTTTTCTAAGAAAAACATTTATTTTTATTGTAACGAAGCAATTTAAGAAGCATTAATCTTAGTTTTTTTTAGTTTTTTTTATTCCTTTTATTTTTACTATGTTTTTATTGGAAGTACTTATAAAAAATTCTCGATATGATCTCCATTGTTTAGAAGGCATAGATTATATCTCCTTGTAATGGCTTCACATAAGTTTATGCTTGACAAATTTTCCTGCAATTTGACTCCAGCGACTTCAATTCGTTCCTTCAGTTGTTCCAATGATACTATTTCCACTTCGTAAACATAATTCTTCATAAATCCCCATGCATAGAAATCTAGGGGAGTTAAATCTGGTGACCTAGGCGGCCATTCCGTGGGGCCCCTTCTTCCGATCCAACGGTCACTAAAATGATCATCCAGCCAGTTTCTCACCTGTAAGCTGTAGTGTGCTGGAGCACCATCTTGTTGGTAGATTAAAGTATCTGCTATAACCAATGGAACGCTGTCTAATAAATCGGGTAAAAGGTCTTGTAGGAATTGCAGGTATGATTCTCCATTAATAATGGAATTCAAAAACCGGGGCCCGATCACAGTGTGTCCAACAATACCAAGCCAAACATTACAACTAAAGCGGTGTTGTGATTTGTTTTGTTTTTTTTTGTGTGGATTGGCGCTACTCCAATAATGTAAATTGTGGAAGTTAGTAACCCCATCCCTAGTAAACTGTGCTTCATCCGTCCAGAATATTCTTCTAAAATTGTTTTGTTCGGTTTCATTTCTAAGTAGTAATGTTCTACAAAATTCGGTTCTCAATAACTTGTCGTTTGAGGTGAGTTCCTGAACAGGCGTAAAGTGGTACGGGTGTAAATTTTCCGCCCGAAGTACTCGACATGCTCTAGATTGGGACACTCCAAGCATAGTGGATATCCTTCTTGTACTGACGGAGGGATTATTTCGGACTAAATCCAGAATTCTTTCATCTAAGATTCTTGACTCATCAGAAACTGGCCTTTCGCTTATTCGATGCTCCAGCACTCCATGATCTCTTAGACGTCGGTGGATTCTTGGAAACGTGCTATGATGGGGACACCTCCTATCGGGATATCTTTCAGCGTACAGTCTTTCGGCTTCACGACTTCGACCATTAGCTAAACCGTAGCAGAAATGCATGTCAGTTAATTCTTCTCGGGTGTATGAGCTTGACATCGTTACGTGTTAATGAGTTAATATTCAAATTTGAAATAATTACTAAGCAAAACTGCAATGCCTTTTATTTATCTTGCGTTGCAATTTTCTTTTTTTTTTCATTAAAAAAAATGCGGTTTTATTGTCCCTATTGTCCCCATAACAGGTAGAACCCATGGGCTGCGGGCAGGCCAAGGCAAAAATATTGACAGGTCAGTTTTCAGAAGTTATCAATGAAAATAATATTAATCCAGGGTTATTCCAATACTATTTAATTTTATTACGTTCTCATAAAACTCCAATTAAAAAAAAAGTAAAAAAACTAAGATTAATGCTAAATAAATAAATAAATTGCTTCGTTACAATAAAAATAAATGTTTTTCTTAGAAAAAGGTGGTTTTGGTTTTTTTTTAATTTCTTGAGAACGACATAAAATTTTTGCATCCGGTTTTCTTATTTAGACTTAAAATTAATAACAGCATTGAATTTTGAAATTAAAATTAGCACTTAATTACGTAAAATTTTGAAAAAAATGAATTTGAAATTCTTTTTTTCAATTTTTTTTTTTTAATTTTGACTTTGAAAATTAATATTTCAAAAACTATTTCTTAGAATAGATTTATTTAAACACAGAATGAAATAAAAAGTTATTGGCTTTTCAAAAACGTATCGCACAGCATTGTGAATGAAGCCGTTGATTTTAAATAATTTTTTTCCCATTTTAAGTCAGTTTTTTCGAAAATTGCCCCTCCCGGCTAAACGGAGGGGAAAAGACCCCCCCTCCCATACGATTTTTTTCTTGTCTCAACGCAACCTACACGCCCTAGCATTTTGTCGCATTGCTCATGACTCACCCTGTATATTTTTTGCCAGAATTTTGTAATAGTTTTTTTTTGTTAGCAAAATATGTAATGCAACAACCTTTTAATAACTTGTTTTTTTTAGGGGGGCTCGGCGGGATAGATGGCCGATTTTTCTGCATTGAATTACTATTAAATGTATCTTAAGCGAGGGTTGTCGCCATAACGATTTGTTGCTATATATACAATGTAGGAATAGGTATAGCATGCATAAACATTTGTATGTAAAAAAAAAGTATAAACAATTTAAGGTTTTTGTTTAAGCCTCTAATGTAATTTGCATTGTAAAATATTTTCGTATACCAGTCTAAATAGTCACATAAAACCTTGGTTATAAATTCCATTATAGCCGATCAAACCAAAAATCAGTAAATCTCCTATATGACAACAACTATGCATGTTACTTTACAGGTTTATTCAATAAACTTTATTGAATCATGATCGGACATTGACCATTCCAAACTTTGTATAAGTATGTTTATTTACAATAAGTATCACACCGGCCACACGTAAGAAGTGTAAATGTAATGCATTTCCGTACTTGGCAAAGACCATAAATGAAGACATTGATTTTTATTTTAGAGTAGGTAATTAACTACTGTAACTTTATTAAATTATAAGTGATATTATGATTGAGACATTGAATCGATGGTTAATTAATCATTATAACCACTTTCGCCATTTATCTTTTTAAGGGGATATTAAATTTATTCAAATTAATCATTTTCAAAAGTAGGGCATTTACATTATATGTATATTATGTTTGTCTTTGTAGGTATGTTACCACCTACCTACTCATATCATATTTGGGTTACGAATATATTAATTGATAGATAGTTTCTTCCACTCCCAATTTTATTTCATAAAAGAAGATAATAACTTTGGCTCAATTGTTTAAAGTGCAATTTTGTGTTGTTATAATGTTACTTAATCTCCTTTTGGCCTACAGTCGCCCGGAATGAAATTTCATAAGCTTTAGACAAGAATGTTAAAAAGGGGCATATATGCATAAGTTAAGATAAACAAATATTTTAATTTCATGAAAAAGGTGATTTGTTGATTGGTAAAGTTTAAACAGCAATTGTTTGACTTTTGAGCCTATCGCGTTGCTGATGCAAGGGGACGATTTCCCTCCCCAATATCACGTATGTACGTACAAAATATACACACAGTTGGCTTATATACCGTCGATCGGAATTCTTTGTAATTTTTGCAAGCTAAAAAATTCATTCACCATTCCTCGGAATTGCAGGGAGAGCGAGAAGATGCAAGATACTTTTTGAAAAAGATACTTTTTGATTATAGTTATTTCAAGAAATGTTATTTAACTGCGGAGTTAAGAATTTTAGAAAATTTATCTATAAACTGTAGGTGAAAGTATACCGATTATGGAATATGAAACAAAATATAAACTCACTCATTTTCGAACCTATACAAAATCAAATTTTAATCAGTCTTTTACTTATATTGATAAAAGTACTAATTGGTAGAAGAAAACCAAAAATTAAAAATAAACTTGAACAAAAAGTAAAACAACACAAAATGAACAGATTTCAAAAAGTGATCTTAATTCCTAATAGGTATGATATGGACCACTAAGGATTTTGTATGGAAATTCGCATAACATAAGTTGAAATTCGATTTGATTTGCAGGATTTTTAAGCGACTATAAGGATTTGATTGGATTAAAATGGAGTAAGCCAATACAATTATTATTGTATATGTACATAATGTAGTTTGAAACGTTTAAAATAATAATGTAAAACTGCCATAACATTATCAAGCCGGAAAAGTGTTGCCAGAGTAACCCAAAAAATTCAATAAATTTCTTTTTTAAATGTTTTTATACTGTTTTTTGAGTTGCTCTGGAAACTCCTTCCCCTCTTGATAATGTTATGGCAGTTATATATTATTATTTTAAACGTTTCAAACTACATTTTAGTTGGGTTATTTTTTCGGCACTTTATAGCACTGTATTTTTGGTTTCCGGCCATTTCCGGTATAGCCATAATTGTTATTCATTAATGAGGAACCCTGAAGCAATAACTAGACAAAAATTCAGGCGTGCCAAAATTATATCTCAAAATCGTTCGCTAACTCTCGGACAATAATGAAATTAATAAAATATTATAAACTTTCAAATTGATGTTTTACCGGATCAACTATGTCCTTCTCCATCTTTTTGTCATCGAATAAGTCAATTGAATTGGCAAATATTTTTTGTTCATGCGTATACAGTATCACAAAAGTAAATAAATTGTTTTTTCAAATCCTTTTGCAACTGAATAGAGTTGAAAAAACTATATCAAAGTACAAATGATGTCCTTTTTCTAGCTGAGCTTTGAGTAAGGTCTTTGACTACCTACAAGAGCATCTAAATTCTACAGATACAATCTATATAACAATTTTAACATTGGAGGAAATTTTGAACAGCTTATCAAAAATGCATGATCGTTTTGGACGGTTGTTTGGTTTTCTCGATCAGATGAATTTTTCCCAGAAGCCATATAACGCAGTTCCTGTTCATCAAATAGCATAAAAACTGATCACGCAATTGCTTGGCAATTTTTTTCTTCGTGATTTGCAAAAAAACTAAACTGTCATTTCTGTATCAGTAGGAATATTTTACTGAAACGTTTTACTAATAGCTATAACTGGCTCCTTTATTGAAAGACATGGAAATGATATCAGTGTCAAAAATCAAAAATTTATATTTTTACGACAATCTAAAACCAAGCAAAATAATATCCAAAAGTATCTAGATGGTTTCTTTTAAAATTATACCCCTCACACAAAAATAGTTGTGATCTTACATAAAAACCTGCATAAATTATATCTTACAATAATGAAATTGACACTTAGGAAAAAAACTTACAACCCTTCATTTAGAAAAAAAACACATCTAAAATAATTTATTTAATATGAAAAAAGTTGCAGTTTTTTTTTATAGCAAGAAAAATATTACATATCTACTTTAGTAATAAGGATAGTGGATTGTTATCTAACTTGTTTTATATTGTACAAATACATAACTTGTATTAAAGTTAAAATAGTTTGCAATGGGTATTTAATATTTATTTCACTTTTATAGTTAAAGTTGAAATAAAGCAGGTATTTTTTTATTTTTCCCTCTTAATAATCAAAACCAAATACCTACATATATGTACATAAAAAAAACAACAAAAATCATCCCAAAAGTGTGTAAACTGAAAAATATTTTCAAAAGAAAACATGCATATGTAATTTATAATGGTGCCAATTATGCATATATTCTCTGCTTGATGTCTTCACACTTAAATCTCAAAATCATGCTGTGTTCTGTTAATACACTGTTATTAGTCGTCATCATCGAAATGCTATTTAACAGATAAGCTAAGCTGTCTGTGGGCCTCAGCTCTGTCTTTAACTTTCCTTGAACAATACCTCTTTTTCTCCCCTTTGGACAGTTCTCGTTCTCTTCTCTTTCTAATCAATATGCATCGAAGCAACTCACAAGTCACTATCATGCTGGGAGCTAGGGGACGGATAGTGAGATACTACGAGACTACGACGATACATCCAACAAACACCATCATGGTAACAAATTATATATTGTGCCATTGTGCGTATTCTTCAACAGGTGGCGGGGGGTACTTTATGGGTTGTGCACTACCAACCATTTCTATCATACCACTACCCATTAGGCGCTAGCTACCATGGTCTTAATAAATATACCCAGCTGTCGTATTTCAAGAACTAGATACTTCTTGTCAGCCGGCAGTCGCACAACGACTTTTTCTTCGTCGCGTCCGATAGTAGAATATAGTATAATAGTCACCGCCACCATTAACGTGTGTTTTAAAGTAAAAATTATTTTCTAGGATCAATTACGAGCAGAAGAGAGCAACATAAGTGTTAATTAAAAGGTTGGTGAAATTCAATTCATTAAATTAAAAAGTTATCACAAAGTTACAAATTTATTGCGAGATGAAAATAAATTAGTATGTTATACAGACTATGGTCAAGAAATATCTATATCTCGTAGATAATTACAATGCTCCTTCTATGTATAGAGGGGGAGTACACTCGTATACGCGTGAATTAATTAATTTGTTGTTATTGAACTTTTTAAATGTTCAATGCCATTTTAGTGTTTAGATATTAGTTATGTCATAAACGCGGTTTTCGAAACTAATAAATGAAGTTTTATTCCAGTGATTGACATTTTGAAGTATTTTTATTAAGTTATCTGTGTTGCAAATTTAAAATGAATGAGTAAATTTATCATAAAAAATATTTATTAAAACAGAATATTACTTTGTTGCGTATACGCCATAGTGTCCGGTACTAGTGAAAAGGTGTTTTTTTTTTTGTGTTTTAAATGCAAGAATATGCAATAAAACTTATCGTTTGTTAGAAAATAAACTTCAGTTTACATTATAATATTTGATACAATAAATATTATAATGTAAACAAACGATCTTGCATTGTAATGCCTATCTCTCGGTCTATCTACCATATGTCTATTTTAAAATCCTATATTGCTATTCAGTTTGATTCCATTTTGATTGCGATTATTTTTTTATTATGAAGTTGAATGCCGGTCTACCAGTAATTTTACAACCAGTTTTTATAACTAGTTTGCAGAAAAGGTTCTATGACCTTAAGTTAATTACAGGGTTTATACATACCTTTATATATGGTATATAATTAGATATACTGTAACTATGTATTTTTTATTACTTGTGTTTTACTAACGCGATGCATTTTCTCATTTTTGGAATTTTATCTTGCTGCTCATTCGTGTTATATTAAGTTGCTATTGTATTTATTGCACCTGACGTCAAAATTGTGATGAGCACAAATTTTATGCTGAAAAGCCGACAAATATTGCTATTAAGTATAAGGTTGATAGGTACTTACTATGTTTTTAATTGATGTTTATAATAAGCAATTTTAATTATAGTGTAGTTAAAGTCTGCCTTTTTAAAAATCTACGGGCTTTGTTTATTTGGTGTCAGTAACATCCAGTTCAAATAAAAACCACCAAAACATTTTCCACAGAATCATCAATTATTTATGTTACAAAAAATGTAATAATACTTGCGAATAGCAATATCATGATTTAACTATATTATTATATAGAGATAAAACAATTTGGACGGAAATACTCGTACTTGCTCTGATAACAGTTATATATGTAAATTATTTGCAAATAATTAATAGATTCTAAAGTTTTTGGATTTGAAAAGTATTGCTCTTGAAATAGTAATTTTCGTGAGACTCTATCGATGTTTTATTCGACGCGAATCCAATTGAAGTCGAATCGATAAAACTTCTTTGATTTTTTTTTTCAATGTTTCTTGCGAATAAATTTGTGCAGGTAAAGTGCAGTTAATAAGTATCGTGATAATAAAGATCCTGTGTCTTATTTTCGTTTTGATTGAAATATAATGCTCACAAGTTTAATTTCCAAATTAAAGTAGCTTTACAAGCTGTGGAATTAATTGTGTTTTTGTTGTTAATGTTGCAATCAACATATTCCAAACAAATAAATCAAATTTAGAACTCAGAAGGATACGACTAGGTTGTCCAATTTTACTTGCTTTTAAAGTCAAGTTATGAATTCATGGAAACATTTTTTTTTAAATAATCAAACGTGACAGTACGATGCGATAGCGATGTCGAAAAAAGTGTGTCTGGAGATTCTGTCTGCCTGTCTGTTTTTTTTTCCAGAAAAAAACTTTTTAATTATTCCGTTTCTTAACATTTATTTATTCCGTTTTTTAACATGGATTTGGGTAATTTTACATTTGCCTGTTATAATAGTTAACGCATATTATGATATGACAACACTCATGTAAAATATCAAAATTTCGAGATGGCAGGTAGTTTGCGTTAGCCGCCATATTGAAAAACAAGTTTTCCAAATAACTTAAGAAAGGCTTAACGAACGAAAAAATTATCAACATTTCATCCTTACCATATAAGCGTCACCGATAATTCCAAATTTTCTCGAAAATAATATAATCGATTTTGATAAATTTTTATATGTGTGACTTGCTGCCAATGGTTATGTCTATGATTTAGAATTAATTTTTCCTTGAAGCTTATAAATGGTAACTGCCATAGAATTGTACTTTTTTAATACAGATTATCTTTTAAACATTATCAATCAAACATTTTGAAAAAAAAATTCGATCAAATTTGATAAAACTTTGAATGATAGCTATTATAAGTCCTGATCTTAAGTTTAGGCGATTTATCACTAATTTTGTCTTTTAAAACAAAATTAATTAATAGTATTCCCACAAGAACAAATTCGTGCGACTACGACACTCAGTCGTGCATTTTATTTATGTTAGCAATAAACTATTTTAAAAGTAGTGCTAATAATAGGTTATAGTGATGTTTGATGTTTACACCTTTACCGATGAGGAGGGCGTCTACAGCCTGTCAAAAATTAAAAAAAAAAAGATTGTCACATAAAAAAAACTCGACCGCGTTAGATATTGATAGTATATTTATGCCCCACACGTGTCTCTGATGATGGAGGTATGATAATCTTTCGGTTAACTTTTGTAGAAGTAGCCGCACGGAAGAATACAAAATTACTAGAAATAAAGGGCACGACTGGGTCGCACGAAATCGTGGCAATTTACATGAGAGTTTAAAGTACAAACAGAATAATACGAAAAAATCGTATGAAATTTTTTTTTTTTAATTTGAAAACCATATCTTACAAAGATTCAAACCAAAATCAAAGTATGCAAAAAATTTTCTTTTATAAATATGAGCTTACGAAAACTTTAAAAAAAATTGAGAATGCAGGTCTTTTAAAATTAATTTATTACACCTTAAAACTAAATTTCATAAAAATCCGTGTACGTGTTTTTGAAATATTGAATTCACAAAAACAGTTTCAAAACAGTTTTCAAAAATTATTTAAAACTTAACAAATAAAAATTTGAAAACATTTTTGATGCCATGCTATTTAGAATAGCTACGAAAAATTCAGTATTTAATTTAGTTCAAATCGCTTGAGCCGTTATCGAAATATGACAGGTACCGTTAAACGAATTTTCTCGAAGGTTTGGTTTCCACTTTTTGATAGACCTTCTGCACACTTTATTACACATGTGAGATTTGGTTGGAATCGTTATAGAGCCGTTTTCGAGAAAAATGAGGTTTTCGATAACCGTTATTTTTGACTTAAAGTGACTTACTAAAAAAGCTCTTGGCGTATTAGCCTAAAAATCTGATACCTAGAAAATTTGATGTAAATCGGCCTACCCGTTTAGGTTGTAGGTGCCGAGACAGACAGACAGAATTGCCGGACCCACTTTTTTCGTCTTCTCTATCATCGTAATGTCATTTTTGATTGTTATCTCAAAACTTTTTTTTGCACGAATCAATGACTTGCCTTCTATGATCGCAATTAAAAAGTGTATTTGAGTGGAGGGGATGTTAAAAGCGAACCCGAAAGAAGCTTCTGTTCTAAAAACTGACGATTCGGACGAGACGCAAAATCGTGGCGGTCAATTAAAAATACAAAAACAAAATAACTATTTTGAAATACTCGAGTGGGTCAGATTATTGTACAGAAGATTCAGTTCTGAAGATTATTTGAAGGAATTTACTTAATCTGACCGTTTGAAAAAAAAATTTCATGATTATATATTTAAATCTCTTAACAAATAAAATACACGAGAAGCATCATGTAATTAAAAAAAAATTATTACTTTTAGTTTTAATACATGTTCAGAAAAAATAGTAAAATATAATAAAAATAAAAAAATAAATAGAGAAAATACACATTCCAAAATACACACATGACTCAGCTGCACGCTTTCAATTTTATTGCGGATTTTCTTTACTTCAACACGGTGCCCCCCTCCTCCCGTGCCGTGCTAGAGAAAATATCAATTTTCTTTGTAGGTTTTTCTACTATAAACACACTTGCGTTTGAGCTTGTCAATAAATTAATAATTTCTGTTGGACATTTACAAACAAAAATTAGATAAAATGCATAAAAAATTAATTTGAAAACTATAATTACCTACAAACCATTAGTTTTTATATATTGAAATACACTTAATTTTTTTGGGATTCGTACATCCCAGTTTTTATAAAATCGATTTCTTTTAAAAAAAAGTTTAAAAAAAAATTGAGTTATATGTATGTACATTTTAGGAACTTTACTTTTATTGAATTTTTTAAATTCTTGAAAACGTCATTTGAATGCTTTGACCGCGCTGAAATCGTCTTGGACACACTTATCTGTGTTCGGGGTGGTATTCTCAATAATTTGGTGAAACCCAATTTCGATAATAGCAATTAATTCAAAAACTTATTTTTTTAAGGTTTTTAAAAGCGTCTAAGAGGCCGTTGGCCACACTCAAATCGTCTTGGAAATACTAATCTAGGACCTACTCAGGGAAGTATTCTGAGTATTTTGGTGAAAACCAATTTCGGTTATACCAATGACCGATGAGAGCTCTTAGTACAATAAAACTAAATTTGATCGGTTATATCAATTATCTCATTTTTTTGAAAAAAAAAATGATTTTTTAGGCTACTATAAAACCCATCACGAAAGCCGCCATCTTGAAATGCAAGACTTGCATTTATATTATGACCTTCACACCTGCTATGGACTCATATACTTTTTATGCGGTAACCTTTCCGACCCAAAAATTTGCTGTGGGCTCTTGGCTATATTACCCTATGGGCCCCAAGTTTGAAGAAAATTGGACCAACCGTTTAGGATGCAGGTGCTTATACATACAGACAGACTGATAGGCATACTGACTGACAGAACAACAGACAGACACACAGACATAATTTCCAGACCCACTTTTTTCGACTTTGCTATCATCGTAATGTCATGATTGATTGTTATCTCAATTTTTTTTTGCACGAATTCATAACTTCCCATAAGGCCAGAGCAATTCAGTTTTTTTTATTTTCCTATGAAAATATGAAATGAAACTACTTTCACTTTTTCAAAGTAATTTAGATTCTAGCTCAGCGTAAAGGTGAAATAGAACATCAAAAATCTTCACATGCATGCATTTTTTTCACCCCCTCATTTGCAAGTCGATGTACTTGTGATAGCATTAACCATTGTATTTATATTCTATAGTAATGCAATGCAGAAAAATCGGCCTTGGCCGTCTATCCCGCTGAGCCAACCCTAAAAAAACAAATTATTAAAAGGTTGTTGCATTTCATATTTTGATAAAAAAAAACTACTACAAAATGCTAGCAACAAATATCTAATACAACAACCTCAAATCTCATCTCTTTCTAACTGTTGTAAATATAGTATACAATGTTCCTGTTCTATTTAATCTACCAACCAACAGATTTAAAGTCGTTGCATATGTCAAGTTTTTAAAACCTACCTAAAATATATGCATGTAGTTATATATTTATTTTTAATTAATTCACAAACAAAACTGATTTTTTGATTCTATTATAAAAATTGAGATGCAAATGAGAGGTTTTAATGCTGAGTCAAATAACAAAAACTCAAATCACTATAAGTTCAATAACCATAACACTTTTTATAATTATGATAACTAATTCAGTAAAATAAAACTTTAATTCTTATTATTCTATTAACGGGAGATTCATTTAGAAGTTTTTTTTTATTTTAAATAAAAAAGATGAAATGGAATAATTGGATAGTGAAATCTTTATTATGACCCGAAAAAACTATGTCTGATATAAATATGTATGTGGGTATTTACTTTTTGAAGATAATTTTATTCAAATTTTGTCCGTGACCTTGACATAAACGGTCCATTGAGAATGTCCAATATTGTATATGGATCACACTTTACAACATTCCGACCGACGCGACGCACGGCATCTGTACATCAATTACGCAAGAGTAATGTTAGTGTGATATCACACGTTCTCGCCTGGTTCACAGTTCCGAAACGCAAAACTAAATAGTTTTTTCTTGATTTTTTTTTAAATAATTACAGTAATTTTTATTTGTTGCCATAACCGTTCATTCGCAAATGGGTTGATGATAGTTTTTTTTTTTGCTCAAATCGGGATTCACTTCAAACTGTTCCAGAACCCAGTCAACAAATACACGGTGATGTGCATTGACGCTCTAACTTTCCATGGGGATTTTTTGTCTTTAGAGTCAACATGGCCCCCATGAACTGTCAAATCTTTCCATTTCAATAATGAAGTAATTTGAGCCTGTGTCGTGTTTAAAACATGCTGGCGTCCATAGAAATGCTCCAGGGTGGAAACAACATTTTATCAATTTTTGATCTATTTATAAGCTAATAAATTAGTTGCACTAATTTTGTATCGATTTGTGGTTAACTTTTCGTTGTTATGATGAGAAAAACTTAAAATTGAAAGAAATGTGGGTTACGCTACTTTTGCACTCACAGCCTCATTTAACAAGTGGAAAGCAGAAACAAAATGTCAATAGATCAAACTACCTAACATGATAGATGCAAATTGAATTAAATGATTTAAGACTTTTCACAGAATCTGCTAGAACTTAAGTATATTGTGTATGGTATTTCTTAATATTAAAGTGCGCTATTCTAAAGTATGATAGTTTTACAAGAAACTTGAGTCAATTAACTCTGGTAATCTACTTAGATATTGTTCTAAATTCAAATGATTGCTTCTTTCAATTGCTAGAAGAAGCGATCCATCAATTTTTTTAGATGTTTGAATGTTGATGTTTCACCGAGCAAATTTAGTTTGACACTAATTTGAAATTACATGCGATTTCCGCCTAGTGTCAAACTAAACTCACCGGCACGGAAACTTGACAAAGCTGTTATTTTTCGTTTGAATTTTTATACCACATGTTGTATATGAATGTAGTCCAGGAAAGTGTTTATCCCTTCTTTCTTCATTTCCGTTATGCATTAGGAAATCGGTTGCTACTCATCCGCACCACAGATATTGTGGCTTTCATGGAGACTTTTTAAAGGTATTATTCCGAAGGACGTAATCCATTAACGTCAATGCAATACTTAAAAGAAATCCTTCAGGAATCCATATTACCATAAATTGGATTAATAGGACACGATCTGTTAATGCAAGATAGACTGAGATCAAATTACACACGTTGAATAGGAAAAATCACGAGTGGCCAAGTTTTCTTGCCGGTGAGTGTGTATTACCAATGTAACTAAAATAAAGAGTTTCAGATTAAGAATCCTGGTAAACCTCACAGTTAGGTGCCACTTGCAGATATCATTCAATTGCATCAGTGAAACGATTGATTTTTTTTTGACAAGTCGGTTATGACAATAATTAAAAACGTGTTTCAGCGTTAACTCGGATTAATCTAACCTTGGAATAACTTCGCAGTTGCACTAAAAAAAAAATTGGGCCTTAGATTATGCTGATCCACTATTTTCGACGATAATAATATCACCGTAATGTCAGGTGAGAAGATACAAATGACCCTTATGAACGAACAAAGTATATACTAATGTAAAACTGTTGCCGCCATTATAACCTTATGGTAATTATTGACCTTTCCAACAAACTCACAAATTCTAATCTCATAAGGTCAATGCCTCCAATTGTGTTTACAAAAATTGAAACTGCAGACCTCTAAGCGTGCTTTGGGTACAAAATCTATTTAATTATATATTCTAAGCCATCGTTGACTTGTTCATTGTAAAATACAAGTCGTGCATACAAATTCAAAATAAAAAAAAATACCTTGCATTGAACATTGTTTTTGCAGATTTTATTATTGTATGTCAATCATGATCAAACAATTTTTTTTTGTCAAATTTAAAGTTATCAGACCGTGAATTGTATTTTTTTCACAGAAACAATGGCTAGGCTAATAGCTTTAGCCTGCTTTGTACAAGCTGTACTAGGATCATCATACGATCACTACAAACTGCCAGAATCAATACGACCAGAACATTATCGTCTAGAGATCATTACGCATCTTGAGAACCCCGAAGACTTGCGATTCGAAGGAACAGCAGCCATAACTTTCAACGTACTCGAAAACACTAACAACATAACTTTGCACTCAAGCAATCTAACAATCGATCAGAGTCGTATTATTATTTCAAAAGAGGGCGAAAAGATTAACTGCATTAAAGATGTCCAAGTGAATTCTAAACAGGAATACTATATAATGAACTTGTGCGAAACTCTAGCCAAAGGCAAGTACTTGATTGTAATGCCATTTAATGCTATCTTAAACAAGAACCTTCATGGATACTATAGGAGTAGTTATGTTGACAAGACGACCAAAGAAAAGAGGTATGTATAAATATACATTGGGGTTATTTTGCAGAGTGATTAATTAATTTAATATATTTTTTTTTAGGTGGTTATCAACTACACAATTTGAACCAACCTCCGCTCGTCTAGCTTTTCCATGTTTTGATGAACCAGAAATGAAGGCTAACTTTACAATAATTTTAGGTCACGAAAAAAAATACTCTGCAATTAGTAATATGCCTTTGAAGGAAACCACAAACATGTAAGTATAACATTGATTTTTTTTTATGTAACTCAGTGACACCTGATATCAGAAAGGAAGCATTTTATATTGAATATGGACTCAAGTAATATCATGAGGGTCAGCGAGTCTAGTCTAAGGGCTAGCTACTAATTTACTGATATTGTTTTGGGCACCCCTGAATGTTTGCCAGTCTTATTTTTTCTACAGGAAATGCCCGGAAATCAGAAAGACACCAGCCCTCCAAAGTGTTGATAAAATTACCCATCTTTGGTAAGTTATTTTGGCACGAACACTTTTTCACTAGTTTGTGTAGTTTGAAAAGTTTAAAATAATAATGTTAAACTGCCATATTAACATTATCAGACCGGAAAAGGGTTGCCAGAGCAAGTCAAAAAATTAAGAAAATAATATAACAACACTTAAAAAAATAAACTGATTTAATTATGTATAATTTTAAACTACTAAACGTGTTCAAGCTAAAATAACTTACGAATCTGGGTCATATTTTCTGCACTGTATCTTTGATTTCAGGCCTTTTCCGGTAACCATAATTGTCATTCATTCACAACATTCTCATGCATGCATGACAAGCAAGACATGATGTGTCTATTTTTGATAGTCTGGCAGCTTCATCAAGCGGCTTGTCAAGCTGCATGATGGTTTTCAAAATATTTTGATTAATATCATTCCGTTTGGCAAGCCGCTTGCTTGTCATGCGTGCATTAGAATGTGAACCCTCCTATTAATGAGTGACATTGGGCGCAATCGAGAAAGTGTTATTCGGGTATTGAATACCGAGGTATTGAATTTTACTTTTCCGGATGCCCAAGCGAACTGCAACTTCAACTGTCAAAAAGTTAACGAAACTGATGATTTATGAAGTGAAACTTAAATCAATAGCTGAGTATTGCTTTATTTTTCAATACCTTGAGTTTGGATTTTGACAGATGATTTTACTGCATGCCAGAATTTTTTTAACATGGAATTATAAAAACATTAAAGTATTGCATTTCTATTAAACACTTTTTCGAATTTTTCGAATTGAACTTTTGCTTTGGCAAGAAATATGTCAGGGCGACCGACGCCGGGCCCAATGTCGAATTGGAAATCATCCATAAAACCGTTTGTTTATTCTAGGTTATTTTTATACCCTAGAATACAGATGCCAGAATTTTCAAGTTTCAAATAAATTGAAATAGACAGATAGAGTTGACAGATCTTCTTTTTTAATTCGCCATTACGTAATTTAATGTTTCATTTGTTATATTTTTTTAACTACATAATTCATAACATGCACTTCGAAACCACAATTTGTATTGTTTTTTTTTAAGGAAAAATCAGCCCGGTTGGGTATGGAGTGAATTTCAAGAATCGATTCCAATGTCCACCTATCTGGTGGCCTATACTGTGAATGATTTCCAAAACAAAGAATCAATGGTTAAACTAAAAAGTGATGTAGTCTTTAGAACTTGGGCTCGCAAAGATGCCATATCGCAAGTGGGTTATGCGGCAGAAGTTGGACCTAGAGTACTTCAATATTATGAAGGAATTTTCGATATTAAGTTCCCTCTGCCAAAGATTGACGAAATTGCCATTCCTGATTTCTCTTCGGGAGCCATGGAAAATTGGGGGCTGGTTACATATCGTGAGACAGCATTACTTTACGAGAAAAATGTTTCGTCGGCCAGTAATAAACATCGTGTTGCATCTGTGATATCACATGAACTGGCTCATCAGTGGTTTGGAAATTTGGTCACAATGAAATGGTGGACTGATCTATGGCTCAATGAGGGTTTCGCTACTTATGTGGCTAGCTTAGGAGTTGAACATTTGCATCCAGAATGGTCATCGTTGACCGAGGAATCCGTTGACAATACTTTGCATATTTTTAAAATTGACGCTTTGAAGAGCAGTCATCCAGTATCAACAACCATCGGAGATGCTAGCGAAATTTTTCAAATTTTCGACTCAATATCATATGAAAAGGGATCTTGTGTTATACGAATGATGCATCTGTTTATGGGTGACGAAACATTCCATACTGGAATAACCAATTATTTGAAAGAACATTCCTATGGTAATGCGGAGCAAGACAATCTTTGGGCAGCTTTGACAGCAAGTGCTCACAAGTCAAGAACTATACCAGAGGATTATAGTATTAAGAAAATTATGGATTCGTGGACTCTTCAAACTGGTTACCCGCTAATAACGGTTACCAGAGATTATGAAAATGGAACAGCTGTGATCTCGCAGACGCGTTATCTCTTAGACTCGCAGACTTCACGCAGTAGCTATGAAAACTGTTGGTGGGTTCCCCTTAGTTACACTTCAAAGTCGGAGCTTGATTTCGAAACGAAAACTCCAAAAGACTGGCTAGAATGTAAGGAAAAGAAATCTATTCCCAAAGTGGTTCAAAACATGCCTGGACCTGACGATTGGGTAATTTTCAATATTCAACTTTCTGGTTTATATAGAGTCAAATATGATGCCAAAAATTGGGAAATGCTTATTGACACCCTCATGAGTCCTGAATTTGAAAAGATTCATGCTATGAACCGGGCACAGCTTATTGATGATGCTTTGGATCTGGCTTGGACTGGAGATCAGGATTATGATATCGCAATGAGATTAGTTGAATACTTAGCCCAAGAACGTGACTATATTCCGTGGAAATCAGCTATTGACAATTTGAGTGCAGTTAGCAAAATTCTACGTCAAAGCCCGGAATATGAATTTTTCAAGGTGAGGTTTAAGATTTTTATGAAGTTCCTTTTTTTATCATTTTTTTGAACCATTTTTTAGAAATACATGCAAACAATCCTGGAGCCCATTTACAAACATTTGAATGGGTTGAATAATACAAATATAGCTTCGGACCGTTTAGATGCCATCAAACACAAAATAATGATTGCTGGATGGGCTTGCAAGTTTGAAGTTGATGATTGTATTCCTCGCGCTCAGGCATACTTCGCTAAATGGCAAAGTTCTGAGAATCCTGATCAAAACAACCCAGTTCCTTTAGATCTTCGTTCGGTTGTATATTGTACATCAATTCGAAATGGTAAACAAGAAGAATGGCAATTCCTTTGGCAGCGATACAAGAACTCCAATGTGGCTTCTGAAAAACAAACTATTCTTTCTGCTCTGGGATGTTCTCGAGAAGAGAAAACCTTGGAAAAATATCTAGAAATGTCTTTCAATGAGGAATCTGGCATAAAGAAACAGGACTCGTACATGGCATTTGGATCGGTGGCACGAGGTGAAATTGGTTTTCCATTGGCGAGGGACTTCTTTATAAAAAACATCGACATGATTTATAATTAGTAAGTACATATATCTATCAAAGTAATGATTTTGTTATCTCATTTTTTTATGATTACAGTTATAATCCAGAGACAAATAGACTTGGGCGTTTGTTTGGTCCTTTAGCTGGACAAATGAGCACAGATGGTGAATTCCGTGCAATGAAGGAGTTTGCAGATACAAACAAAGTTTTGTTCACTAAAGCTTCGCAAGCTGTTGGACGATCTCTTGAACTTATCGAAATTAATGCACAATGGCGATCAAGGAACTTTCAGGGACTCTCACAAAAGTTAAAGACTTATGTAGATAAAGTTTAGTGCGGACAAATATAATAATAGTTTAGTTTATAATTTTTAAAAAGCTTTAGAACAGTTACGGTACTTTAACGGTGATTTTATTTTAATAAAATGACAAAATTCATAAAAGTAAAAAAATGTTTGTTTTTGAAATTTTTGTAATATAAATTTGACTGGGCCTACACGAAGTGATTTTATCCGTTTGAGAATCCTGAATTCGTGAAAATCGACCTATATAATGTAAAGAAGAATTCGACAGGCCGCAAGCGAATTGAATCGAGTCTCCCAAAAGCAGACTAGCAGCCAACTTTTGCCGTGCGACCTGAGGAATTTGTTATTGCTTTTTTTTTCATTTTGTGTTCGTTTGTTTTCAAAACAAAACAAACAACTTATGTCCAGTTTTACAGTGAGAGTTTAAATTGTAGTTTAATTAAACCTAAACGAAAGTTTAAACTTTTCGTTTAATTCGTTCGGTTTCACATCGAAAACTCAAACTCCAGTTAGCTAAAAACAGTTGACGAAGCTATGTGTTATGAAACGTCAAATTAATTTTGTGAAAATAAAATAAATCGTGAATTATGTATTGTGATGCTTTTGTGTATTTTTTATCAAATAAATGAAATCCCAATTTCAAAATTAAAAAAAAAATATTAAGTGAACAGCGATAAAAAAAATGTAAAATATCATATGGAATCGAAACGGTTAACCCCAATCTGTGTAAAACGATAACTGTGAAACCGAAATATTGGAAAACGGTAGTTTAAACTAAAAATAGAGTTTAAACCCTCACTATGAAACTGGGCATTCGAATTTTCAACTAATTAGAACTTTATTAAAAAATTATCCGAAACATTTAATTCATGCCTTACTTTATTTTGTTTACGTTTTTTAATTACTTTTTTTAAATTAATAAATAAATCTTGAAACCGCATGCGGCTTTAGGCACTTGTGTAAATGGTGGTTGCTAGCCGCATGTAAAGCCGCCATTAGTGGTAATTAACCTCACTTTTTTAAACCAAACAAAGGTTTACCTAATCATCATCATCATCATCATTTGCATTTGCATATTTTTGTGTTCGTCCAGGCTTATCTTAGAAACCTCTGAACCTATTTGAAATTTTTTGTTTGGTTAAACATATTTTTTTTTTGTATTTTTGTGTTTTATAGGGTGAAATGGGGTAAACACAATCTTTTTTTCGTCAGGACTCTGTGCGTCACGGCTAATCTCGGAAACCTATGGTCCGTTTTGAACAATTTTTTTTGTGTTTCAAAGATTATACTGAGAGCAGGGTTTTGGGCATATTTTTTTTTGATTTATTTCGTATGGTGCAATGGATTAAAAACTTCTGGGGTCATTATTATTATTTTTTTATTTGAAAGGTTATACTATAAGAGGATGGTTTAAACATATTTTTTAACAATTCAATTATTTTATAGGGTGAAATGAGGTAAACTATATTTAAAGAACACTAAATTGTGTTCGTCCGGGATAATCTCAGAAATCTCTGGACCGATTTAAATTTTTGTTCTGCGTTCAAAATGTTAGACATAGAGGATGGTTTAAGGCATATTTTTTTTCGTTTATGTATTTTATAGGGTGAAATGGGTTTACACAATTGTTGATAAACTGATCAGTTTTTTGTTCGATCTATTTATTTTATGAAACTATTTCATGGCTTCAAAGTTAACCAATGCTTATTATGCACAACAAGCCGTTTCAAAGGTGTTGGAAATTTAATTATACTAACAGAACAAGAAAATGTTGAATTCGACCAAGGGAAAGGTAAGAGCAGAACAGTCGATGAATTTTATCAAAAAATAAATAAATGTTAGAGCAAGTTTCCGTTTAATTTTGCATTCCGTAAGAGTGCTCCTTCCTTAGCGCAGTTCATAAAATTCGTTAATTTGACAGTCAACATGGTTTATAAATACGGTGACCATATTTTCAAAGCCAAACCCGGGACAGAAAATAATTAAAGTTACCAGAGGCAGAATAGGTACTGGTTTTGTGTAGAAAAAAATTCGAAGCTTTAAGCAAAACTGATACTTTATTTACTGAACAACTACATTATGAAGCCGTATTTTATTATGCCCTCTGATCTGATCCGGATCAGTCCTCTTTATGCTCTTTTAAGTTTTGATTTGCAATAACACAACTTAAGACAGAGTTAAAAAATCATGAGCACAATGAATGAAAGGAAAAGCAAAACACGAAGCACGATAGAGACTGACGAATAACAATTCTTCAGTGCAATAAATGGTCGAACGAATTGTGTTAAATAGGATTATAAATGAAAATACCACCTAAATACATCTAATTCAGCGGTTGAGGAAAACTGTAATGAATTTAATGAAAGTGTACTTGCGTACTTGAGCACATTCAACTGTACCGAAAAGTACAATTGTATCGACTTTTCCAACCGTGAGTGGGACCACATCGCCGCCTGAGTGCTTAAATGCCTCATATCCATCGAAATTATTCCTCAGAAAACGAATTTTAAGGTTTGAACAATAATTTCGTTACTTTCTACTTAATTAACATCACTTTTGACTGTTTAAACATATTAATTGAACAATTCTTTCTTGTCATTTAAAATCCTTGGGTGAAAAATCGTTACGGTTAAAAAAAAAAGAAAGAAAAAGTTTGAAAAAAGTCTAAAATGGATATAGGACCCTGTTCCATACGAATGCAAAATCAATGAAAAAAATATCATTTGCACTAAACATAGGAAAATAAACGAAAACAAAAATAATATAACAAATTTAAATCACTTGCATTATTAATTTTAATTTTTTTTTTAAGTGATAAAAATATGAAATAAAAATTAATATTAATTCTGTGGGTATGCCTTACTTTATACCACATTGACATTGGCTCATTTCTAAGTCGTAAAAAAACGTATCAAAATAATAAGTTATTTTAACAATAAATTATGAAAAATACTAAAAATTAATTGATCCATTAAATTTTCTCTACAAAATAATCATAATGACGTCTCTACAAAAATTGCCCCACCTAGTACAAATTACAATTTTTTTGAGGCAAATAAGCACTAAGAGAACACACAAATTTGTGGTCTATAGAGCAGAAGTGGTTTCCTTAACTTTTTAACTTTGTTAATAATAGATATAGACCAATGGGGTAAGAACTAAACGATAGAGAATATTCGAATTAGTATAACTGCATCATTAACTCAATTTCCCGTAAAAGTGGTCTATGGGTCACTTCAGCACTCAGGCGGCGACATTTGACATGGCGGCGTATAGGATTTCAAATAAAAAACAACATCACAATGTACTAGATTTCTTACAGGTCTATTGCACTTGCACAGTGCACATAACCATAACTAGAGCAGCTGTTTGGTTTGACAGATCTTGTTTATTTTTTATATTTTGAATTTAGCAAAAATTGTTAATTTATTTTTTTTTGTACTTTTGAAGTTAATTGTCTATTGATCATAAAACGGTGAGTTAAAACTAAATTAATGCAAATAAGCAATTCCATCTTCTAAAAAAAAAAAATCATATGATCTCTCTTAATCGACCTTCCTCGAGATAATAATTTTTTTTTTACAATCGCGTGTCTACAACTACAATTTTTACCTACCTATTTATTTTTATTTTAGGTGATGATAATAAACTTCACAAATGTGATATGAGTATTGTCAAGTTACAAATATTTCGCAAATCGTATATTTGTTTATTTCATACAGCCCTTGCAAACATTAGCTGTCCAGCTTCAAAGTACACCATGTCTACATCAACAGTTGCCGCAGACTATATTCCAGGATCTAGTTCAGTTGCATACATAACTACACCAGATGAAACAACAGCTAAGAAACTCGCACGTCTAGTGGTTGATGCTAAACTTGCAGCTTGTGTGAATATAATACCGAAAATAATGTCAATTTATATTTGGGAAGATAAAGTTCAAGAAGACAACGAATGTATGTTAATGGTAAAGACCAGAACAAGCCGGGTAAAGGAACTAATTAAATTTGTCCGAGATAATCATCCTTATAGTGTAGCGGAAGTTGTAACGATCCCAATTCAAGATGGAAATCCTCCCTACATGGATTGGATAAAAAATTCAATAAAAGACGTAGACGGAGGAAAGCAGTAGGTTTAAAAATATACAAAAGATTTTTGTTAAGTATAAATAAAACATCCTTATGTATTACTATTTTTGTTTTGCTTTATATTGTGTTATCGTATAGACAAAGTGATAATCTGTTTCACACCAAAGTTCAAATACTCAAATAGAATCTCTCGTGCAAAGTACACACTAAAATAAATCAATATTTTTCTGAAGCAATTTCTATACCTATATATTTTTTTAAGTATTGTTATAAGTGGTTCTTTAATGTGTTTTTTCTAAAAACGTTTACTATAACTGCACCAAATTTAAGTTTAGTTAGTTATAAATTGTAGACACGCGATTGCAAAAAAAAATTGGCAAATCTAGACTTCAATATTTTGCTGAAAACTAATTTTTCTGATCTAACCCCTTTGCACCTGGTACCAAAGAATTTTACTTGAAGAAGTTTTCTTACTTTAATGAAAGTAAATATCCTCACTTACCTTACTTTGGATAACCCTAACATTCCAGGATGGACTAAGGTTTCAACGAACAAGCTCTCCCAGTCAGTTCGGTCTGTAACTTACCTGCCTCAAGTTACGTAGGTGGTTCAGTTCATGTTCAACTTGTATGTTCAATTTAACGTGCTTTGCCCTTGTCCTAGCTATTTCAGCTGTTGTATTTTTAGATTCAAATTCAAAGCAGGTCTTAGAACGTTTACCAACTTCGTACGTGATACAAAGATTCAGATAGATAAATTATTTTCAATTATGAATACATTCCTGCAAACTTGAAAATCATACCGTAGAATAAAAAAAGAAAAAAATCGTTGCAACCTTATCCGAATTGACTGTTTCTAACATACTCGTAGATCTTCGGAGGCCTACTCCTAACTTTTTTGGATTCCAAAGTATACGCATTAGAGAGAGACAATGCAAAACTAAAGAAAATATGGTTCAATCTTGGAGAAACCCAAATTTAGCGCAAAAAAGCAAAATCCAAAAACCGACATCTTGGGCCTTTCTGGGACTATCAGAAAGATTTCTTGGGAATTTTGGACACTTAAGACATCTTGGGCCTTTCTGGGACTATATTAAGTCCTCAGACCGAATTAGTCAATGAAACAAACTATTCAGGTTATCATTATTTTCAAGTGGTAATTTTTTTTTGACGAGATAATGCAAAATCCAGTAGATTTTTTAGGTATTTTGGGTAAACGTGAATTTCGACAGCCATACACTCTTACGTTCACCAAAGCAAGGTCTCTCTATTTATATTTGTCAGGACTTTTACACACCCAATATCTGCTGCGGACTCTTAGTAGTCTAATAGTTTTTTTATGAAATAAAAACATAAATACTTCTTTAAACCAATCTTTATTTTACTAATTAACTTTTTTTTTAAATTGTAGGAGTTGCTTATTTAATGCCAATGAGAGCAAAACAATATTACAAACATTCATTATTATTGAAAAGAAATGTACCATAACCATTCGAAGCTTCTTAATATCACTTTTAAGTTCATCATATTTTACATGAGTGCTTCTTAATTTTGTTTTTATTCAAAAGACAAGATAATTTCAAAGAAATGCTGGTAAACTAAAAAATAATAATATCTATAAATTATATCGATTCATCATTTAAGCCATTTGCACCAATTTAGAACTTTATGTACACGAGAGATTTACTTGTGTTTGATAACAACAGGTCCAATATTGTCACCAGTTTTTTTGTTGTGCTCACCATGACTACCATCACAATATGGCCACTAAAATGAAACAAATTTAAATATTTCCAAGCACAAATCAAATAAATGCAATCGAACTCACATTCTTTGATCTCCAACAACGGCAGAATGCGGCCTTATCGGCAATATCTTCAACATCAATCATTTCAACAACTTTAGGTTCGTCTTTTTTGATAGATGGGTTGATAATGCCTGAGGAACGTTTTTTGTGGGCTTCTGGACAGAATGCCAGATATGACATGTAACCAATGCCAGCAACAAATGCTGTTGGTGGTACTAAAGATATCCAATCACTTACTGAAATAATTTTAAGAAATAAAATAGTTTAAACTAAGACGTTGGCAATGACGGCACTTTAGGTATGAAGCTAATAAAATTTGTTTTATTAAAATGTTCTAAAATTAATGTGTTAGCATATCAATGAAATAAAACTAAAACTAAATGTTTTCATAAAATCACTATAATTAATATTCGAAACGTGTTTAAACAAATTTAATTAAATATTTTAAAGATGCGTGAGAGATTATCATCAGTTTATCACATAACACTGTGTTCTCTCACCGAGATAGCTTTTTGTCTGAGGAGCAGAAATTAACTTCATCCTATCTGATGTTAATGCAGATGGCGAATACGTTATTTAGTGCAGTTTTAAAATGGTAGTACGATTCTTCATTCTATTTTAAGCTGCTCTGAACATTAAGTCTAGAGCACAAAATGTCAAATAGTTTTTCAAGAGAAAAATGAAGGAACTCAAGAAGATGAGTTTAAGGTGAATCAAAATAAGACAATATATAAGCTTTAAAAAAGAATGTAAGTACATTTAACAGTGACATCTCAGACAAAACGTCGTCATAGACATCTTAAATTTTGAGCTCGTTAGAGACTATTTTTTACCTAAGCTCCGCTATCTACTCAGTGCTTAGATCCAACGGAAAATTACTCTTCCCAATCACTGTTTCTTTATGCTAAGAAAGGAATAGAGAACCGAATTTTTCTCTTGAGCAACTAAAGTGATACTGTAAAAGACACTTATCATCCCAGTCCTGATGTATGGTTACAGATGCATGCAAATTATTAAAAGTGGATGAAACACTTTAGCCTGCTTTAAGAAAACAAAAATATCTAGGTTATTTTAGTCCTGTCTGCATAAATGAGTAATGAAGAATGTACAATAACGAACAAACCAACATTGTCAAAAATAGTGAAAAGCAGTGCACCGGGCCGCAAGATCCTTCAATTCAACCCCGTGTGAGGGTGCAGTATAGGAGGACAGCTTAGCAGGTGCTGATTCTTACTTACAAACGTACAAGGGAATTGGATTCCTCTTTACAAGGGAACAGGAAATTACTCAAATAGTCCCTCCATCAATTTATAGAACTCTAGTGATTTTCTAATATGAAAACGACACGCTTTGTATTCCCTAATCGGGGACCTGGCACTACTATTATTTTGACCGTCCGGTCCGTTGAAACTGAATATTTTTAAGATTGAATTAATTTTTTAATGTTTTGTTAAAAATATTTTGTTTATACATACTTCTTTTTATGAAAATAAAATAAATAAGAATTTAAAAAAAAAATCTCATATCTTTATTAACATTTTGTATACCTATAGAATGCACTATTATTATTTTACCGCAGCTCTTCTTTCGATACCTTAAGCTGCCCTAGACTACTTAATATCCATTCCATCTCTAAGTGGGCCATTAACTTAATTGGCTATACCTACCATCATTTTAAATTCATTCGGGTCCAACTAAAGGCTACACAACCCACAAATAGTTTTTAACAACAATTTCGAAGTCATAATCCATAATCATAAAGATCTACTTGGGATAATAATGAATTTTTGAGGAAATGTTGACTCAAAACCTGAAAATGGGGTCAGCATTAATTTTTTCTATCTGACCAATGTAACGTGTTTCAAGCGAAAATTCTGGCGATTAAAGATGCTAAAGTAAAAAGTTATAGGTATCCACATCGGATATCCGCATCTTTTCATATAGCATAGCAGCCTTTAAATGTCTTGCTGTTTAAAATTCAATCTTATTTATATTTCAACGCACAAGTTAAAAAAAAACTATGTATGTATGTCTATCTCCTAGATAATGCTAAGTTTAGCTTTTAGTGATTTCGTTATCTCTTTATATTATAAACCACACTAAAAATGAAAGTTAATTAAAGAAAAACAATACTGATTATTGTATCAATTTATATAGCGCTTCTTGGCAATTTTATCATCACTCTATCGACAACTATCTTTATCAAGCTAAATTTGAAGTGAATTCGTTTGGAAAAATGATTTGTAAAGATGCTAGATAGTTTAGCGAACTACTTTTACAATGTTCACAGCAATGATCAAATACAACTTGGCAAACAAAATTCAAAAGGAAAGACATTGAACCATATTTTTTTCTATATTATGAGTGCAACTCGATGAGTTAGCAGTTGAAGCTCTGTTAACTTGGTCTTCCAAATCTGCAATACTTGATACATTCTCTAACTTAACAACCTCCAAGCATGCTGCATGTAGACTGAATTGAAAGTAACAACAAATCACTCGTGCAGTCATGCTTCTAGCAAACACTAAATAAATAGTCTGGACAGAGTTCCACTGAGGTTGCATAACCATGCAATATGAATCTAATTTTCTGTTAAGAGAATACTATTGCTAAAGATTGTAATTAATGTATGTAAATGTGTACATTTTAACAAACAAAAATCAGTCAAAATCACTGAAGCCTTTCTGTTAAAATGTATGGCAATTGCAAGTTTTATCTACTAAAAGAACTTTTGATCGATAAACTTATTAAAAGATTTGGTAGGTCAATGGACGAATGAATGCCGTTCTGGTCTGCCTCCCCAGGCCAAGTGTTTTATTTTTGTATACTCACAACTTAATTTAAACCATCCTCCAACAGTGTCGGGAATTGGGAGATTCGACAAATAATTGGGAATCGTAGATTTGACCAAACTTGAAAGTACCATCTTTTTGGATTATTTTATACGATCGTCTGATTCGATACTTTTTTTTTTACTCGAATCGAGATTTTTTTTACTGTAATTTTTTGGTTTTATAATTTTTTGTCTGACTTCTTTTGTCTTTAGATTCTAGTTATTTTGACATTTTGTTTTGTGGTGCATCGTCGGTGAATTAAATAAAATACATGCTGTTAATTATAGATGGCGCAAGGTAGTCTTAAGAGGAAACAAAAGCTTTTTGTGATTTCAAAATGTTTGTGAGCGAAAAATAATAGGGGTATTCATCTAACGACGGATGTTAAGCTAGACATACACTACACGGTGAAGCCGTGGAGTCAAAATGGTTCCAGTGCGATACAAATTCATTAGGACCAGTTATACAATCGTGGTTCAAGTTTTTCCTCAATGGAGGACGCCTCACTTTAAGCGGGTGGAATTTTTGTGAAGTGAGACAGTTGTACGACTCGAATTTTTTGCATTTTATATAAGAAAATAACATCCATAAATTATTATTAATTGTTCTTTTTGTTTCCTTTTCCAAGAATTCATTTGCTATCACTCTGCATTCTTAGTTATGAAAATACTGCAATGTCAACACATTGGCAGTCAAGCAGATAATGAACAAAATGGGAAAAAACTTGTATTTGGAGTTGGAAGAGTACTCACGCTTCCGATGTTAATAATTTGAAGCTGCCTCACAAGAGTACTCACCCCTCAACCTCTCTCTTAAAAACTCTCGTGAGTCCGGTTTCAAATTTCCCAGTCTAAGCACGGTCTAATAGCCCACCTACGGCCATAATATTAACTCATATTAAATGCAGATGTAAAATTTAATCCAAAAATTAATTATTCACTTTACTCATTTCTTATGCCCAGTTTCACCAAAATACACCTAAAAGCATTTTAGTTAACGGAGTTATAAAATTTATTGGCATTTTAGCTTAAAATGGTTTGCACCAACATAAGGAGTTGAATTTTTAAAAATGAGGAAACTTGATGCCAACCCCGGATTTTTATTCACCACTCATGGCTCTCTTTCATTAGAGCAAGCGAGAGGAGAGCATCTCAATCAAAAAATGTTAACGTTCTCTTTGTCTTGCATTTTTAAGACGCCTTTAAAATTAATTTGGAACAAAATAGGACTTTAGTTTATTGGCCCTTTTAAAAATGAAAACGGTTGGTGAAATTGGAAAATACCATTTTAAGATTTAACAACCCAAGATATATTTAAGTGTTTTGAGAAACTGGCCATTAGCCAAGTTAAATATTGTTTGTTCACAGAAAATAACACATATATAAGAAACAAAGATATCTAAAGGAAGAACAATCAAAAAAGATGGTTCCACATTTAAGTTAAGTATTAAACTACTGAATACTATGGCCGCTAGTGTTGTTCATTTTCAGGATTCAAATGACCGCTTTGACTGCCCGATTTTTCTCAATTACATTTGTAACACCCGTTGAAAATTTACATGGACCCACTTTTTCACTTTCGATAATCAGTTGTGTTGCGATTTACGAGAAAAATCGGGAAATGCTAAACCTAATCGTTTTTAATAATTAATAAAAAACGTTTTTCTAGATAAATTAATAGAAATACATAAAACTGGCACCACTTTTAGAAACAAGCACTACTTTTCCTCTTAACATTTGCAGCGACCTCCAGTAGCCGATTCGAAAATTGAAACAAAAACAAAAAAAAAAGTGAAAACGCACACACAAAAATCAAACGAAAAATTACCACAAAAGAAGAAAAAACCATAAAGAATACTGCAGCGACGACAACGACAGCCAGCTAGCTAGTAAAAGCAAATCATCACAGCAAATCGATGTTCAATAATTAATAAAATAGTTAATGAATAAATATAATTAAGCACACATTAAAAGCCAGATTGTATTAAAAAAAAACATATTTCCATCAACAATAAGCCCCTGTAGCCCCTAATCGAAAAATATACTCGCTCATAAGTTCGTAGTGATTGTTTAAAATAAAAAAAAAATTAATCTAAAAATTCTTTCGTGGCCCCACCGCCGCCGTCTTAAGTCTGTCTTCGTCTTCATCGTCGGTTTTCCGTCATCGTCGTCGTAGTGTTTCTTCAAACAAGTTCACAGTGAAATATATAAAAAAAAAGTTAAAACGAAAAAATCCTAAAAAAAAGCCAGTTTCAACGATAAAAAATTAACGCATCCAGCCATTGCCCGCCCATCATGGCTGAAGAATTAATGGTGGTTTTGAAGCGTAGCGAAAACTCTGGATTCGGTTTCTCACTTTTAGGCACAACCGGACCGCCACATGTAATCTATGACATCGTCGAGAATTCTCCAGCTGCCGAATGTGGAGCGGTAAGTCTTTAATTTAAAAAAAAACAAGTACCTACATACATAAATTCATAAATAGTTTTTATGTTTGAGTAAACAATGAATAATTCGCATCCGAAGTAGCTGCAGTGGGAGTAGTTGGCAACTGTAGCAACTTGCATTTTTTCACTAGGTCTGTTCTGGTTCCTGTTTTCCAGATTTGGTATTTGGTATTTATAACTTTCCATACAGAGGGACTATGGAGCCAATCTCAGCTAAAGATATCGTTTCGCAATTACGACGTTTTCGTCGATGGAGTTGTGGTGTTGTTTCTTTCTTTCCGTCTCCGTGTCTTGAAGTTGTTTTTTTCCTTTTTTTTAATGATCCAAATCAAGAAAAAAAAAACGATGTTTGCTTTTAAATTGAATTGTTTTAATTCAATTAAAATGGTAGATTCGGCTTCCCCTTGCCATTTATACCTTCGACAATTAATTGTCAGTGTTAACAAGCTAATGACATACAAAAATAATTAAAAGCCAGCAAAAACAACACGGAGAAACCCCCTTTGGAATTGGGAAACACTGCAGAGTCCACGAAAGAGGAGGAAATAAATAAGTATATACTTTTTGTGTTGTCGGCTGCTACAATACAACGACTGCTTGCCGCCTACAAGGTGCAGGCAGTTAGATTTTTTTCCTTTCAATTTTCATATTTTTGTTGGTTTGTTTTTCTTTTTTTTTTATCGGATTGGCCCACGCCCAGTGTTCAGACTTATGCATCATCATAGCAAGTGGCAATTGAAGTACCTATAGCTAGTTGTTGTTGTCAAACTTGTCTGGATAAGGGAATGACTTCGTTTATTGTATAACATGTGGTGGTTCCTTTATCTTAATTACAACTAGAACGGACTGCATTTAATTATTTAAGTACCGTGCGTAGTAAGGGAAGATTACATTGCTAATTTTTATGTCTGTTTTGGGCTTTTTTTTCTTTGTAGTATACATAAAGCTTTAATTAGCAACTGAAACTGAAGGTTGGGAAAATAGTTGTTCAATGTTTGATGAAGGTAACGGATACTTGGGATATTGAATGGACTTTGTTAATTTTTAGTGGATTAATCCATTTAGCTGAAAAGCATTTGTTTGGTTTCATACTAAAGTATGTGGGATAAATTAAATTGTTTTCATATTGACGACAACGAAGGTATAGATAGTAAATACGCATATGAATTGTTTGAAAGAAAATTCGTTCCACCAACTCAAATTTTCGTTTATATTTTGTTCGTCTATCTGCATACCTAGTTTGAAGTAAATTTTGTTAGGTAAGGTTAAATGGGGTGTACACAAACTGGCGGCTCTAGCGTATATGGGAGACTGAAGGTCTATTGTGCTGTGGTCTTAAATCTATTGGATTCTGATTCTCCGAAATGGAGGTTGCAAACCAGCCTGTGCTCTTTATAAATTTTAGCATGTTTTCCATTTTAGACCTGCGTTAGATCGTCCAGTTCTCCAACAAATCTGTTTCTGATTGAGATGACATTTTTGGAGGTATGGACAGTGCAGGTACCTGATGGTCTCTATTTCTTCTGGATTCCTACAGCTCCTGTAAAACTCAGCTGCGATAGCCCCCAACCTTTCAACCATTATGCCAATGGCGCAATGAGCTTGTACCTATCAGGATAAGCTTCCAGAGATAATACAACCGTTCCTGGATTTTCAGGAAGCATTGATTCCTTTCTTCGTCTTCTGGTATATCTTCCTTTTGATTTTACCAATAGGGAGATTTGGTCTCATTGTTTTATCTGTACCTTAGTCAGGCTGTTGATAATTGATATAGCTGGCTTTTTCCACCATGCAATTTATCCATGGCATAAGTGAGTGAGTAGGAGGCCGACGATCTGTATACATCCACTGTAATTTGCGGTCGCATTCCCCACTGTTTTCCAAAGGTTTTTTTTTGTTTTTTCATTCTTTCCTCCGTATTCACTTCCATATCAGCCTGAAGTCCATGGTAATTTAATTATTAATTATTAAAACGGAACATATTTATTTATTTCTTTGTTATATTGTTATTTTGTTTGTATTAATATTGTTTATATGCATTATTATCCTTTGTATCAGGTACTATAAAAGACTAAGTCTTATTTGTACACCAATTAAATAAATTGAATTGAATTAATTCTAAGAGTGTTCTTTATAGAATTTCTAAAGAGTTCCTATAAGTTTAGGGGGAATGTATCCCTCCATTTCTATTTTTCTCGTAAACAGGACTATGTCGGCGTAGACAACGTTAACCCTAAGGTCCTAAGAGGATTGCAAGTATTTCTTTGATTGACTTAGTCCACGATCCATCGGAGAATATAGTGAGGTCTCATAACCCACATCAAAACAAAATAAAAAAAACATCACGTTGATTTCGAAGATGAATGTTTTTATATTTCCTCCCGAAGTACGAAGTGAAGATTAATGGCGTTTTCAGCACTAAAGTTTTTCCAACCTGCACGAAAAAACTTCCAATAACTGACTCATGCTGTTGGCCTTTGCTGCGTGTGTTAAAAAAAAAAAAACAGTCAACCAAACTGATCACATCTTGACATGGTTCTCGTATTATGGATGTCCAATCGTTCCGTCGGTCCACATATTGGTAGTGTCTCGAGCAGATGCTGTGAAAAAATTAACGTTGCAAAGCTAAAATCGGAAAAGACTGCCAAAATGTGCTGAACACGTTTCTCTTAATCCCCTAGCAATTTCGCTAACCAACTGCAAGTACTGAGAACCAGTGGATGATGGTATTGATGTTGAGGAAGGTCTAAGGCAAGGCGAAGCGTTAATTTACAACCAACAACAACGTTCTTGAAGCAATTTTACCAATTTCTAAGTCAACACTACTGGTACTATATTATCAAAAATCCTTTTAACCACTTGGTTATGAAGATGACATAGACATAAATGGCTGAACAAAAGGAGCTGTGGTTGGTCCATATTTAATCGGTGTCGTTGAAAATGGGATTGTCTGTTTATGAAGACGAAAATATATGTTTATGAAAACGAAATATAATGCTGTCAAAAAGGGAGGAATCTCAACATCATCGACTCGGCTACTAAAACGTCTCAACGGATGGGAAAGATATAAATTCGAAGTTGTCAGAAATCTTGTCTACCTGAAATGTACTATCAAAACGAAAAATTATATTAGTGCAGAGATCAAACGTGTTATTGTAATTGAAACAAGGTTATTTTGTTTAAATACAAATATAATTTTATTGTTGCTTGGTTGAAGAAATGTGAAGAACTAAACTAAAATAATAAGAGAAATATCATTTGAAAATTAATTGATTTGAAATAATTTTCAATGATGAATAAAAAGAAAATTAATAGCAAAGTATAAAATGAACAAAGTAAATTATTAACATAGTATCAAATTATTATTCTAACACCGCCTCTTAATTTGTACTGTTAATGTGTTTAAAATATTATTAAAATAATGAAATAAATTAGGTTAAACAAAATTTAATGTTTGTCAAACAAGATTTAAACTTGCACGATGTTTTTGAAATAGAATTCTTCCGAGACCTTTTGTCATGATGTCTGCAACTTGATCATTCGTTGAGATGTATTTTAACTTTACTTCTTTGTTGACAATAGCTTCTCGAATGAAATTGTATTTCACGTCAATGTGTTTCATTCTTTTGTGTTGTCGTGGTTCTTCTGCAACCTTGATACATGATTGGTTGTCTTCGTATATTATTGTTGGCGAGTTACAAAGATGACCAAGTTCTTTCAGTAAGCATCGTAACCATTTTGCTTCGCAGATGCATTTTGCCAAAGCCAAATACTCAGCTTCGGTTGAAGAAAGACTAACAGTTGGTTGTTTTTGTGATAGCCAACTTATTGTATTGCCAAATATTTTGAACACATATCCTGAAATAGATTTTCGATCGTTTTTATCTCCAGCCCAATCGGAGTCGGCATAACCAACTAAAATGTCAGTTTCTGTATTACGACGGTAAGTCATTTTAAGTTCTTGAGTTCCTTGAATATATCGCAGTATTCGTTTTGCATACATAAAATGTTCATTAGTATAACAGCTCTGAAATCTACTAAAGTAGTTAGTTGATGCACATAAATCTGGTCGAGTTGTTTGAGTAGCATACGTCAAACATCCAATTAGTTCTCTGTATGGTTGATCTGTTAAATTTTTAGTTTCGCCATTTAGTAAATGTAGACCATTTTCGATAGGTGTAGCAGCCGATTTGCAGTCTTTCATGTCGAATTTCTTTAGTACATTTCCCAAGTAACGTGTCTGGTTCAAATAAATTGTGTTCTCATCGCGTTCAACATGCATTCCAAGAAATGAGTCAATTTTTCCGACATCTGTCATTTCGAATTCTTTTGACAGTTTTGTTTTGATATTCTTGATCATTTGAGTATTGTTGGAAATTATCGCTAGATCATCGACATACAACAGAATATAACACACAACCCCACTTCTGAACTTGATGTATAAACATGGATCCGATTCGCAACGATTAAACCCAAATTTAACAATGGATTCATTAAAACGCTCATTCCACATACGTGAAGCTTGCTTCAATCCATATAAAGACCGGTTCAATTTGCAAACCATTGTTTTATCCGTTACGAATCCTTCAGGTTGAGTCATATATATGTCTTCTTTGAGATTTCCATTTAAAAATGCACATTTAACATCCATTTGATGAATTTCATATTTGAAATGATTAGCAATTGATAATAAAACACGAAAGGTTGTTAACTTGGCTGTTGGTGAATATGTTTCATTATAATCGAAACCTTTTTCTTGTAAAAACCCTCGAACAACAAGTCTTGCTTTATATTTGTCGAGTTCACCACTTTGTTTACGCTTGACTTTGAAAATCCATTTGCATGTGATGGGTTTTCGACCAGCTGGAAGTTTACACAAAGACCAAGTGCCATTTTTCTGCAAGGATGAAAATTCATCATCAATAGCCTTCTTCCATTCAGGCCAATCAACACGCTTCCTGGCATCGTTCATAGTAACCGGATCCTCTTGTACGAATTCTTCTGCTGATAGTGCGAAATTTGTAAGCCAGGCACCAGGGTCGTATCCATATCGATCTGGCTTATTTTTCATCCGTTCACTTCTACGAGGTTCATTTGTACTGCGGGAATCATTAGGGACAAAGTCATTGACATCATTAGAGAAAGTATCGTTCATGTTATCTTCGGCATCAGTAAAGTAGTCGAGATCGTCGTTCTCATTTCGTATTACATCTTGGACATTATCTTTCTCGATGTTACATATGTATTCCAAATTAGATTCGTGGATTTTTCGTTCGCATTCATCGTTTTTATCATCGCTTTCCATATCTGAGTCAAACACACTGGTATAATTCCGGCGATCGAAAATTGATTTTTCGTTGAAAATCACATTACGGGCCATTACGAGCTTGTCACTTTCGATGTCCCACAAGCGATATGTATATGATGATGAACCATATCCAAGCATATAACATTTTCTTGATTTAGCGTCTAATTTAGTTCGATTTTCTTTTGGCACATAGTTGTAGCAAATAGAACCAAAGATACGTAGGTGAGATAAATTTGGTTTCTTGCCATACCAAATTTCTGCAGGTGTTTTATCTGCAAATTGTTTACCAAAGGCACTTGTTGGTGAGCGATTCTTGATGTAGTTGGCATTCATAACGGCTTCATTCCAAAAACGACGACTTAAGCCACTAGATTAAAGCATCGTTCTAGCCTTTTCTACAACAGTTCGATTGAATCGTTCAGAAACAGCATTCATTTCGGGATTGTATGGCACAGTATAACTCAATTGAATTCCTTTGAATGCACAGAAAGATTTAATTTCTTTAGAGCAATACTCACCGCCATTATCTAACTGCAATCTCATAACTTTTTGACCATGTAGAGTTTCAACCATAGCAACATACTGTTGAAATTTCTCAAAAACTTCACTCTTTTGTTTCATGCAGTATACCATTGATGCACGTGAAAAATCATCAGTAAAAGAAACGAAAAATCGGGAACCATCATGTGCAGCTTCACTCATTGGACCACTAACATCTGTGTGTACTAGTTGCAAGATTCGTTCAGATCGGATTTTCTTTCTTGGCAGATACGGCAAACGCCTCTGTTTACCAAACACACATGGCTCACAAAACTCCTTGTCGATGTTCAAATTTAATTTGTCCAACCCAATCGCTAGTTTTTGATTGATAATCCTCTTCATATCATTGACATTCAAATGGGCTAAGCGGTAATGCCATAATGTTTGGGATGCTTCACTCAATTTTCCTTCACTAGCTATTCCAGCAAACACACTTCTGTCAACATAAAAAGTAGCTTCATAAAGTTGACCATTTCGACGAGCAGCAAACATGTTCCTGCCATTCTTAGAAATTAATGCATCAACACCATTGAAAGTGATCTTGTAACCCTTGTCTGTTAGTTGGCGAATAGACAAAAGATTACATTTCAAATTTTCAACGAACAAAACATTTTGAATGGTCTTAGTTGAATTATCTTCATCGAAAAACGTCTTAATCGAAATGTCACCTCGTTGCTTAGATACCAATGACTCACCAGCTTTTGCAGTTGAAATATTTATAGGGTCAATGCTTTGCATGTTATTGAAAAATTCCTTTTTGTTGACTATATGATGTGTTGCTCCAGAATCAAGAATAAAACGTATCTCTTGAAAAGTATTACTAGATTTCTTCGATATTCTTGAACTCATGCAGCAAGACGCAACATTGTCGTTATTCGATGCACTATTTGATTCTTGTTCTTCGCAAAGCAGAAATTCTGGATCGTCATCTTTAGCACAATTTGCATCAGCATTTTTGCGATTGTATCTGTTTGTATCATTTTTCTTGGATAATTTCACACGACATTTTGATTTAATATGGCCTGGTTTCTTGCATCTATGGCAAATAATCATCGATCGATCCGCTTGCATAGCCATAGAATCACTCGATTTAATACTACGTACACAGCTACTAGCAGTACGCTTTGCATATTCGTGCAAAAGACGACTTTTGACAAATTCGATTGTCAACTTAGACGTATCCATCGTCTCCAAAGCAGTAACCAAGCCATCAAAACTTTTTGGTAAAGTCAAAAGCAAATGACAAACTACGTCGAGTTCCTCTAATGTGGCACCAATCGATTTAAGTTCACGCACAGTATGGTCGAATTGAAGAAAATATTCGTTGATGTCGTCGCCATCTTTGTATCGCATTGTTAATAAATGCTTCCTTAGTAGCAATTGTCCAGATACACTCTTGCGTTCATATACACTTATAAGAGTATCGTATATATCTTTTGAATATTCCTTATCCTTTATGTATTCAAGTTGAGAATCTCCAATACATTGAACTAGAACTGATTTGCATTTCTTTTCGTTAGATTTTAAAACTTTTCTCACATTTTCGTCTTGCTCATCATTCAACATCGATTGTAATGAAATCGTTAAAAAATTTTCCAGAGATTTCTCCTCTAGCAAAATTTGAATGCGATATTTCCAGTTTGAGAAATTTGTTCCATCGAAAGGCTTTACTTTTTGCAAAAAGTTCTCCATGCTTTTTATTACGTAACAAACAAAAAAAAAATGATCTCAACGCGAAAGAAAAATTATTAAACGATTAAGTTATATAATTCAATTAGATGCCTGGGCCCATAACCTGTTATTGTAATTGAAACAAGGTTATTTTGTTTAAATACAAATATAATTTTATTGTTGCTTGGTTGAAGAAATGTGAAGAACTAAACTAAAATAATAAGAGAAATATCATTTGAAAATTAATTGATTTGAAATAATTTTCAATGATGAATAAAAAGAAAATTAATAGCAAAGTATAAAATGAACAAAGTAAATTATTAACATAGTATCAAATTATTATTCTAACAAAACGGACATTACTATTGCCAATTGCTGTTTCTTCAGGCTCAGAAGGCATTTAAGTAGTAAGACTCTCTCTCCTTATGCATGCCAGTCCTGCTGTATGGGGGCAGAAACATGCGGGGCATTGAATGTTTCGAGATTCGAGATTCGAATGAAAAGTTACTTGGATGCTTTGAGAGAAAGATTCTTCGTGTCATTTTTGGGAATGTGTATCGAAAAAATGTGGAGAAAAAGATTCAACGTCTGTCTTTACGAGCTATACAGTGTTAGTGGGTCAAAAAGGTGACAATACAGTTACTTATATGCCTGGGACACCTGGTGAACACAAGTGGACAACTGGCTAACAAGGAATTTTGTTTTAGTCCGTAATCCATCTTGGGCTGTAAGCAGTGCGCGGTTAATTGTACTGGTTAATTCAGACATTTTAAAAAAAACGTTTATACATAAAGGAATTTTTCGGATGAGTCCTAGGCTGTTAAACTTGAGGTTGCCGGTTCAATACTCGCTTTCTTTAAGTATAATTAATGTTTAATAAGAAAACTGTTACAAAAGCGCCTACCAGGCGACTGTACAATGTACATACCCTAAGCGGAGCAGCGAAGTTGCGTGAGCGGGGCTGGGCTACAGAAAGGGGGTTAAAATCCCTTGAACCCGCGAAGCTGGTAGTGCTTAATAAGAAAACTGTTGAAAAAGACATCTGCCAGACGACTGTACATACCCTAAGCAAAATGTTTCTATAGGAGAATTATTTCGCGTAAGCGATATTATGTGTCTTTAGAATTGATAGTCCTGAAATCTGTAAACTTCTTTGAATAGCCCCTTTTGTCTTTTTGACCAAAAAACTTATTGTTTAATCTTCTCCTTCACACCAAGAAAATTTTCTTTTGTTCTTGACAAAGGTTATGGATGTGTTCATAAACGTCAGACTAACTAAGATCTGCAATAAAAAAATTAATAAAAAACACACGTTAGTCTGACGTTTATGAAAACACCCTATGTTTCTGCACCGTACAGCAGGACCGGGATTATAAAAGTCTTACATAGTCTTCTTGGTTTTCTAAATAAGAAATTCTTAACTTTTTAAATGCATTCTTAGCCCAAAGCAATCCATTTTCACGTTTTGAAAGATTCTATCTCTGTTCTTTTCCAGGGTCAAACTATTCGACTGTGTTCTTATCCTTTTTGGCTGTGCAGCGAGTATCTGCAGAATTGAAATGCTAGCAGCCTTATACGATTTAAGTTTATAAAATGCGACCGTACTTCATGTATGTCTTGTGGACAGATATTTTGTTCATCATCGTCCAATTTGAAACGATTGTTTTACCATTGCAGTACAATGTCGGCAATCTTCGCTATTTGACAGTCTAGAAAATTATATTTCCTGTTGAAAATTACATTTATAAATAATATAAAAATAACAAGTTATCTGTTGTGTTAGTTCTAACTCGTTGCTATTCTGTGTTTATTAATATCGAGTTTAACTTTAAGTTGAAATTTATAACTAGCAAATGAAAGTTTTTAACTTTGTTAGTGCTCCTTATACCTTAGAGCTTAGACTAAAGTTCTACCATAATAACATTTAATTTTATTCCTATGTGACCCTTAATTGACACACCTTAATCAAACAAATTAAAAATATAAAGAACTTGTTTATTAGCAGAAAGAAACTACACACCTACCTACCTACAAAAAAAGATCATATTCCAGTTCTGCATCCTCCTTCACTTGCTTATCCATCACACTCACTTCGGATGGCCGGTATTCTTCACTCATTCGATGGCATAGACGGCACTTAACTTTTAACTGAAAGTTCTTTATACTCGTTGATGTATCTTGTTGCTTGTTGTTTAGTAGTTGTATTGGATGCTAAAAGCGCGAGGGGCTTACTTGAAAAACTCTTCAAGTGACCAGTCCAGGCGCTTGAAGCGGCACTCTACGAATGACGAAGCTAACGACTATGATGAATATGATGATGATGATGATGATGAATATGATGATGATGATGAATATGATGATGATGATGATGATGATGATGTTCATCTGATCGCCTCTTTTGCCATTTTCATTTTTTCAATTGCAACACTGACGACTACCGGCAAAAATGAGATGAGAGATGAGTCTGTTTTTTTTTGTTTGTCTTAACTTGTTATTTTGTAATCAATTGTTCGTAGTTTTTGTTTCCTAGTTTGCCTATTTTTCTAATTCATTTATGTTTCTTTTTTATTTGCTGGCAGCTTATTCTTTGTTCTTTTCATTTATTAATTGCTTATCCTTGCGGAATGTGCAATAAGTTGATTCTCCTCATACCTATATCCTTATAAGAGCAATTCCCTTTTGGCTTATCATGGTGGTTGGATTGGTATCCTTTTTTGTTCTTTCACATATTCATTGTCGTCTTTATTTACATTTTTCCATTTTTCGTTTTGTGTCTACGAACTTCGAACTCCTCCAGTAATGCCAAAGTGAAGCATTGCAGAGATGACGTAATTTAACTTAAAAGTGGTGAAACTCATGTGTCGCCGGTTGTCAGACAACTAGCTACGTTCCGAAAACTTCTAACTAACATTATGTGCTGTTATTGTGGGAAAGAAAATGTAAGTGACATTTAAAAGAAATATTATCAGATTGTTTTGATTTATGGTCGGATATGGTATTTGAGCATAGACACAGACAGATGGCGCGGGGTGTGGTCGAGTCTTGTATTAAATCAAATTTATTTTTGAGAGGTCAATACTATTTTTAGAGCTTTTGTTCTTGTTTAGAGAGAAGAAAGGAATCTCCATTGAACTAAAGATATGTATAGAGATAGCTTTTATCTTTACGAAGTCCTTTCATCGTTCAAGCTCACACAAATGAACTGAACTGAACTCAATTTTGAATGTTTTCTTATTCATAGTCATACATATTATTTGTTTACGTTGGTTTTGGTTACTTTTTCCTTCAACGTCGGTGGAAGGGTGTGGTTATAGCTCGTTGTGAGGGAAAGGATTATTTTTTATTATGTTGATGGAGCATTGACATCCATTCCGTTGCTACAACATGACCTATTTGCCTAAGGCAATGTAATTTATATTGCTTGAATAAATTTATGTTTACAAGCAAATAGCTCCCTCTTCATTGTATACAAGTTTTAATGGAAGAAATTTATTTCTATAAATAAACTTGTTTGTTGATTTCGTCGAAGCTCTAGTTTATGATGTAAGATTTGAAATTTGCTTTGATTTAGTTGGGAGGTACATAAGCGTGGGAAGTAACCAATTGATTGATATGAATTGATGATAGGTACATTGGTAAAATCAATCTTCATATCGTTGCATTTCATTTCAAAATAAAAAATGTCATTCTGTTTTATTTTCGCAATCATACCAAAGATGAAGATCGAATCTAAACGAGATACCTATATAAAATAAAAACAAAGCAGTGTTGGTAGGAAGCTTTATGTTGATCCAATTTCCTTCCTCTAGAATTTAGTTTTTGACCCAAGATTTGAGTTGTACCTTTAAATTCTGAGACAAGCACGTCAGAATTCCTAAGTCTTACCTTATAAAAAAATGTTTCAATAACTTTCTTTGGTGGGAGCAGGTAAAATGTTGGTTTTATTTCGTTATCAGGTTGGTAATGTTTTTCCGCTCTGGTGATTTTCTTGGTTCAAATCCCAAATGTCCAATTATTCCACAATATCAGTTGACCATTATGTTGTTCTTGGTCTTCTAACGCACCTTGAACACTGATGATTCCTTTCGAAGCATTGTTCCACCAGTTTTCTTTAGTGTATGGTCAATAAAACTTCATTTTCGGTGTGTAAATATTCTACATCCAGTTTTCTTTGGCCGGTCCTGCTTTAGAGCTCAACGTTTTAGCGTTCATTTATGAACACAATTTATGAACACACCCTTATTCGGAAGAATCCTACCTCCATTCATGATCAAAATCCACCACAGCTCATGATTTTAAGGGGAAACGTATTCATAGACGCGAAATGCAAAAAATCTAAACATTGGGTAACCGGAGGGACGGACGTAACTACAGATTTTTATCTTTATTAGATAATCTTTGGTATGAAATGAGAATCGAATAAAATAAATCCCAAAAATATCCCACAATATTTCAGATTTTCGAACGAGTCTCGCATTCTATTTGACAGATGAATTGAAAAAGGAATCAATAAACATTTTTTTTTTGTGAAACATTTTAAATTAAATCAAGTTTTTGAATGAAAATATTAACTTAAGTTGTTGAGTTTTATCAGATTTTTTCCAATGGGAGGTAAATTGGAACAAGAAAAAACGCTATAAATGCAATACATTGTACTTTGTACAAAACACGGAGGTAGGTATAATGGTGCTTATCGCAAAAAGAATCAAGCGATTACAGAGTGAAATGTTTCATTTTCAGTTTTGCAATAAAAATAGCGCTTTTAGAAGATGAATTTATGTGTTGATCCTTGAATTTTTTTTTTGTAAAAATCGGTGCGTTTCGTTATTGTGTTGGCCAAGAACATTGAATTGAGAAGCTTTTGTGTTCGCACTTTTAAGTGAGTCCTTACGTTGAAAACCTATTATTGATTAGTTAAAAACAGTTAAATAAATATTAACAATTACAAAAAATATGTTTTCATGCATATTGTATGCTTTCGTTTAATTTTAAAGGATTGCTCGCAAAAACATTTGCATGCTAACAATATTATGCGAATTCGAATGGTTTTGACATCTACTTTCGAGTTAGGTAGTGCCAAATTTGCAAAAGGAAATTTTTTTCATTCGACTTTCGTTTATTAGAGCGTTCTTATAGAATTACAGAGTTCGGATTTTGCTCTTGAGTTGCTTCTGCTAAAGCAACAAGTTCCGCTTCAGTCGATTAAAGAGCTATTATTGCCTGTTTTCGACTTGCGTAGCTTAATACAGCTTCTCCCAATTTAAATATATAGCCGCTTGTTGATTTACGTCCAATTGTATCTCCAGCCCAGTCTGCATCGCGAAAACCAGGATATCGTCAACATAAATTAATACATAAACAATTTCATCATCCTTGCCTTTTACATACAAACAACAATCAGCATTTCCCCTTCTAATCCAAAATTGATTAGAGTAGTGTTAATCTTTTGATTCCAACATCTTGCTGATTGCTTGAGACCATATATGCTTTTGTTTAATTTGCACACCATATGTTCTTTTCCAGTTTGTTCATGTCCAGGTGGTTGCTTGATGTAAATTTCGTTTTCAAGATCGCCATTCAAGAACGCTGTTTTGACGTCAATCTGTTGTACAACCATGTTTTCCATTGATGCAATTGCCAAAAGTGCGCGTAAAGTTGCTAGTTTCACTACCGGTGCAAACACTTGGTCGTAGTCCTGACCATATTTTTGCGAAAAACCTTTTGCAACAAGTCTTGCCTTATACCTTTTTGTCTCATCAGCCAAAGTTTTTATCTTGTACACCCATTTACAATTAACAGCTTTTCTACCCTTCGGTAAATCCATACGAGCTCCCAAGTATTATTTGCGTCTATTGCTTGTAATTCTTCCTCCATAGCACAAATCCATTGATCACTATCAAAACTATCCAATGCTTCTTTATACGTCGTTGGCTCAACCGGACATGCAGTTTTGTAGCCGTATTTTTTTTGGGGGGTACACCTTTATTAACTCTTGACGACTTCCGTATATCTGTATTACGATCTTGACTTGCTTGACCATCATCAGTATAAACTTTACCTTCACTAGCGGGAGTGTGAATATATTGACAGTCTTCTTCAAAAGTTGTATCATCCTGGATTACATTATTTGAATTGTCATTAATGTTGCTCTTGATGGTTGAAAAAATTAGCAAAAAATCGTCATTTTGGGTCACATCTGGGAATTCATTTAGATTGGCATTTATATCCTCAATAAACTTGACATCTCTTGATTTTATAATCTATACGCCTTCGATTCATCACAGAACCCAACAAGAACGCACTTTCTTGATACATCTTCCAGCTTGTGTCGAAGTTTCTTATTGATATAATGATATGCCACACATCCAAAAGTTCTTATATTTTCCATTTCTGGTTTTCTCGAAAACCATAATTCATAGGGTGTTTTTACCGTTGCTTTTGATGGTAATCTATTTAGCAAAAAATTTGCGGTATTCAAAGCTTCTGCCCAAAACTTTCGTTCCAGTCCAGATTGGAGAAGCATACAACGTGTCATCTCAAGTAAGCTTCGGTTTTTCCGCTCAGCGACACCATTCTGTTGTGGAGTATAAGGTGCAGTAAATTGTTGTTGAATACCTTTGCTTTTAAAATATGCCATCAGTTTCTTGCTAGTAAATTCGCCACCCCTGTCAGTTCTTAAACATTTAAAAGGTTTTCCAAAATAGTTTTCTACTTGATTGACATATTCTACTATTTTGTCCATTGCTTGACTTTTGTCTTTCAAAAAATAAACAATGCAGTATCTGCTGTAGTCATCTATCATCGTCAAAATATATTTGTTTTCACTTGGTGTAATTTCTCTCATGGGTGCGCAAAGGTCAGCGTGAACAAGATCCAAGATATTTTTTGATCTGTTCTTGGACTTCTTTGGAAACTCTGGCCTTGACATTTTTCCTCGTACGCATGAATCGCAATGATCCAAACATGTGCAGCTTTCGAGTTCCACTCCAGTTATTAAATTATTTTGAATAGCTTCTTTAATGCTACTTTTATCACGATGACCGAATCGACGATGAAAAGTGTGGATACACTTTCTTTCAACTTCCTTCACTATTCTTACGGAGTCTGATTCATCAAGTTTGTAAAGGTTTTTATACAAACTAGCCGTTGCATACACTCGACCTCGCAATGACATTTCACATTTTTCGTCTTTAAATAGCACTTGCCAACCATTTTGTACAAGTTTTTTGACCGATAACAAATTTCTGTCTAGCTCAGGAACATAGAGAATATTCTTGATGGATATCGGTTTATTTTGACAGTTCAATATCCCGTCACCAGAACCTTTGGCTTTAATTTTAGTTCCATTTCTGGGCAATCCTTTTTAAAATGTCCAGTTTTACCGCAGGAATAACACTTCAGCTTAAAATTCTTAGTTTTCAACGCAGCATCTGGGAGTTCCGTTGAAATACCTTCAGCTCTTCGTTTAAATTCCTGTATCAGCTTTTCTTTGACCAGTTCCACTGTTAGGTCTTCATCTTTCCTTACTTCTAGAGCAGTAACCAAGGAGCTATAATCATCCGGCAAACTTCCTAAAAGAAAGGCAACAACCAAATGATCTGCCAATTGCTCACCTAATCCAACAAAGCGATCCACAATATCCAGCATTTCACAAATATGATCTTCCATCGTTTGACTTTCCTTCAGTTGCATTCGGCATAACTTTTTCAATAACATCACCTTATTTGAAAGCGTCGATTTTTCGTGGACTTTCCTCAGAACTTCCCAGCATTCCTTTGCAGTTTTCAGCCTTCGAATATGCATTAGTTGAGAGTCTTCCACTGAGAGCCCAATAGTAGCACGAGCCTTTCCATCTTTCAACGTCCAACTTGCATTATCAGTATTAGGATTTTCACTATCTACTACTACCCAAAGATCCTCTTTGATTAGCAATAATTCCATCTTATGCTTCCATGTTTGATAGTTGTTGTTGTTAAGCTTATTGAAAATTTGTTTTCCATCTTCCATCTTGAAAATATTAAATTTTGCTTTTGTTCCACAAATTCTTAAATCGTCCTATCTCATTAAATTCTTATTTCTTTTAATGTTGGGATACTGGGCCCATAACCTATTAGAGTTTATTATAAATCTATAATTCCAGTCCAAACAAAAAGATAAGAAATAAATTAGGATTACAATTAAACGTTTTTTATTGTAGAACAAACTAGAAGCGAATGAAAAAATAAAATATCGAACTTCAATATTTCTATGAAGTGTTTTTTATAACAAGTAATACATATGTTTTTGTAGTTTTGTATGTATTCCAACAGAATGTTCAACGACGTGCTATTCGGGTTGTACGGTTACATTGACCTAGCTTAAGGATGCGTATTCAATGGCTCTGATGGTTGAGTCATGTAAAGCAAATGGACAACAAGGCTAGAGCCTGTATAAGATCCGTGAAAGTTCGCAAGGGATTAAGAACATACTACGGTAGCGTAAACAAACAAAACCAGATCTGAGAAATCTTAATGTGCGAAACTGTGTGAAAGTGGATGATTATACAAGAGTAGAGCTTCTTTATCTGACTGTTATTTTTTTCGAATCCCTCGAGTAAAGGGAAAAAATTACTCCGCATCCCTAAAGCTTCTTTACGCTTGTAAGCCACATTAAATCAGCTTTCGATTTCACTGAAACCCTCTTCTTTTTATCAATGTTTGTTTCATGGAAAGATGGTAATGGTAATCATCTCAGTTTATTTTCGGACCCTTAAAGGTGCCAGCTAGTGTAGAGGAGATGTTTTTAGAACGTTGACGGTAGCTAAAAAATGGCCACAATAATACGTATGTAACGAACTTGATTATTTTTTGTATTAAATGGTTCAAATTGAGGAGGCCCTTGAAACTACTTTTTGTAAGCTTTTTGGAGGCATTTCGGTACAAAAAAATAATTGTGTCAATTGGGGCCATTTGTCTTTACAACACATACCTACTAAAGAGCAACAAGAAAAAAGAACCCATCAAAAACAGCATATATGAACTTAACAAATTTGCAAAAATTTAATTTTTCACTCAAAGCTAGATTGTATATTTATTTAAACACTAAGTACAACAACGCCAACGTATCACAATTGAGGAACAAACTTATAATCCAAAATCAAATAAGGCCGTCCCTCGTGAGTGTAGGTATTTAATCAAGTTTATTTACAAGAACATAACCTCACCAAATGCTCAACCTTCAATGCTTGAAAAATCATAAAAAGGAAAGCCAAAAGTAAACAAAAAATAAAATACTTGTCAAGACTGAAATAGATTATGTCATGTTAGTCATAAATGTACATATGTAGATGTAGTTTTGCAATAATAATATAATATACTTTAGCCCTCCCTCCCTGCACGGTATGTTTCTCTTTTTCAATGCTCTTAGAAAAACGAAGGCAGTCTGACCACCACCGCAGTTGTGATTTTATTAAATTGGTTTGTCATTTTGTTTTTTCTGCTAGAAGATGAGATTACAAACACCATGTCCTATACTTAAAAGCATAGATAACCTATAGATATAGGCCATTTAGGCCTGGTTACAATTTAATGAAATCAGCAATAGTTTGGCACGGAATTAGACATATAGAATCATTCATTGGAGGTCTGCATTCCATGACTACCGCATTACCGCATAGGGAGGAATAGAATATTTTGTTTGACAATTGGCTGGGTTGCCTATAAATGTGCATTGTTTACCTCAAACTTATTTGAATAAATTCTATTTTATTCGTAAGGGTAAAAACGTATAGGTATTATGTATTTATATGGTATAATGCCAAACCATCCATGGGTACGTGGTAAGTCCAAAACGGATGGGAAGGTCATTAGAAATCACATTGACGACATTAAAGCGCGATAATGCGAACACACAAAAAGGAATTGAATAAGGAAATGGAATAATAATAATAATTACAATTAGTATTATAGTTTAACCAGGTGGCACTGCTATTGTCACACATTATGTTGGTAAATAATATTCCAAAACAATTATTCATATTCAAATGATGGTTTCGTTTCACACGGAATTAATAGATGAAACAGAAAATGAAAATTGATTGAAATGGAGTATGGCTTAGTGGAGTATGGCTTAGTGTGTTGGACTATCACGCCGGAGGTCTGAGTTTCGATAACATTTAATGTTTTTTTTCAGGGGCACTGCCTCTTGCAAGGAAGTGACAAATCCTCAAAGAGTATCATTGTCATTCTCACCTTAATCGTTCAGATTCAAAGTAAAATTGTAGGTCCCCTTCAATCCTGTAGAAACTAACAACGCACACAAAATGATTGGTTGAGAGTTGTAAGTCACTAGGCTGTTGTTCTGCTGAGCTATTAGTGCCACTAAATTTATTTATTTTAGTGCTTCGCTTTTTTATTTTAAATTGATTAGGGTGGACTGCCCGAGCGGTAAGAGTTAAAAATATCACTGCAGTGAATTTTTCTTGATGTAAGAGGCGACTCAGTTTAGCTCACTGAGTTTAGCTCACAAAGGAGCTAACAGAGAGGGCAATTGTTTCATTCAATTTGACGTTGCCTACAAGCTCAATCTCAGATTAAATTAGAAAGTATGTGTACAAATCAAAGGAAGTTGCGCGCATACTCTCACCTAAGCTGAATAGTGAATTAATAGTCAATTTGGTTTGAGTACTTCATATGTATTCTCCGATAAGAAATGCAAAAAATTAAAAAAAAAATTTAATTGGAGGGCCGTACGTACAAAAAATTATTATCTTCTTTAGATAATCTTTGGTCTAGCTCGACAATAATTAATTTCTTGAACATTGGACATTCATTTATTCATTGGACATGCATTTGCTCATTTATTCATTTATTCATTAAAAATAATTCATTCATCATTGAACATTAATTCGTTTCAGAAGGCTTCTGAAACCATTCGCCTGGCACTCAGAGTGAGAGTTCCTCTGAATTTTAATTTAAAATCAAGACCAGAAGCACTCACACATTCATGTTTCTAAACTTCAAAACAATTTCGTTTGTCATTTTTCGGTATGCTCATTGGGCCTATACACACTAGACTAATTCATCCGGGGGAAAACCGGTTTTCTAGAAGATTTTAGTCTGCTTCATACTGCCCACTTCACTTCTCTCTCATAGAAAACACGTTTTCACCCCGGATGAATAAGTCTGTTGTGTGGAGGCCCATTTACAATAAATTTGTTGAAAGTTGACAACGTGTTCGTTTGGAAACCTGGCTCGGAGAGTTCTTCGGGTTTGATACCTGAAATAGACATTTACCTATTATTCTTTATAAAAACAAATTATCTGTCAAATAAATAATTGATTTAATTATTTGCGGATGATACCATACTTAACATAAGTGGTAAAAAACATTAATGAAATAAATGAAAAATTAAATCTTAATCTTGTGAGTTTAAGCGTTTGGCTACAAAAGAATAAACTTAAGCTCAAGTGAGAGTGAGCATGATATATGCTGATGCATGAAGTTTAATTCAAGGTTTAATTGCAGAAGTGATATCAGGGTTTCTATAGAAAATTAACTAATTGCAGGTGTTAGTAATTTTAAATATCTTGGTGTTATCTTAGACACTCAATTAAAATTTAGAGATCATGCAGATTATGTTTGTAAACAAATTGCAAAATAAAGTGAACTATTTAAAACTAAGTTAATATGAAAATTGAGTTGCTTTTATACAATTCGATAGTTTTACCCCATTTCACATATTGTGCAACAATATTATATTCGAATGAAATAAAGGACAGATTTAAAATTCTGCAAAATAAAGCATTGAGAATGACTCTCAATTGTAGTATTTACACATCAATACATTTTATGGTTCAGGCGTTAAATTGGGTGATTGTTAGACAGTTCTTGACCGTCAACCCAACAGTTTTTATTTTCATAATTCGTGGAAACATGCTACCTGAAAGAAAATCTAGTTACTGTTGCGGATGTCCAGCCCTAGAATTTAAAATGGCGAAACAACTTCATACCTGAGAGGTTCAATAGACCCAGCTAGCAGAATTCACTTTTACATAGAGGTCAGTGTATCTGAAGAAATAAAGAATGAACATCGTATTTACACTTTTAAACGGAAACTGTATATTTTTATTATAAACAATATATAAAATGATTTCAAGATTAAATTTATATATATATTAATAAATATTATATTAATTTAATTTAGCCATCATAAATTGTAAATTTATTGATTTCTGGTTTTTATAAAACAAATATTTATTGTATGTAAAAGTTTTTTTTTTTAAACTTATAAAACAATACTATTCCTACTACATAAATTTTGCATTAGATAATTTGAAAAAAAAAACAAAAAAACAAAGAGCGGTCGTGGGACCCCCGTCAGGAACGTTATGTTTGGTCTGCCTTGCGCTGTTCTGACCTCAATTGAGGATTGGTAGTCAAAATTAGAACTAAGTTATCTTTGCTCTTTAGTACAGACTTGACTACTGCAGCGCCACACGTATAGCATCTAATCAACTATACGTTGATAATTTAGTGCTAGTTTTGACAATCCGTGGCGCATTTAAACTTTTCCATTCGTGTGGCGCTGTAGTAGTCAGTTTAATACTAAAGAGCAAAGATAACTTAGTTCTAATTTTGACTATCAATTGCATATTTCAAATTTACCAATCCTCAATATAATGATACTTTAAATTTCTCAGTTACATGGTTTTATTGCTAGTAGTTATGTTGACATACGTGCTACTAGCAGTCCATGTATACTACATATCAATTTTACGCTTTTTGTTACGATAACTTTCAGTTCACTATAGTGTTAAGTCGCGTAAAAGAACTTCGTTCCAAAAATAATGATAAAAAAGAGCGGTCATGAATTTTTAATCAATTGATGACTATGCCAATATTAATTCTATGTTAACATGGTAGTGCAAATTCTAATTTCCCATTTATTTTGATGCAGTGTTATTTGAACCAGTAAAAGTACACATCAATTAAATCTTTTTAAATATAAATAGACCTACTGATCTTATGATTACTTAGGTACATTATCAATAACTTAATATAGCTAATATAATAATTATAGTATGTATCATTAATCTTTTTATTTGAATGCTTAATTATTGAAATTGTATAATGCGTATAGCAACAAACCAATCCCAGTTGTTCTCTTCAACTCTTAAAAATGCAAACAAAATATAAAAATGACCATTATCCCACCAACGTCGTCGTTCTTTTTTTTTAAGTTTTTTCTTAAATTTTCTTAAATTAATATAACCAGACACACGCTTTTTTATTTATTGTACCTATTCCTAAAATGTTTACTTGTTTAATTTGTATCCAACAGTTGAACATTTTCTAACAATATTTGCTTCCGTTTCAAACCGTTCTTTATGATTTTTTATATTTATCAATTTATTCATTCAATTGTGAGTAAAGAGTACTCAATGATCAACCAACTAGATAAAAGTTCGTATACCATCATCACGATGTATATGTTAAGATGTGTGTGCTTACATGACGGGTGTAAGCTTCGAGGATGACTACGTCACCTTCATTCAAGGCAGTACGTGTGGTGTGCGATGTGAGTACTATATGAGCTGTTCAATGGATAAATTTTGTGTATATACAAATACATAGTTATCAGTAATCAAATCACCACTTGCTTAGATTATGTTCTTAAACATGAATCACACTTAATAAAGATTTAAATTTTATATAATATATTTTTAATGCAGTTATATAACATCTTTTACTAATTATGCACATAATTAATTAGTGTACATATCTAATTGTATAGTTAGTTATGGGGAACAGAGGTCGTACTTCATGGCATTTTTTCAAATTGTGCATTTCAAATACCTCAAATCATGGGCTGATTTGAGAATGAAAAGATGAAAGATAATATAATTTTTTTTTAAATTCAAAATTACTTAAATAGTAAATAAGACAACGACAGTAATTTGTATTTGAAAATGCTCAAATTTAGGGAGTCAGATTCCAAAAGATGCCATCATAACATTTACTAATACATAGCTCACATACATATGTATGTTTGAACAGCTGGGAGAAGGGAAATGTTTATTAATTACGATTAAAGCGGTAGAATTGCAAATTCCTGTATTATTTGAAATTAAAGATAACAAAAGGCTGCTCCCTGACTTAGAAGTGTGGTGTTTTCCTTCAGTATGTTTGATATTAAGACATATATTTCAATGCTACCTTACTGATTTTGATGATATCATTTTTAGATGTAATGTAAGTACGAATAATATTTTTATGTATGTAGGTATCTTGAATAGTATTTTTTTGGAGAAAATTGGAATTATCGGTTTTTAAAAAACAAATCCTTCTGTTCATTTAGTGTCTAGTCTAGACACATTCGTGTGGCTATAGCGCAAGCAGCAGTTGGAGGCAGCACAAGTTCACTCAACGCTTTTGAGTATGGCAAAATTGCTATTATCTACTACATCGTTTTGGACAATTCTGGTATTTCACTGAGCTACTTTTCGACTGTAGCTTTCACAGTATTGCTTGATGCTACTGCTGCAGGTACACCACTGTGTTCAGACAGTTTGGTTGCAAGTGCTTATACATACAGACAAACATACAAACAAACAAACAACATTTTGGTTCTAATCGTTGAAGGTATTTTTGAGAAATATTTACTTTTTCTAAACATTTAGGTATGGTTGGTATCTATCTAGTGTTATTTTCATACGTAGAATAAGAACTTCGCTATCAATATTATTGGATAACACTTTGTTCATGGCAAACCTTCGTAATTTCTATAACTTTTCACTACTCGATTGTGAATCATTCAATTAATGAATGCATACACAATTATCATCTTTCAAGCAGAAAATATATTGAATAATAATAATAAAACATCAAAATAAAAGATAAAGTAATTAAATATAAAAGAAAATCATCAGCTTGTTGATGGAAACAAAAATTAATTTATAAAAGAAAAAAGAAAACCTATTGTTGTGGCAATCAAAATTATTTATTTTATCCGTGTTTGTATCTGGTGCTGGTCTGTTAATGGCGCTTCTTTAATTTCCAACAAAACTTTTATATATGTTTGTACATACATACCTACATTTTGTTTTTAATTTTGCAAAGCACGCAAATACTTGGGTTAAGTATAGAATAACGTCACGCACACACGGTTAAGAAGTGATAGTGACCCCATTTTTTGAAAATGAAACCAACTTGTACTCAAGAGTTCAAAACATGTTTTCAAAATAATGATAAAAAAAAAAAACAATAAACGACATAAAGGAAACGACAAGAAAGCAAAATAAATAATTATGAGACTCCAATGACGTAATTTCTAAAATAGAGATCCTAGAAACTTGTTTGAATTTAGAAGTCTACAGTTCATACATAATGTATGCATAATACAGTAGAGATCATAAGATTTCGGTCAAAAATATTTTTATTTTCTTTCGAACATTTGGTGCTTTATTTTGTTTATTTTAAAGATAACACTCTTTGGAAAGAGATTCAGGAGCTACATAAAAGCTGTTTCCAAAAATTATCGACATGATCGAAATCCAAACTTAAAAAAGGGCTTTTCTTGACAGTTAAATAATAATAAGTGAGATTATGGCATATGAATACTTATGCGTTTCAATGTTTTTCGTCCTCAACTGTCAAGTCATAACAAGTCAAAAGCGATTAAATTGTTTTCGGTTGCATTACACGCAATATTTCAAATAAAAAGATGTACACGTGTTGTACATATCAACCTGTTTAATACTAATAACTTAAAACTTTAAATTTAATTTTATGTTTTATGTTGATTTGAAAGGTTTTTTTCTTAAAGTAAAACAAATGTAAAAAACCCATTTGGAAAAAATGTAATGTTTGTTTGATAAAGAAAAAGTTTTGTTTCCCGGTGGAATCTTCTATAAAAAATATCCCCATAAAAAGCTGCCATATTTTGTTAAGAAGTTAAAAATTTCACACACATTGATGCCTTATTAATGCTTAAACTTTAGAGGAAACTAAGAAACAGTTTGCTGCATCTGAATATAAAATTCAATTGATAGGTAGTAGCTCATGGATTTGTTGGACGTTAACAATCTGAATTTGTCAAGCTAAGTGCAAAAGTGAAAGATTTTAAAGGGAAAAAACTAAAGTTTTGCTTTCTGAATCCTGAAAAGCTATCTTATGCTTCTCAAATGCAACTTCGCAAACTACCCAAATGTAGGTTATGAAAAACATAGTTTTTACAACACCGACACGTGCAGAAAAGTACTAAAAGGATTTTGCAGACCTGTTCAAATTGAATTGAGAAGTAATTTTTGCACGTCACTGTATCATGTATTTGTATGCAAATCAACATCTCTACTATTTATGTCTTTTTGTTTTTTTTTTTTGTTCTGGAGGAGCAGAATTAAAACTGTTTATTCGGATGTAAAATTTTATTTTTATTTTATTTTCCAATTTTTGCAGAATGAATCGAATGTGGGCAAGGAATATCTTTTGTTTTTGTTTTAAACTACGCTTTAGAAAATTTTCTGCATAGGAAAAATTGATTTGCTATTTTAAGGACGTGATCGGGGTGAATTACGAATGTTTTAATGTACGATAGTGTATAGGTTAATGATAGAAGAGCAAGTTGCAAAGTTTTGTTTGCCAAAAAAGTTTCACTTGCTGAATTGTTTCTAATTAGTAAAAATAAATGTTTGCAGTAGTAATGTAAAATAAAAATATCAATAGGTGTATAATAAATAACAAAAAGTTTCACTTGCTGAATTATTGATAAATTTGCGTTTCCGTAAAGTTATGTGATTTTCGATAATATTATCATTTTCGTTAACAATAATTATTGTGAATATCCAGAAATACAGTATAAATAGATATCAATAAATAATGGGCTGTCATCTAATTAGTAAAAATAAATGTTTGCAGTAAAATAAAAATATCAATAGGTGTATAATAAATAACAAAAATGTTCTCATAATTATAGGGGTATTCATGCAACATTGTAAGTTTGTAAAAGGTTTATGATTTAAAATATTTTGTACCTTATTGAGGGTTCAAATATAATATACACACAAATATTTGCGTAAATAAGTGTCAACTGTAATAAGAGCTTGGGTAAGAGCTGCCGATAGGTCTTTCTAGTAAAATCCAGTGATACGTTACTGCATGAAAGCAGGTAATACGTTGCTGAGGAAAAGTCAGTGATATCTGATTGCGTAAATGATACTGGTATGCCAGTAATACGTTGTTCAGTTAAAACCGGCGATACGTCACAGCGTATATAAGAAACTGATAATATGCCGCAGAAACGGACTAATCGAGATAGCAACCCCAACCAACAAATGAAGGAAGAATCAATGAGTTGAACAAAAGCCGACCAGCACTACCGATAAAGAAAACCTGCCGTAAAATACTATACTAACGAAACTGCAAACAGAAGACAACAGCAACAGTAAAAAACCTTCATTTCAGCAATGTTTTTCTATTTTGATAAATGTTTCTGGAATGTTTCTTAGTCTGGACACCTCTTTAGATATAGGTAGGTACTTAAGGTAACCGATATTGTGAAAAAATAATCGTAAGTAAAAAAGTTTTCTAGTACAGACTTTAGTACGGACCTGACATTCCGACAAGGTTACCTCAGCCTTTGGTACCACCTTTCATCTTGTGATGATGACTTCAACCATTGTGTAAGCGTAAGGTGGCTGAAGTACTTACTCTGGCAAGAAAACTCTACCATCTTCTTTCATGTTGAATTTGTTAGAGAGAGAGAGTCCATAATCTGTTATAAGGAGTTATGGGATCTAATGGAATAGAACTTATATTTGGTTGTATGGTTGTTTACATTCTGTATGGGATTTTGTTCACAAACTAATAAATTACACAGACACTTGAACTTATTCAATTTGAAGTTTCACAACGTAATGTCAAAATGACATTTAAATACTAAAATAACTTTACTATGGCTCTAAACTTCATATGAACAAATTTTAGCTAACTTTGCATATAATCCTCGTGTGTATTTTTTGTAAATAAGATTTTCATATAAAGGGTATTCGTATTCATTATTCTTTGAGTGCGCACAAAATATAAAAAAAAACAAATGTTTAAACTCGTTTTAATGGCGGCGTTAAAATTACTTTTACATTACAACGCTTCTAATCCTGAAAAGCTTATTGAAAGAAAAACAAAAACGAGGATTAAAGGCGAAGTTAACTTTGACATGACATTGTGAAACTTCAAATTCAATAAGCTATGGGTCTGTGTCCCATATGTATAAGTCTGTGAACGAAATACCTTTAACAACTTTCAGAAAAAATTTAGTTATTAAAAGATACATTCTAGTTTTTATAAACTTTGGTAAAAATATGTAACATACAACCATATAACCAAATATGATTTTTTTTCAAGTAGGTATAGTTCTGTTCCACTTGATCACATAACCCAGCTTATGAATTCTCTTTCTCAAACACAGTAAACATCACATGGTTAAATTGACATTTTTACCATAACCAGAGTTTTAGATGGATCGTTTTTAACTAATAATTGATAGCAAATTCTTTATAAATAATGATTTGTCTGACGTGGCGTAAAGACGGACAGCCTTATTTATTAGATTTCACTAATACTCGGTTTAACCTCGGAGTAGTTAATCCTAGACGTAGCACTTACTCTGTCTTTACGCCACGTCAAACAAATCATTATTTATAAAGAATTTGTTATCCATATTAGTTAAAACGTCACTTCTATAACTCTAGTTATGATAAACGCACTTCGTTTAGGTTGGGTGGATGAAAATGTTGTGCTATCATCGTCCAAGTTAGATGAAGTAAGTCGCTTTTCGGAGCTTTCACTGTAGACATTTCCTAATTTTTATTTTAAATTCAAATAATAATGAAAACCGCATTTATGTACATAAATTGCATCAAAACAAGTTTTTTTTATATAGACAAGATATCTTTCACTTTATATAAGCATTCTTTTTTTTATAGAAATGTTTAATTAATGTTAAAATCATCTTGTTAATAAAATTGACCCCTCCATCTTTATCATAATTGCTATTGTCTGGACTCACAATAGGGTGTATCACTTTAGTATGACAATCATTTGCTATCAAAATTTTACATGTTATGTACAGAGTTATGTACAACAAAAAGGTCAGTAAGCAGAAGTGAATGGTCAAGTTTAGATATGAGCAGTTTTATTTGAAAGTGGAATAAGTCCATTTTGTTTTTTTTCCAAAAAAATCAAAATAACGATAATTTAAGCGGTGTCAACATTTTTTTTATTTGAGAGGATCAATCAATGTTTCTATTGAGAGCAATTTTATCTCGAAAAGAATAAATACCGTTAAGTTACAATTAATTTTATCACCAGGCAGTATGTTTATTCTGAATTAAGAAGTTTAGCGGTCCGTGTGTATTACTCGAAAAATATGCATTTATTTTTAAAATGTGCAAAAATATGCACTAACGTGTAAATGTCATTTTGAGGCAAAACTCATGATAAAGTAAAAATAATTTGTTCCCTTGCTTTCGAAGTTTGTGAAAAAAATATGCATTTGCATAGAAATCCGAGTCCTATAGTTATCATCATTCAAATTTCCGCCGCAGCTTAGATGGGTGGCGCTCTTGAACCTTCCATATATAACTGAAGCTGAATTTTAACAAAGGCATTAATTGTGGTGCCTTTTTGGGAAGTGGTGGCTTTTGGTTTGTTGGCATTAAACAAAGACTTTCTCTGGATGAATTGCATTTTGGTGGATCTTGTGTACATATCATCCCAAATCGTGATTTTTGAAATAATTTTTCGATCAACATTTGGTTCAACTTGCTCGGACAGAAGAAATAGCGATTTTATCATTTTCACATGTTGTTGCACGCTATAACTCTCCATTTTGGTTTGACAAGCAGATTTGATAAATAATGATACCCATTATGACAGATGTTAGCTTTAACAATATGGCCGCATCTACCTGTCCAAAGCTTGGAAATTCTTATTAGAAAAAATCTTTAGCTTTTAAAATCTGTTAAAAATTAAAAATTAAAAAATTGGAAATAATGAAAGGTACACCCTACATTGTACATTGTACAACAAAACTGCAATTATCGCTTGATATGACAATAAGCATCACACATTTCATTTTCAATTACCGAGTACCAATTGCCGACTTAATAACGCAGGTTAACAAACATGTTAACCTAAAAGAAAGTTAAAATAGAAATAAAAATAGCTCATTTTGTGTGCGGGGATAAGAAAGAGAAAAGTCAAAAGGCTGCCGCTTGCCGGTTATGTGAAAAGGCGTGTGCAATTGCCAGTGTGGGATAATGTTGTTTCTGCATAATGTTCCCTATTCTACTAACATTTGTCGTAATCTTTCGTTTGTAAATTTTGTCTTTGGAATATATAGAAGAGGCAGACATTGGCATAGAGTTCGTAAATGGGAAAAAGAATCTAATGAAATGATGCCTAAATTGATGATTAAAACCTTTAAGAACAGATAATAAATATACAGATGTCTCACGCCCATACAAAAATATGTCCCCTCCATTTTCTACTGTACCAACAACTTAAAGTATTAAAACAGATCAATAAAATAATGATTTTGTTCCAAGTAAATTTTAATAATGTCTTTAAAATGAAAGGGCAGTTAGCAATAAAATTTTGCACACATAGAGCGGAGAAAACGTTGAAAGTTTTCGATCAGTATGTTGTTCTTTCATTTACTCTAATGAAATATTCTAAGAGTGGTGAATATAAATCCAGGGATGGTATACATTTTTCTTTTTTAAATAAATATGCTTATTATTTCATTCTTGTTTAATGAAGTTGCGATTTGTCATTCCTTTATGTGTTGCCAACTGAACACAATGTTGACGACCCTGACTTACGAGTAATCAAAAACATTCTTCCATTGAGAAAGTGGTCGAATTAGACAACAACAACCTGTGCACACCAACACTATTTCTTGGCAGGAGTAATAGCTATTTCATGGCAGCCACCGCCAATCAGAAGACTCCTTTTTGAATTAGTGTTGCTCGTCCATTTACAATCTTAGTTTGATCGAAAAACACGTTATTGAATTTTGTATACCGACACCGTGAATTTGGTTATTTGCACGCGGATTGTAAGAACTCTTAATAGTCCGCGTGAAGCCGAGCAATTCTGGATTGCTATAAAGCAGGCGTTTACTGACATCTATGGAATCTATGGAATGGAGCGGAAATGCACGTTGATTGTTACAAAAAGCAAAGGTATCTCATTTTACCATTCATGTACAACCTGAACGCTGTGTGTTAATAATTTGTGACGAACAAAAGTTAAACGACGAGACTTACGGTTTTTACCGTGGAATCGATCTAACCAGATGGATACATTTTCAAATGCTCCGATAGTTGGTTCATGCAGAGCTGGTGCACAACAATGCTCCAGTTCATGGGATTTGCGAAGCCAACCTAGGGGGAGTTCGAAGGAAGGTAAAGACATACCTACAGTGCCGTGACCATTAAAAGACGAAGACATCGAGACACTTGGTGTGTGAAACTAGAGTGGGTTAGCAAAAGTTAGAGCTGGCTACTAGAAGTGTCTTTCGCCACTAAACCAACTATTTAAATAAATTGGCTATGTATCTAATATTAAATAATACAAAAACTTTTTTGTCAATTTTGAATAAAATTTTTCTTTTTTGTCACAAGGAGCATCACTGCTCATAGAAAAAGCTTTTGTATTTGTCTGGATTTGAACCAACGCTATGAAGATTGATGTGAACCCACGCTTTTCAAAAATGGCTGAATATTGAACCATCTGAACTGTCAAATTTTATAACAAAGAATCTTTGGTGTGTTTTATTGGTAACTACTTAAATCGAGATCTAAAAATCGCTTAGTTTATTAAAAATCGTCAATTAGAGAATACAACGTTTGCGAGATAGCGGTTTGGAAGAAAAAACCACATCGAGGGAAATTTCACCGAAACCATAAATAAATGGTAGTGCCCGAGGCGTAGTGGTTAAAGTGTCGGACCCAGTTTCGAGAACAACTAATATTTTTTTTAAGAAAACTGCCCCTTGCGAGGAAGTGACAAATCCTCCAAGAGTATCATTGTCATGAAAAGTGCATCTCACCTCAGTCGTTCGGTTTCGACGTAAAATTGTATAGGTTACCTTCAATCCTGTAGAAACTAACAACGCACACAAAAGGATTGGCTTAGAGTGTAAGTCACTAGGCCGTGGTTCTTCGGAGCTGTCAGTTTCACTTAATTTATTTTATTTTTTAAAAATAAATTGTAAAAATATCGAAAAACCGAATTTTGTGGACATTTTTAAGGTACATTGACATCATAACAATACGTTAAAATATTTTAAGATGTTAAGGTTTGATAGATATAAAAATAACTATATTTTGACGTGTATAAACACGTACGTAAGGAAACACTTAAATCGTAGTTTTTCCAAGGGTCTGTAGCTGTCAAATTATATTTTTAAAATCACAAAAATATCACTTTACTGCGATGCATTAAGCTGTTTTTAATTGGTTTCACTCATGAAGATACACATGAAATTCTAAAAGAAATTTATTTTCTGCTGAATTTTCTGCCCTTCAGAGGAAGAAGGGAGAAAATAGATAAATAAGGAAAAGGATGTTGTAGTGGGGTAAGAGCTTAGTGACTCCGAACAGTCGATGAAAAGCGAAATCAAATGTGACAACATGACACATCTAACAGTCAGAATCAGAAACATTGAAAAATAAAAATTATTGAATTTTATAATCTGACCGGTGAGAAGTGAAATTAAATTTTAGATGCGATATTTGACCCCGATAGAACACAGTATCTTGCTGTGTTTTTGTATTTGTGATGATGCTGATTCATTTAATTAATGTCTTATAACAAAACACAGCTAGTATATGTGTGACAACATTCTTGTTTAGTTCAAAAATAATTTAACTAAAACGTCAAACTCAAAATAGCCTAATTCACCTGTTTTTGAATTTTCACTTGTTTTGCACCTAAAATGTTGGTTAAAATAATATTATAGGGAACATAAATTGCAAATGCGAATTGATGATTTGAATATCTTTTCCGGCTGGAACCCGGCTTCGCGCGACCCAATGGTAGCCTATAAAGAGGCTATTCTGTAACGCAAGCTTAAATTTCGCCACTCAATTTTATTGGATATCTCAATAACTAGTTTTTGAATCCATAAAGTATTTCGAAAAATTATTTTGAAAATCACTTTTGAGGTAAGAGAGGAACTGATCATTTGTATACGTTCGCTTTGATTACTCACTTTTGGCTTCCTCTATAACATTTTGGTGAACTGGCTATATAATAAATAAAACAAACCTATGCGAAACTTTCACAATGTCTTTAATTAAAATTTTAATTCTAAAATATTTTTTTTTTTTTTGTTTTCTGGTAAGTTCGAATTTTTACAACAAATTGTGTTTTAAAAAATTAAGATCAAATAAAAATCATCAAGGTATGTATGAACCAATTCATCAGAATTAAATTTGACAAAATATCGAGCTATAACAAAATATTAATCACAGCCAGCCAGACTAAGATTTAAATGAATGTCTCTACTTCCTTTACTGATGGTGATTGAATCAAAATTCAAAAGAACATGGATTTGTAATAAAATACTATAATTATACACGACTGGGTCGCAAAGACTTTATCTTGTGGCAAATCAATGTCCACGGGCTGAGTATTTTGAAAAAACCAATTCAACTACTACCATTTTATACAAAAATAAATATAAACGGTATTTTTATATTTTATATTTATATATTGTATATACTTTGTATAAAAAATAATTTAAAAAAAATATTTTGAAAATTAATTTCTAAAACTTTATTTCTTTTTTTTTTTTAATAAAAATTTGTTATGATTCGTTGAGTCGTTAACAAAAGCAAAATACAAAGTTAAAAAATTTTTCTTGACAATACGGCTTAAACCATCTGATTTGCCTTAAATCCCGTTTGTAAAATTTAATCAAAATCGTTAGATCTGTTTTCGAGTAAACCCAGCTTTTTCGTAACAATTAATGGCAGGTACCGTTATTTTTAGACCTAGAATTCCAATTCTGAAAACTTTACAAAGTTAGAGACTAAAAAAAATTAATTGCTTAGCACCAGAAATAATATTTATTTTTATATTTATAGTTGAACAATCAAAATAACCGTGAAAGCCATGGCATTCTCGAAAAAATGAGGTCCGATGACATATTTCTTTGGCGTAAATATCTCTTCATAGAAGATAAGTTGCTTAGCGCCCCAGAAGTGGAATTTTTTGTTTGTTTATAGTATTTCTAATCAGACCATGGAAATGAACCTCGTCGCTAATGATAAACTTGGACTGAATACCGTCCTCTGTGTCATTGAGATTCGATAGACGCAGTGCTCTGTATTGACTTTTGTCTTCAATTGTTTCACAAAACAAATGAATGGCTCGCTAGACGGACGTGTTATGATCAATTGCGTGGACTTTTGTCTGGTCGACTTCGACAGCTCATGCATGACATCTTCAGTCACAGCGGTGATATTCTTGTTAGAACGAGTACTATGAAGCTATTTATTTGTTGTTCTTCTATCTTGTATCAATCTAGTCTCTCCGCGGCAGGGAGTGATAAAGGTATTTGACGAGTTGATGGAGGACAGCCATTAAATATGGTTGTTGAAAATATAATTATAAAAAACATTTGGTGTCCTGGACAAACCATTTGGATATGGACTTTATATAGGTAAAGTTTTATCATGTTTTTGTAACACTTATAATACTTCGTTAAAATAACGCTAGCATCTACAGTCCTTAAAAATGATTGATTGAATTAAATTTAAAAATTGCATCATTGACTTCATTTTGAGATTTCGACTCAAAAATTTGCATTCTGTTCATTTGACATCAAAAATATTTTAATTTTTGGTTCCATTAATTTTAAAGTAATTAAATGCAATAATTTGAGAACTCATGCATTCGTTGAATTATTTTGCATTCCTTGCATTATTTTAATCTTGTAAAATAACAAAAAATTATGTTACTCAATTGAATACAAAAAACGTAAAAGAATGGTGTGGGCGTGTATACCGCATATGTCACAATATAGCTCCCTTGTTTTAATACATTTTGCTATATCATAGAGTTCTTCCTCATGGAGCTATTTCACAATATTGAGGCTTGGAGAATATTGGTAGAATAAGTTAAAAAGTTACAATCGAGAAATTTTGAGTTTAATGAAAAGACATCAAGAATATCAATAGCAAAAGATGTCATCTCGACTGATAACAGTATGTTTTTGTGACAAGTAAAGTATACACATGACGTGATACAAATTAAAGTGAAAATCTCGGATTTTACAAAAAAGGGACTTAGACCGTTATTATTCTGGACTTAATTTATTCACAAATTTAAAAACATAATTCAAATTTGCCGCCATTTGCAAAAGTTTTATTATCTTCCGATAGGGTGATACATTTTGGGCCACCCTGATATCATATTATCAATATTTTCTATACTTAAAGCTATTTTCTTTATATTTGAATGGTTAAATGACCTCTGATTTATTTACATATGTGGCCTTCAACAAGCCTTTATAAAATTTTGTTTTATATTCTCATCGATAAATTCCTCGATAAATTCTGACCAATAAATATTTATATCTAACTTGACATTCAAGAACTACTGAATATTATCAACACATTTATATCAGTCTTGTTGCAAAACAGTTTTGACTTAAGTACATAGACGACATTGTTGACGTGCCAAAGTGCATTTTAATTTTTTAATACGCTAGCATGCGCCAATTTTATCAAATGAAAGTGAAAATAGCCTCCACAAGAGACTTTAAAACAAAAAATTGAAGCAAACATTATTTTGAGTTTCCTTATTCACAAATCATATAAAATTCCCTTCAGCCCGCAGCGCACAGCCTGTTCCTACTAGCGACAAATTATATTTTATTGCAATCTCTTTCATTTTAGCTTACGATGACGATCGTAAAGATGATGATGATGAAGATGTTGTTTTTTTTTTATTTCAATAACAGTGACAGTGATAATTAAATTCATTTAACCAGCTCTAGCATCAAGGCATCAACTTGTTCAATGCTTAGAAGGTCTTCATATTTAAAAGTGACAAAGCAAGTTAAATAAAATAGATTTTCACTTTTTTTAACGTTTGAACTGAACACTGCCGCTGGATGCGTTCATTTTGCAACAACTGCATTCTCGGCGCGGTCTGTCGGTTGGTGTGGGGTTGCCATCATTCAAACATGTAAAAAAAAAAATAAACATTTAAAACTCGTTAATTCCAACTGGATTTGCATAAAATCATTTTTCTCAAGAACAACAATTGGATGGACACATTTTTTTTTGTATCCTTTCGTAGTATTTTCATCGTGTGTGCCACATCCAACAGATGTTGCCTTACTACATCTTTTATTGGAGCCACATTTAGACTCTATTAAATGACTATTCAAATGCATGTTTACAACACGACCAGAATTATACGGGAGGCGTGATAATTATTATTTTTTTTGTGTATAAAGTTATATTATATATTATATATAAAGTTATATATAAAGTTATATATAAAGTTATATATAAAGTTATATAATATTGTGCTTTTAACCAGATTGAGGCTGGACGAGCACTTGCTATTATTTATAGATAGCGATTTATCTGGCACACCACTCTTGGATCTATCTAAATAGAACCTTACACGATCAGTCATTTGACATCAATCTATAATATAGTGTTTGTAACAATAAGGCTGTATACGTGCATTTGTTTGATGAAAAATCAAAACACTTTTGCGCTGCTAGCCTAAGACGAGGAAGAGAGCGGAAAAAGGAAATCAAAAGTTCACAACTTTGCGCATTTTTAGAGGAAATCATAGTATTTTATAGCAGAGCGTTGAGCAAAACAAACCTTATGTAATATTTTTTTGTACATGCGTAAAATAAACCAAATTATTCTTTATTGCAAAAAAGGGTTTGAAATATCAATCAAACATCATATCACGATGATAAAGAAGACGAAAAAAGGTGGTCCGGAAATTCTGTCTAGTCGTTAGTTTGGTTTACTAAATAACGGGTTACAAAAAGCTTTTTTGCTCAAAAACGGCTCCAAAGATTTTTTGAAAAAATTTGAGATGTTTTTTTTGTTTGGCGAATCTGAAAATTAATTTCAATTCTCACCGCCACACAGTGTGACATTTCGGTCATTTAGCGGGATTAAATTAATAACGCTCAGAAACGAATGTTTTTGTTAATTGTTTTTTGCTTATTTTTATTGTTATTGTTTATAGAATAGAATTTAATAAATTATTTAAATATATCTATAACGGTTTTGACAAAAAACAACAACAAAAACCGAAAATTTTCACGATTTTTACTCGTTTCCGCATTAATTTAATAATGCGCAGAAATAAATGTTTTTGTTAATTTTTTTTGCTTATTGTTATTATAATTGTGTATAGAAGAGAATGTAACAAATTATATAAACATATTTACAATATAGTTTTGCCAAGAAACAACATTAAATACTATTAAATTACACGTTCTTACTCGTTTGGTAAGTGTAACAATTGAAGCACTTCATGTTCAATTAAACTTTTTTTTTTTTGGGATGCATCTTATGCTTGCCAAAAATGGATCCGAAGATATTAAAACCTGTTTAGAATGTCCGTATTTGTGTCAACTCGCGAAGTTTTTCTGGTGAAGACTGGTGAAAGACTCTAAAAGGTTTTGTACTTTTCTCTTCTTGCTTTTTTCGCAACATTCATCAAAGCTTTTTCTTGGTCTTCCTGCTTTGCTTACACGAGATGAAGAAGGAATTTCATCTAAAACTGTTTTTGGGAGTTTTAAGGTCTCATTCAACCATGAACTATTAGTGCTTTCAAAACGGTCTCGATGGCGACCATCTTTTTGGCCATCTTTTCGTCAAACCTCATTTTTTACATTTTTTAAGGTTGCTTTTATTGACTTAATTGAGTTGTCAGAAAACGTAATATTGCTAAAGTAGCTCATAAAAAAAGAAAATACGGCTTCCAAGCGCTTAATTTTTATCTTAGAAATCCAAACATCAAAAATTTCTTTCTTCGTAATTTCGGTAGCCATCCTAAAAAATGAAAAAATTAGTATGGGTGTCGCATCTGTGCGCAAAAAGTCAAAACACTTTTTGGTTACCAACATACATAGCTTTACAACAAATAGGGTCTTCAACTTGAACAACACTGAACAATTATAATTTTACTCTACTAAATGCGTAAAATCACATAAATTTATAATAAAAATTGACTTACCTTTCTATTTATTAGGATTATATTTATTTATTAAATATAAAACTTTCAATTTAAATCACGCGAAGCACTTGCTAAACAAATCTGAAACACTTGCTCTCAACCTAACCTTCTTACTAATAATTGAACAAAACTTGAACTTTGAGCTCATTTTTTTTACTGCACATGCTTTCAACATACAAAATTGGTCACAGTCATTATGGTGGAGGTGTTAGCTGCAAGAAAAACCGGTTTTTGTTTACATTTGTGCAAGTCGATTTTGCAATTAAATCCCGCTAAATATGGAAAATGTCACACTGTCGCCAGAGCATTGAATTCAACCATTTTTATTTTTCAATGTTTTCGATTCTGACTGTTATGTCAAGCAAGGCGTTGGGGCATAAGCCAGGAACATTTACCAGTATTAGCTTGCATTCCTTTAGACGAAGCTATCAAATAGTAGTGAAAGTGAAATGTCGAAAACAAGCGACGCGACGCATGCTTCAGTTCTGTTTGATCAATTTTTACCACGAAGAACGATTGATCTGCCGAACCTGAAACCATACTGATAAACGAACATTAGTTTTCTGATAAAATTTTACAATAGGTATATTCAAGTAAAATTTTGCGTTAAAAAGACTTATTACTCTGAATCTTTAGTTGGCCGAGTTCAGAGTATCTCTTTTTTGTGGATAGGCACATTGCACCGAGATTCATCAGGTATACTTTCATTCGACTACTTTTACAGATAAGTAAGACTTTCCTCGATACCAAGCCACCATCCGTTAATAGTTCGCGTTAGCGTTCCATTGACCTTCGTAAACGGCTCACTTTTGGAAGCCTCTTACCGCACCTTATATTGCTCGTGTGGACGTATCGCATATGTTGGTCATTTCGCTTGTAGCGAAATATTGGCTATTATATTCGTCGTTTAGCAATGTAGAAAAGTTCGAACTTTGCACTGCCAGTAAGACTCTAAAGACTCGACTGCCCATTTCTTATGCTTTTGCGCTCTCTATTTCTATCTCTTTCTTCTTGATAAACCATAGTTCTTCTCCCCTCGGAAAATTCGAAGATCTAATATACCTACTAAAAACATGCCTGGCGTCTACCGCAATGTTATAAATTTTGTTGATGGTTCGTTGATCATGAGTCCGCCAAGTCATCTTGAGATGAAGAAATCGAGTGCTTGCTATAGTTACATACATTTAGCTCCGCTGCTAGAAAATCGACAAGTTTTTTATTCGGAGGAGATCATCTTAGTTTTAATTTAGGCCCTGAAACTCGTTTTTCAGTCAATTTTAAACCCAGAGTTAATTCCGAGTTAATCCAACTCATTTATTGAGTTAGCTCCTTATCAGTAGTTTTGAACTGAATTAAATCCCTGAGCGCATCTTGAGAAAAAAGCAAGTCGGCAACTCTGTCATTTTATATTGCATTTGGCAACTATAGTCCTTCATATTCAATAAAAAGTTCATAATTCGAAGCTCTGGCCTCTAAGTGTCTAGTCCTCTAGAATTGTATTCGTGCGTGTTTAATTAAGCACATCAGCAGTTCAGAGTTGGCAACTCTCTAACCTGAATTATGATTCTGCGCTCTCTTTTATCTACTCTAATTTTCGGTTAAAAGAAAACAAACCCTTAAAAACTCAACTTAAAAATCAACACTCAGTTAACACACCTTGCCCAACATAAATCAATTAACCCAAGGTAAAGATTAAAGAAATTCAAAGCAAAGTCAGTGTGAATGTAGTGATGAAGATTAAAGGTGATTTCGTTGATACACAGATGGAACAAAAGAGTTTGTTAACAAACAGAGAAACTAACAAACAAATAGAGCCAAACAAACACTAATCCCTAGATTGGTAAGCTTTTTAGGGCTTTCATTTATTTATCTACTATTGTGACAATGGTGTTAAAGAAGTTTCAATTAAATTGCAAACAGTGCCCTGACCTTGTTGCTTATTTTTTTTTTTTGGTATAAACATCCATTATAAATTATGAATAATTAAGACGGAGCTAGAATTTGGTTTGTTTGTGTGTCATGTTTAGATCTGCTCATGCCTTATGCTTAATGCATGGATAGAAATTAAATTTATTCATCCAAAGCAGAGATTTGTTTTTAATTTCTACACAGAACACAGAACATTTATCGTTAAATAGTAAAACGTAAATAGCACGATTCTTTATACTTTACGGCAAAAACATGTTTTATTTTGTGTGTTTATCTGTGCATATAATGTTATTTTTAAATTAATGAACATTAGTCATTGTGTTAAGAACACTTAGTAGGAGAAATTAATTAAAATACAGGGTGTCGCAAAATGTGTCACTCTATCAAAAGGTACTATAACTTTTGCAAATGGCGGAAACTGCCAGTTTTGCTTTGACATTTCGTATTGCTTAAGGGCAAAATGACATACCTAAGTAAATTTTGAGGATTTAACTTTTTGAGTTAAATGTAAGTAAACCCAAAGAAAAACTTTTTAATTTTATTTAAACAAGTTTATGTGGTCATTTTTTCATAAAAGTGACCACGAAGCTTGTTTAAAATTTTAAATCAATTACGGTGCTTGGTTGACGCAAAAACATCCAAGAATATTGGGTGATTTTTTTCGGTGTAGCTATATAAAAATATTTTTCCATCTTATGTCACTTTGCTATTGAAGCAACGAACAGATGCACAATATAATTCGACAAGCAATGGAACTAAAAATACTTGTCACTATTTACAGATAAGTTAACTTGATTAAAATTAAAAGGTTTTATTAACCTTCCCCAAGATTTTTCGATTTTTTGACACGAATTTAATTTTGGAATCGTATTTAAGTTCCCTGAAGGTCTGAGTTCGAATTCAATCAATGACAACATAAAATTCGTTACTGCTCCTGGTTAGGAGTAAAAATCATTCAAAAGTATGTGTTGTCGTAGTACAGTTTATCTCATCTGAGTTGGTTCGGATTTGACATGAAATCCTTATTTTTAACTATGACTTCCCCAATCTTGACATGATATTGTAAGTATCCTTGGATATTAGAAAACTGTTGTAACAAGCTTCGTTTTTAGAATTTCGAGCTAATAGGCTATAATATTAGAATCTGATAGTAGGATTCTTTATTAAAATCCTGAAATAACACACATCACTATTAAAATCCTCGGATAGCAGTAGTTTCACTATTATAATCCAGAGATAGCATTTTTTACTATAAGAATTTTGAGATAGCTTCATTGTAACAATTGTGATGTATAGCAGGTTTTACTATTCAAATCATGAGCTATGTAGCAGGCTTCACTACTAGAATCCTGCAATAGTAGGACTCACTATAATCCTGATATATTACGCATTTTAATTAAAATCCTTGGGTAGCAGACTTCACTGTTAGAATGCAGAGATCGCAGGCATCACTAGAAAAATCCTGAGATGAATGGTTTCACTACTACAATTAACTATTCAAATCCTGCGATAGTATATAGGCTTTACTATTAGACTCCTGAAATAGCAGCCATCTTTATTCGAATTCTGTCAGTCTTCATTATTAAAATTGTGAGAAAGCAGGCTTCACTATTAAAATCCTGAGATCAGGCTTCACTACTAGAGTGCTGATATACATATAAAGCATCACTATATAAAATCTAGAGTTACCAGACTTCTAGAATCCTGCGATAGTATAGGGTTCACTATTAGAATCCTAGAGAGTTTCGGTCACATTCAAGATTCGAGAAAAAAAAAACTAAACAGGATTGAAGTTGGTATGTAATTTAATGAACGATAAACTTTTTCGATTTAAAACGAAATGCGAAAACAACATATGATTTCGAAACACCAAAGAACATAATATGGTTTGGAATAGTACGATATATACACCTTTCAGTATTTTTATATAAATAAAAAACCTTGATTTATGTGGAATTGCGGTTGATCTATTGAGTGCTTTTCATATATAGGTACTTATTAGATGGAATGCAAGATCATTTTTCTTTACTTTACTTTTACGTTTACACTACCAATTTTGATTTGAAATAGTTATAGTGAGTGATATTTAATGTTATTTTGGCCATCAGCTAACACATTCTCTCTCCATGTATAAGTTACAAAAGCGTATAGATTTCAATCGGAATTGTTAAGTTACACTTAAAGAAATCAAGATGCTTTCAAAATATTTCCAATCCATTTCAATTCAAAACTTACATTGCCAAAACCGACAAGTCCAGATTTAAAAAGAAAAACATTCAGATAAACTATTTTATACTTCACTTCACACCAACAATGTGTTCAATAATTTTCCCTTCTTATATAGATAGAATGTAATACAAAAGATACACACGACAAAAAAAAATACATGCATTGTATCTAATATTGATTTTTCCTGAGTGGTGCATCGTATCCACATATCGGCCACCCACTCCCAATACCGATCAGTTTAACAAAAAATAAGAACACTTAAAAGTCAATAACCAGGAAGCTTATTTCCCTACAACACCTTAAACATCTTCAGACATAACAAAAGAAGATTCTTTTCTTCGGATAATTTTTTTTTTTTTTTTTGTGCATTCTCATTCAAATGATGCACTTCATCTATAACTATCATAAAAGGAACATTTTGTTTATCTCCATGAGTAATCACTGAAAGTATCCTGCTTTAGCCAAAACATGTGGTGATTTGTGTAGTGTACATACACACATAAGAATTTCATACTTACGATAGTTCCCACTATAAATTTTATACGTCGATATCTTGAATATAAGAACAAATGTTTCTTTTCGCACGAACTTTATTGTCATGGGTGTTACCAGACTTAAATTGATTTTCATAGCCAATAATAATGCAAAAATAGGAAAGTTAACTTTAAATATGTTTTCACAGGAAAACTATTCTAAGCAACTTCGAAGAAACTTGAAGAAAAGAAACGCAGTACATTTTGCGTGCTACCCATACACTACACATCTTGCCATCTCTATCTAATCCATCGTTATCCAGTCCGTTAGCGGATGTGATATTGTGGAATTGTGTGTTTTTCAATCATTGTACCAAAGATGTCGAATTTTGGCGTTAAAATTTCCTAGGTCAAACGTCATGTTTTACTTATAGGTTTTATTGAGTTGCTAATAGAATATTTGTTTGGTATCCTCGTTCTCAAATTGTGAAAGTGGGCTTTCTAGCATTCCATTGTTTTTTTTTTGATCATCGCAAAAAAATAAACTTAAAACTTCAAATAAACTGTTGCAACTGAAACTGCGGGACGATTCCCTATCTGTGAGGCTGTGAAGTGACAAAAAATGTATCATTTTACTCTTCACATCAGAGACTTCATGAACTCGCATAATGCGATTCCGAACTAATTATGATAAATTAATGTCAATGTGTGTTCTAAAAAGTAATAAACGATGCACCCAGAGACAAACAACGTACTATACTTTGATTTAAGCAGATTTAAAAATAATTTAGGACCGAATACAAAAGTTTTAAAATCAATGTTTGAGAACGAAACATCGATCGTTAAATCAAATATACCCATTATAAAACTAAAATCAAATACCATTATTAAATATCATTATAAAAACTTTTTGACGTTTGTTTTGACGTTTGTTTTAACGTTTGTTTTAGTTTTTTCACTGATCGAAAATCGAATTTAACGCCAAGGCGTGATAAAATTTATCATTTCACAATTTCACAGATCGGGAATTGACCTCCTAGAGTTGTTTAAATGAAAAATATGTCAATAAGTGCTCTAACACGGACTAATTTTCGCTTACCCACTATGTAGCTACAAAGCATTTTAAGATTTGATGTCATTAATAATAAATAAAAATTCTTATTTATAATAAAAAAAACAATAGTAGGTCTGTTTGGTAACTAAAACTTTGTACGAATTTGTGCGATACATTTCACTAGCTCCAGTTTGTTAACTTCAAAAAGTTACAACGATAAAGAGAAAGAAAATTGCCCTTAATTTAAAGTTCAGAATCATGAACATCATTTGCTAGTTTTCTAGATTGTCTGGTATCTGAAACATTTAAAAATGAATGTGGAAATCTTTGTTCACAAATTTAAGTTGGTATTGGACAGAGGAGTACGGTTGAATTTACTTTAATTAGTTTTCTACGTACCTACATACATATTTGTATAAGTATAAGCACTCATAATTAACTCGTACCTCTACCTTTTTTCTTGTTTTCCCTATCTTAATCCGTGACGAGCTGATGGGAATAAATTAAATGACACAAATGCAATATTTAATTTATTCGTGCTTCAAAAGTTACCAAACAGACCTAATAAAGTCAAAAGTGCTTTAAGGAAAAAGTTAAAAGATGGTCCATTCGAATGCAGATCCGTCTTCAGCTCCGAATAAACATTTGAATGCAATTTCAGGAGCAAATAATATCGATTTATTTTACTTATCGTTAAAAAGAATTAATGATCCAAAATATAAAAATATTAAATGAAAACACAACATAAATTAGTTTAAATTAGAAAATTGTTCATTTTAATATTTCCTACGCGAATGAAATTCACAATCCACATCATCAGGATGCATTTGACACATCGGCGAAAGGAAATGTGAATAAAATTCACAATTCATTGGTCGCGTCTCATTTGCAAAAAATCTTTAATTAGTTAAGTGAAAGTGTGGAACTCATTTTAGCGCCATCTTAACAATTGCACACGTCAACAATTTTATTTATGTTAACTTTTGATTGCTGACTTAACGTTTACTTATTGACACTGCTTAATATTGCCGTCTGGCATTACCGGCATTTTAATAGTTGTTATATGAGAAAGAGAGGAAAATCAAGCTTTGCTATTCAAAATCAAAACAAAAACAAAAAGCTTACTCTCACTTTGCTTTGAGAGCAAAAAGAAAATCCCCTTCCAAAGAGAGTTTAACGGAACAAATATTGTTTATAAATTTCTTATCGAACTTTGGCGCCGCCGCCGCTGCAACAAACCACTACATGTATACTATATTCTAACTAAAACTAAACTAAACACATCATCAACCCGAACCTATGCGACTTTAAACTGTATCTGTACAACAAAACGCAGATATACATCCGTCGTGAACAGTGAGATGAAGATTTCGCTCAGTTGCATACCGAAAATCGTCGGATATTGAAGTTTGATGATAAGAAAATTGTTCTCGCGGCCGCGAACTATTTCTACTATTTTGCGAATATCTTATGTTTGTTTGTGATGCATTTGCTGCGAGCTTCATTTGTCAAATAAAATTGACGATTCCCTTCTATTGCATTGAGTTACACGGATGTTGGAACTTTATAATATCCAGGCAAAATTACATAAGTTCTATTGTTGTTGGTATTAAAAAGTGCTGCCAAGTTTAGAGAACAAACAAAAAAAAAAAAACAAAAAAAAAAACAAAACTTCATATTATAACATTACCAACATTTGTCGTGTGCCGATTTTTTTTTATCTTCGTAATGTAATTTCCACTTTCCAAAGTAAAAAAAAATATGTTGAAGTGCTATCTATACAATGTACATATTTGTGGTCATAACTTGAACCTCTTAGCTAATATAGTCCTTCCAATGCAATGGTATTTTTTTCGTTTGTGAAATATCTCATAGTGCTGTGAATATGAAAAAATCAATAGAATACATGTAGGAGAAGGAACACGGAGAGTGTGAGGTTAAAAAAAAAGGAAAAAATATTGATATGCCTCCTGTTTTCTTCGATTAGTTAAAAAATTAAAACAAAACAAAAATCGGTGGAATATTAATAGACACCCTGTGGGTCCGTGCCAGGGTGTTGGTTGATAAATAAAATAAATTATCCTGAATAAAAAAACATGTGAAACTGTGCAGTTGTTTATTTAGTGCGGAAGCAACATTTTTAAGCAAAGAATTCAAAGTGGGAAGTTTCTCAGTGCAATTTTGTTGGCAGTTATTTTTTCAATGGAATAGTATTATTAAACAATAAAAAATCGGTAAGAAACAGATACATACCTACAGATTAATAATTATTCCAAATCCCTACAAAGAAAACTTAAATCTGTATAATATAACAGTCACATTTAGCATTTGTGAAGATACATTTTGTCTTGCATTTTATATGTAAAATCTTTACGGGGGTGTGGCGTATCTATAATATCGAAGTAGAATATTTTATCTCTACACACTAAACGTATTTTAGTCGTATGGCTAGTTTGTACTGTAAGTTATCTAGTAAACGTGATTGGTTATTTTTCGCTGTATTTATATACATATATAAATGTACGTACATTATCATATATATTTTTATATAGTAGAATGGCAGTTATAGAAGCACCTGTTTTCGAAAAACACTATTATGTATCGTTTTGATACCATAACTTGTTTGACCTGGTTTTGTTTTAGTGACATAAGGGTATTTTGTTTCAATGTTTCACATTGGTTAGGGAATTAGTTGTGGTCGGTATCCGCATCCCATATAGAGAAGACTAAGCTTACACTGTGTACTGTGCGTTTCGAAAGGATTTAGTTCGGAACAAAAAACCTTACATTAGCTTTTGTTCTTGCATTTGATCACCTTATATTCTTACCGTCTCGATTGAGCAAAATGATTTAGAATGCCCTTCATGTCCATGTCCGTCTAAAATGAGTTCTACCATTATTATGTTCCACTAGATCGAGAGGAAAGTGGGTTTTAAAAAGAAAAATTGAAAAAAATTAAAACCCTTATGTGACAGGTGGTCGATCGTGCGTGGATCACATCAACATCGTTGAACAATCGTCTGAGTATCAGTCACCGCTGTACTTTATGTTTGTAGATTTTGAGAAGGCGTTCGATCGGGTAAATCGGGAATGCATCTAGAGATCGCTTATTGCGAGAGGTGTCCCTGAGAAAATTGTCGCTGTTATAAAAGAGTCCTACAACGAGGCAAGTTGTTTCGTTTTACACAACGGTCAGCTCTCCGACTCCTTTGATGTACGGCAAGGAGTGAGACAAAGATATGTCTTGTCACCTATTCTGTTTTTGCTGGCAGTTGACGATGTGATGACTGCCACGGTGGGTACAAATGAAAGGCATGGTATCCAATGGAGATCATTTGACAAACTAAGTCACATAGATTATGCTGACGATTTATGTCTCATGTCAAACAACACGGCCGGTTTAAATTAAATTTGTCAGTTGCTGCAACTCAATGGAGAAGTGGCTGGCTAAAGGATCAACGCGAACAAGACCAAAATAATGACCACGTGCCAAAGCACGCAACAAGTTATTCTAAGGCAGGGAACCATAGACGAGGTTACGCAGTTTAATTATCTGGGCAGTTATATAGCACTGGATGGCGATTTGGCGGAACTAACCTGGATGTTAACAATAGAATAAGCAGACCCCGTGTTGCATTTGGAATCCTTTCTCCTGTGTGGAACTCCAGCAAAATATCGCTTCGCACCAAGATGAAAATCTTCGAATCCAACGTTAAATCTGTGCTGCTATATGTTTCCGAAACATGGAAATGCAGGCCTTCGTTAACCGTTGTCTGCGGTACATTTTGAAGACCCGGTGGCCACAAACTATATCGAACGTGGAACTATGGAACAGGATCGGGCAGAAAAAATTGGATGCGGATATCATGCAACGGAAGTGGAGTTGGATAGGTTATACACTGAGAAAACCTGACGACATTATATCTAAACAATCATTCGAATGGAATCCTCAGGAAAGTAGACACGTTGGAAGACCAAAAACAACTTGGAGGTCATCTATAGTTAAAGAAGCTCAGTCTCAAGGAATTTAGTCATGGCCACAGCTAAGACTTGTTGCGGCGAATCGGGACAGATGGAAGGATCTTGTTGCTGCCCTATGTTCCAGGAGGTTAGTTGAAGTGCTGCAGAACTGCAGCCGCACAATATGTATACGTGACAGGTATCCGTTATTGTTTAGTTTTTCAAAATTTTCTCGAAAACTTCTCTAAAGATTTTGAAAAAAATTTGTGTATTTGCTGCCTGATAATACAAAAGCGTTTAAAGATCTCGAATTAAAATGAAAATACAAAGGAAATTTGGTTGCTACTTATGATTGCAGGATAAATGAACAGAAATTATAAAAATATGAATTATGCAAGTTTAAAAGATAGCCTTAAAAAAACATTTTAGTTCTGTTATTAATAGAGCTTACAACTTTTAGAATATAAAATTTCTTTAAAATCGGTGCAGCCGTTTAAAAGACAGTTGGTTTCAAAATTTTACTGTTCTATGGCAGGAACCGATAATAAGCTGCTTAAAAAAAAAATTACATCATATTTGGCAACATAACTCATATGAAATTTTATCAAGATCAAACGTATTTTCTTGCTGCATGAAAAGTATTCAACGTGAATCTGCTCCACATGAGAATTTATCCCACTTTTAGTGCAAATCTATACCACTTTTCAATGTGGAGTTATTTCCCACTCAGGGTGAGAATTTCATGCACTTTTAAATGAGAAAGTAGTTCACTTTCTAAAGTGGAGTTGTTTCCCACTGACTGTGAAAAATAATTTAACTTTCACTGAACAGTACCTGGGTGGCCCATTTATGCCCCCACCAGTTGAGATTGTTAAGAGAGGGAGGGGAAGGGGGCATGCTGCAATGTATCTTGTTAACCAAGTCAACATGATTGCGGACAATTCGAAACTTATCTATTCAAATCTTGATAAAATTTAGCTCTAAAAACATCACATGTGTGCCAAAATATTTTAAGTTCTAGCGAAACAAAAATTCTTTAATACTTTTTGTTTTATACTTTTTAAGAAAAGTATAATATTATAAATATATTTTGACCACTTGCAAAGGTTTTACTAGAAAATGCAAATTACCTGTCCAAATAGTCTTACAATTTCACGCTCTGATAAATACATATGTACATTGTTCTTTAAAAATAAACGAACCTGAAAAAAAAAATCAAAAAATTAAGTATAAAAGAAAATCTCTATGAAATTTAAAACCACCCCCATGTAAGTGTTGTTTAACCCTTCAACCAAATAAATATTACCACCAAATTATATAAATTAAAAAAACAGAAGCATGACCTACGACAATAATATCCCCATAGTTATTCGAGCTTTTTCAAATGCCGTTTTCCCCAACACTGCTGTAATTTTTGATGCATTATGCCAGCCAACAAACACCCATGCTACACATAATCGTTTCTTATTCTCAAGTGTTTATTATATTTTCGCATAGACAAATATATAAGAATAAAAACAATACAAATTATGACTGTATGCAGCCAAAGAATACCTAAACAAAAATATAATAAAAACAAAGGTATAATTTTTTTAAGCGAAAGAAAAAAACTAAAGGAAGAAACCATATCAAAATAAAAAAAGAGAGAAACAAGGTGGAAGCACTAGCACACATAAGAACACAAATTGCATTTTGAATATTTAGATCGAAAACAATAATTCCGGTTGGTTGACCACCGAATCGTTCAAACTCGTTGTCAAGCATCAATTCAACCCTTCACGCGTGACATGCAAGCCATCATAACACTAAAAACAGAAAAACCGAGTATGCTCTAAAAAAGAGGTGCTTTGCTTTGCTTTGCATTTTTGCAATGTTATGCGACATAATCAACCTCTTCCGTTCACCCAGAGAATCTGATTGCCTTCTGTTTGGAGAGGGCCGAGACACCTGTTTGTGTAGCTCTTCTTTATATTTTTTAAAGATCAGCTTATTAGGGTGAGATGAGATTGTTTGGAATATACTTACATAACTGTTGTGCAAAAGAGGTGAATCGCAGATGAAAATAAAGTCAATTGAAAAAGAACTAGGGTTGAAATGAGTTTGATGAATGGAAAACATTCATTAATCTAGTAAGAGAACAAAAAATTACGTATACGCCCTAGTGAACGATTAAATTAAACATAACATTTCTATATCTTCTTGAGAGTTGGCACGAAAGGTAATAAATAATTACTGAAATGAAATGAAAAATAAAACACTTGACACTCGACAGCGAAAAGTGGAGCATACTAGAATTTTGGATTTATAAGTAAAGGGTGACCTATTTTGTGATTTATCTGCTCTACATTTGAACTTATTTAACTTTTAGTGGGAATCTATTCTTCTTTTCAATGTGGAATTGAGAGGAATAAATTTCCCTGTGGAGCAGATTCCTGTGGAGTTCTTTCCCTGCACCTAATATAACAAATTTATGATTTCGATTAAACTTGTATCCTCTCTACAATAAAAGCAAGTCTATTTGAAGGTTTCGGTTTTTTTTTTTTTTTAATGCGATGTTTTGATACCGATGGTACACACATTCAAACCGTCTGTATTTCAGCAATCATTGGAACGATTTACATTGCTCACAGGTTGTTAAATTGGAAAAATTTCAAGCTAGGTCGTGGAAACTATATTTCTTGTCAGATGCCAACGGTTTAGCTGGTAAACCACCCCAAAATTGCCTTTCCGGAACAAGAAATTTGAGCCATTTATGGAGATTTTTTAAAATAACTATTGAATAATTACAAATCTTGGTTATTCAATCAAAAATCTGACTAAGCAGAGGCAGGCTTTTAGATTTAGACATTTCGCATACAATTTAACTGACCAATTTTCGAAAAATGAGTAAATCTGAATGCGTGGGTTCGAATCTCATGATGTACATATGAAAAAAGTTTTTCATAATAAAATTGGATTAAAAAAGCTCGACACCACTAAGGAGACTGATGAGAGGAATTGGCACTCCTTGAAATAGCTATATCTCCAGCAAAAGATGGAAAAAGACGAATAAAAAAATTCGTTTAAAAATTGGAGGTAGCACCTTAAAGTTGTTGTTGTTGTTCAAACATTCAATGAAAAATTGACGGAATAAAGAATGGACAAGTAATAAAACTGACATTCTAGTACGAATAGTACAATATAACAACAATAATTTTCTATTTTGTTCGTGTCTTTTTAAGATTATTATTTATTACCTACCTATTATAAATTGGTAGGTAATAACGACGAAAAATGTTATTTCACTTCAGCAGAGTACTAGGCTTAAGTAGATAATAGAATTGAAATAAACTTCTAAAGTTTTTCGCTTATTGGTAATCCCAATCGGGAAAAGTTAACGTTGACAGCAAAATCTTAAGCTTTTTTCACCATTGGCGGTTAACGTTTATCTACGCCAACTTACGTCTTATTCTCTTGAAAATAATATTATCTTTGTAAGTTTGGTTGATTACAGAAATTATCAGTAAAATATTCATTTTTGGAAAGTTTTTCCTGATTATTAATCAAGATTAAGGATTGTTGTTGTACATAAAAAAAAAAACAAGTAATGTGATTAAGTAATTCTTTAGTCAGGTTAGTTACCATATAACACCTATGTATTATTATATATTACTACGAATATTTATTACTGAAAAATAGAAAAAACTCGTTTAAAAAAAAATACGTATACGCCTAAGTGAACGAATGAATGAAGAATGACATATCTTTGTCTTTGGAGCAGATGCACAAAGGGTAAATAATAACTTGAATGTAAACAAATAAAGTACTTGAATACGGCATTAGGTATAGGCACTAGGTATAGAGTCATCCATTTTGTGGTACCAAAAGTAAATTATAATAAAACAGAATCTTTAAAAGACACTTCAATACCAATTTGTGTGGGACTTGTATGTCACTAAACCCACCGGGAACCAGTACTAGGAAAAATCGGCAAGTGATTCTTCTCGCGTTTTATATATATTGTTATTATTGCATTTAAAGAAGTTAAAAGGCGCTCATGAAGCTTGGTTCTTCTTAAGTCTTCAAACATTGGCTCGTACATTGGAAACGGTCTCCATTTCGAAGTTGGTAAGCAACATCGCTGCTTGTTTCATACAGCCAGTCCGTCTTGTTGTTGCGGTTTATTCAGACGTTTGGCTGCTTTCCATAATAAATAATCACTATAAATGCATCTGTTTTCATTTGATAATTTGTTTTCTTCACGATGTTTCAAGCACTTTTTATGAGTATTACCGACCCTTCTCTAGCTAAGTGTAGAGCTTAATAGAGCGCATATTCTAGCATTTTGTTCACAAAACTTAAAACAGATAAATGATGTGTACAATCTCTATGTCTAAAAAGATTTTTAATTCGGATTCAAGGAATCAAGTTGCGATTTTTGGTATTCTGGTCCCTCATTGTTTTTTTCTGCTTCTTCGTTTAGCTGTTTGATCAGGATCCTCAATTATTTTAAGATCTCACATTCTTAATTATTTAGGAATAGTGAACTATTAAATGAAGATACGAATGACATTCTTTTCTTGAGGTTAATAATTTTTGAAATGTAAATAAATAAAACAGTTTGACAATCTAAAGAATATTTTGAAGCTAAATTCGGTGGAACATATTATAATTTTAGATTCCAAAATTAAAATTTAATAAAACAAAGGCCTTCAATGGGTTGGGGGGGGGGTGAATTTTCCTTGAAATTTCACTAGCTACAATTTTGCTTTTGATTCGAATTGAATGTGGATTTACGTCGGTAATATGGTGTGGTATTCTCTTATTCATGTGGACGCGCTCAAACAAAATTGAAATTGATTGAAATTCAAAATATTGAAATAACAAAAGTCGATAAAAATATCGATTGCCGAAAGTTACAGAACCTCATTGAAGCGATAAAATCAGTTTCGTTACAGACTGCTTCAAATCCAGTCTGAAACCTAATTTTTTTTAAGAACACTGTCTCTAATATACAATAAAATTGACACTTTAAAATATTGGTCCATTATTCTTTTGGATTAGATAGGTATCTTCAAATTTGTTAAAGCGGTGTCTTTAACTGTCTGAAATGTGCAAACAAAAAACCCGAAGTTTTTTGTATGAACTTGACTCAATCCAAAACCTTCTTTCTTTCAGTCCGAAAGGAATACATTTTCATTGATGAGATAAATTAATGTCCGTGCAAGCAAAATGACACAACAAATAAGTACAACATTAAATTTGCATCATATGTTTGTATTACCCATGACCCCAGCCTAGAAGACTATATAAAACCACACGTGACCTGATCTGATCCAACAACACACGCGGTGTGTTAATTGAATTTAATTCTTGGGGAAGGTTTCAGTTTGTATTGCCTTTGGATATTTGCTTTTAATGTATCTGCGTTGTCAATAATTATATTTGAAACACGTACTCACACACCAAACACTAGCTCTTACAATTTTCGGAAATCGGATACGCTGAATGTGTATTGTGTGGGCTTAAAAATCTTTTTTTATTAAATTATTGTTTTCTTTTTTTGTAATATACGGAAAAGAAACTTTTAATGATAAGTTAACGTGCAATGGGATGTCATGAGAAATTTCTTTGTGTTGAAATTCAGCTTTTTTAAAGATTGTGATCGATAAATTTAAAGAAAATATAAAAAATCGTTGGATTATAAAAAAAAAAAAATTTTTTTCGTACAATGCAGGAAGCACAGGATTTTCAAAGCTGCAAAATTGGCTGACTTTTATGTCAGGCACCCAAACACTTCTTATTTTCTTGCAAAAGATGGTGAGCGAAAAAACAAAATACCGAAGACACGCACGACAAAATATATAACAAAGCATGAACAAGATACTATACCACACTATAAAAATGAACCTCAAGACACTTATTTCTTACTGTTCATTACTACGCCACACTATATCCGATATAAAATAATAAGTCATATGACAGTTGATATCGAAATGGCGCACCATAGCCGCTAATTGGGCTTTTTGTTGAGCTACTCTTGCAAAACCGCCGTTTCTACCTACTTGAATATTACTGAATATAGTTTCGTTGTCAAATATTAATATATCAAAAAAGTTGAACGTTATCAGCAAAAAAAGTCAACTATGAATAATTTTCAAATATGTATGTAGTTAAACCCTTTGAAGAAGAATTCTGTTCTAAAAACATCACTTCTATCTCGAGTGTCAAGAGAAAATCCAAAAATAGGTATTATTGTTTGCCTTTTACAGTTGCTTCCGCTTCCCTCAAAAGTGGACCAAAAAATAAACTGTTGCCTTACTCCTCTTTCGCTCAAAAACATCATTCGTACGTACCCAATATAAAGCAAAATTGAATCATGCTCCACATATTGCCGGTGTTGCTGATGAAGGACGTCCACATGCAAATAACAAAAAAACTGAAGCAAACCAAACTGCCATGACAATGCTTTATTTATAAACCAAACATTCTCTGCACAATGCTATTCCGTTTTTGAGTGCAGTAGTGTTGTTGTTGTGACATCAAGAGAATGAGATACTTTTACCGATGTCACTGTTGAGGCGTCTGTTTTTGACGCGAGCACACTCAAGTAGCTGGTGTTTGTTCACTTAGTATTCTGCGATTCATTTTATCACTCTAAAAAAAAAAACAAATCGTATATTACAAAAATTAAGATGGGAGGACGAACAAATGCTATACCAAGAAATACTTATGTAGTTACTCTGTCATCACAAAACTTTTTGGCAAAAGTAAATATTTTGTTTATCTATTCGTGTATAAATGATGTGAAGGTGTTTTTCTCAAATATCACGAACGGAATATTGTAAAGAAATCAAAAATGCAGACCGGAAAAGTGCCGCTTTGAATTTGGCATTAATTGAGTCCTTGTACTTGCACTTGTTTTCGTGGAAATAAATAGAATTAAATTTGTTGACTTTGATAAACAATAATAGATTCAATTAAAATTAAATGACTTTTCTTGAGGGGGCATTCGCTTTGAGTTATTGAATTGTAAGAGCATTAAAGTGTCTATAAAGATAGAGGCAAAAACTGTGGTGGACATGGAGTCGTTTATGATAGTGTGAATAATTTTGATACCCTTGCCACACTGATAAGTCTTATTTAAAATAACTTTATCTGTCAAAATCGGAGAGTGGGTAAAACAGAAGATTAATTTTCACGCAAAGGGAAACAAATGCAATGATTGAAAAAATCGGCACTTTTATTCGGATATACTGATGACATTAACGAGTCAATGTCAAGTGGGAAGCAAGTAAAATGGGTCTTGTTATATTTTTATCAGCTTAAGTCATAAGACTTCTTAGTCAAAACATTATATTCGACAGTTATAACCTCGAAATAGTCACTAGTCAGTGATTTTTCTACAACGTCACTACTGTAAACTCGATATACCCAAGGAGACACTGAACAAAATATTCATCATTCCGTTTCTATTGTATGGTGCAGAAAAATAAACCCTTCCTCCTATAGGTTGAAAGCTCTCTTGATATATTTAAGAGAAAAGTCTCATAAACCATTTATTCTGTTTGACACAGAACAAAACATCTAGCGTAGAAGATGTAACGACGATTTATACTTTACACATGATGTAGATCCACATAAAACTGAATTTACATTTTTATCGATCTTTTATCGCTGTACGTTGTTCTTTCTTTACCAAAACAACGTGGAAGAATTTGCATTTAGAGCGAATGGACACCAACACTTCACACCGAAAAGTTGTTGTTACCGACTAGGTTCGACTTTTGTCGACCTTTTCACACTCCATCTGTGTCTCCAGTCAGTCAAGTATCTTTCGCAATTTCCTCAAAGATTTGAACTCTAATCAATAGAAGCTTCCTTACTTTTCTCGAATCGGTGACAATGCATCTTAGTGTACCACGATCTCACGCAGTTTGTTTTTCTATAAATTTGTAAGTAAAAAATATGACAGTTGATTCATAGATTCATCTCACAACCATCTAACAACGCAACCAGTAACAATACTCATTCATATTACCGTTGTCGGTGGTCGTAAAAAACGATACGATAAAGAAACCGACAACAGTCGTAAGCGACAAACGACAACGCTAATAGGCATGACTGTAACACACATAGTTTATATACATATCTGGGAAATAGCTACATACTTTATGACAAAGGCTCTCTATATATCGCACACGTGCATCACGCGACAAAAATTGATTTGGATCATAACCAACAGTTTACTTTTTGCTATTCCAAAGGTTTTATCTTTTTCATAAAGTAGCATATAAACCCTTTCAGTACATAGCCGCAAAAACAAATATTTGGTATAATAGAAATACAAATTTAAAGTGCAAGCTGAATTTTTGCGTTTTTTCTTAAAATATAGAGCGATTGATTTACAACCCTGAATATAAGAACAAATAACTTTGCAAATCAATATGCTTATTATCATTTATTTTTATTTCAGGTTGAAGCGGGAGATATTATTGTTAAAGTTAACGGAACCGACGTTCATCGATACACAACAAAAGAGGGTAAGTAATTTTTTTCTTAAACGACTGCCATTTATTAAAGTTTGATTATTTACAGTTTTAAAATGTCTGCGTTTATCCGACGATCTTGTAACTTTAGAACTTAAAAGAGGTATTCCGTTTATTAATTAAATTAATCAAATAATCATCAAACCTTTTATCTAGATCCTAAAATAAAAGCACGCATCAAAGAACAACTAGCCAGCACAAAGAATCTTCATTATAATTCCGATTCACCACGAGAATCTCCAAATATCTTCGATATAAAAACATCACGTAAGTCGGATCCGCTTACATCGTCAATACGTCGACCAACACAATTGAGTCCGTCATCGTCGACGACAAAAATCCTTGTTGAATCACCATGTCGTCCTTCACGCATTCCAACAGCTTTAACTTTAAAGTGTCCAGCACCGAAGAATGTCCAACATTCGCCACAACATAAAAGGCCACGGCCATCTCAAATTCCAAAGGCCAATGCCAATGGTGGTGGAAATTTTCCGCTCACCAATAGTTTCTATACTCAGCAATCAGAACCAGGTTGTGAGAATACAGCAGATAGTGAACAGCTTCAAATAAAAGAGCCGACATCAGCTCCGCCAACAACAAAGGCACGCTTTGAGGCGTACATGATGACCGGAGATTTAATCCTGAATTTATCACGAACACCACAGAGTAGTAATCTGATTCCAGCTCACGCTAAAAAGGTAAAAAATATTGATTTGAAAATTTGAAATTTGTTTGAGATGATTTAATATCATTTACAGGTGGATAGCTTACGTGATTCTCCGAATCGTGCTGCAGCTCGTGCCAATGGGGCCTTAGCACCTAGAGCTTCAGGAGAATCGACACCATCCTCGTCGTCGGCCTCGCCATCGCACTCAGAAAGCTCTGACTCAGTGAATTTAATAAAAAAGAAAGATAAGACTAACAATCGAAAAGACCATAGTATTAACAACACCTATAGCAGTAATAATAGTAGTGATAGACAATTCCGAAAGGACTCCCTAACTAATGACACATTATTGTTATGTGAAGAGTTAGATAGAGACGAAGAAGAAGACGAAGATAACAACGACGAAGAAGACGACGTCGAACAAGGAGCTGAAGAAATAGACGCCGACGAACAGGACAAACTGGACGAAGAAAGCCTTGACGAGTTCAATTACGAAATAAGCCCCGCCCCGTATGCTACAGACAGCCAGCGAGGAGGAGGCGATGTACAGCAGTGCTTAGGCAGTGAATATAATGACGATTTAAGTGTCGGTGTTACATCGTCCTCCTCCTCATTTAAACAAATACTCTTACAGCAGCAACAGCAGAGAAACTCTGACCGAGTTCGCATTCAGCAAACAGCCGCAACAGCAACCATTGACCTGGTTGATAGCTCTTCGGCCAGAGACTACACTGGGTCATCATCACAGTACCATCATCACCACCACCACCACCACCATCATCATCACCCGCATCATCGGCAACACCACCAGCAACAACAGCACAACTCGTCATCCTCCTCCTCGTCAACAACAGTGAAAAGCGAAGCAAACAGCTCACCGGACGAGACAAGTTTCTCGGTGCCTACGTCACCGATTTCGCTCTCCACACCGCTGCTGGACGTCAAAGAGACTGCCAACTCAGTGCCAACCAGTCCAGAACCGAGTGGCATCAACGAAGCAGCCGTGATCCGACGGCAACATCATCACAACGGTGTTGTGCGCAAGTGTGATTCAGCTGGTTTTCGAACCAGCAAGTCAGAAGATCATTTGCAACAAGTGCAGCGCGAAGGTATTGCCGCTGTTATACCGATCGATATTGATGAGGATGTAAATAGCTCTCTTAACACGCTGCTAGATACAAGACAGGATTCAGAAGACTCTCAGGTAAATTCTTTGTTATTCATAGGCGTATTCTCACAGACGGCGAGAGAATAATATTTTTAAAAAAAATCCATAACCGTTGTTTGTAAACATCACATGCCAACTTACACACTCCACACACAAAATCTCACTCGCGCATTTTAGAAGTATTAAATAATTTATTTCTTTTATTTTATATCAATATACATATGTGTGCTTATAGAATCTTATTTATACAATATTCGTCCCACATAAGAGAAATATTTATTTTTATTATTTTTAATGTATACATTTTTTTTCGCAAAACCATAGATTATGATATTTTTTTGCTTTCATTTATAACAATTAATCGACAGTTTTTTTACGTCATGATTAAAAGTGATGTAATGTATTTTTAATTTGAGATGACTTTTTGCCGATGTACATTAATATACATAATAATGAACCAATCAAACAAGACAAAAAATGTATATTTTTAAAGAACACACAAAAAATGTTTGTTTTTGTGCAGCAAATATTGCTGTTTAGCTTGTTAGCTTTATAAACAAAATATAAAAACTCGCCGTTTATTTTATGTAGATTTCGTTTTCTGATGGTCTTTCGTTTATTTTATAAAAGATTTCTTTGTTGTAAATTAAATATTTAGTAAAATGACACATTATATTTTATATATAAACTAGCTGTTACCCGGTGCGTTGCTGCCGCAGAAAAAAATAAGGGAGTGATAAGTCAGTGAAAGTCCCGCTAAAATCGGTAGAGTAGTTTCTGATCGGTTCATATATAAGAATATGCAAAAAAAGCGCGACCTAGGGAGCCCCAGTTCCATCTAGAGTGTAATTATCACTCCATTTTTATTTATGTCTATAGATGACGCTGATCATTATTTACTTCACTGCAATTCCAATTACTACATGATATATCACGTACCCCCATAAGAATTGTGCGGTTTACTATAGCTGTTTCCATAGAACAATTCTCCAAATGTTTGCCAACTCTTGGAGAAATAATATCGTTACTTGTCATATTTTATATAAAAATCTGTGTTCCTTTGTGTATTTTCCTGGATACGGTTTATATCACCAACAGTTGTTTACAGAAAACACATGTCTTTGATAGCCGTTCACTACGCTACTTGTTGCTGCCATTAGGCTTTCCAGATAAACTGCTCCTTATTACTGGTGGCTCTATAATGGGCTAAACTCTAATTGCTAAAATTTGATTTTGCGATATCGCATATTTTTTGCGATATTTGCGGTATTTTTTTGAAAATAAAAAATATCAAGAGAGGATATTGAATCGTGAACAGAATTTATTTAAAATCAATTTCCGAAGGTGATCGTGGTTATGAGTTTGAAAGAACGTGCCGAGAAAGAAATGCGACCACATATTGTGTCATAGACATACAGAGACAGATATCCAATTTCATCACAATTCTACTATTCGAAGTAAAAAAGCGCTGAATAAAATAATCTTTTAACGAAAATTGGTTATTTTTTCCCAAAAGTATCAACTTCGCCCGGATTTTAAAATACTACCGCTCGGTTTACTTCCTATTCATGGATTCCATGAAGACAAATAGCGTTTTTCATTTAAATCTCAAAGATTTGCCCTCAAAATCAAGAAGTGATCTTTTAAATGAAACAAGTTGAGCTGCTGCTTTTGAAGTGTTAGACAGAGATTAATCACGCATAGGCTGTTTGAATAATATGCCTGCGTTCCAAACGATCATCATAAAGTCACTAGGATAGCTTGTTTTTGGTATGCTTAGAAATAATAAACCTTCATCTATATTTTACACTTCTATTCAATTATGAGTATCATTATTAATTATCATTGTTTGTTTACTTGACCATTTGTACAATTCGTAAAAAAAGTTAGGTTGTTAGATTTATGAAAAATATTATGATTTTGTATTTTCTTGTGTGCAATAATCAGCCCTATCGGGAACTTTATGGGAAACTTTTTTTCCTCGGAATGTTTCCCTAGTTCCATAAGGATCTCATTACCGATTTTTCTAATATGGGAAAAATTTATTGGGAAAAAAGGTTCCCGATAACCCCAATTCTACCTAAACCGTCCAACAACGTAAAACAACACAAAGCTATCCAATAGTCTAAGGATAAAAAAGAACGCGCAAACAAAAGTGCGCCATTAATTGTTTTCATTAGATCAAATCTCCCAAAATTGCGAGATCGCACCTTTCTTGTTGAGATTTGCTCTATTTCCATCAAATCAAGAGCAAATCTTTTCGTAAATGAAAAACGTTATAAGAATCACAGTTGATTGTGAAACAAACTCATAATATCATAATAGTCAACTGGGCAGAAGAGCGGATGCTGTAAAACTTTGGATTCAAGTTTCCAAAACAACTATTGGCATTGAAGAATATCATTTTTCTGAGCAAAGTCACTATGCACTGAGTGCATTTTCTTTGCCGACAAGTAATGCTATTGGGGTTTTTCTACACTTTCCCGCCTTGCAACATAATTCAGAAAATGAAATTTTCCCAATCCCAGTAGTTTGCTTCAAGAGTAAGTTCGTGCGACCTAGTCGTGCATTTAATGTATTAAATTTTTAATATCAAATATAAATGTAGATATATAAACATGAAATTAAATTGTATTTTGTTTTTACTGCATTTATTTTATTGGGGATTTGCGGTTTTTGCAATATTTTTTTTTTCAATTTTGCGGTATTTTGCGAAAAAAAAAATCAAAAATTGCGATATTCACTCAAAAAAATCTGGCAGGCTCAATCTTACAAAATGGTTAGATCATGTATGAGTATGAAGTATGATCCGAACACAATCTTTACTGATATGTTGCAATATTGTTTTTAAAACATTTAACAAACTCTTATCTTTTATTTTGCGTTCAATTAAAAAAATTAGTCTTGTTTGAGTTGTATGTAAACATTAAGTGAAATGTTAAATAATATTTAGAGCTTTTAGAACAAACACGTACATTGTAAAGTAAAAAAGATAAAATTCTCATCAGGTAAGAAATTCAACAAATTACAAAATAGTTAGAAATGCATTAGAGCTGTTTTATGCTTTAGATTTAAATTATTGAAATTGACATAAGTCACACTTGCATCAAAGATAAACGTCGTATTTGCTGTCTATTCTTTAACTTGTTGGCTCTTGCATGTGTTTCTTATTATAAAAGGGTACATTAATAAAGGAAGATATACGTTGGTTAGGTTATGTGACTGTCCGACAAATAGCCAACACTGTTTTCAATGTTTTCTGGTCGTTAAAACCAATCCTGAATAATGCAGGAGGGACTCAACATCTGTTAGCCAAGTCACTAATATCACCAAGAACTTAAAAGAAAGTTTACAATTTCGCCATTTATCCCGTTTTTTATTTTCAAAAAAAAAAACCTTTGTTTTTGTGGAAAATTCTGTTATTACTAAATTTAATTTGGATGAGTTAAATTCACGGGCACCCGGTTTTTAAGTGTAAGCTTACTTTTGAACGTAAATCTTTACTTTCGCCATTGCTTTGAGTGTGAACAAACTTCTACCTTCTAATATTTAAGGACCTACTAAATGGTTTTCCAGTAGGAAAGGACATTCTTTGAACTTCTATATTGTATGGCGGCCAAACAAAATAGAACCGTGCCTGTTTGATGGTTATGCGTTCTTACCTTATATATATATACTCACATACTTTAGGTGGTGCTTAAAGCCAAACCTGTAGTACGACCTCAACTAACAAGCAAATACAGCCAGCTCTGTTCCTAGTTAGCCGCAAAAATACAAAAAAAAAAATTACTCCAATTTTTTCAAGTTCCATGCTTTTACCCCATATAGCAGGACTGGGATAATAAAGGTCTTGTATAACTTGTCCTTGGTTCTATAAGAGATGTCCTTAGTACTTAGATGCATTCTGAGCCCGAAGAAACAGCAATTGGCAAGAGTAGTTCTCCGTTTGATCTCTGCACTGATGTTATTTCGCAGGGTAATAGTTAGTCCCTGATAGACAAAGTTCTTCACTGATTCCAAGTTATATCTATCTATCGTACCGTTTTGCCGAGTCGATGATGTTGAGATTCCCTTCTCGTTGATAGCATTGACTAACAATCCCATTTTCGCTGCATCCGGTTCAATATTGGCAAATGCAGTCACAGCTCGCTAATTTTTGTTTATGTCACCTGCATAAGCAAGTTTATGTCACCTTTTGATAAATTATACTAGTGATGCTGACTTGCGATTGGCATAAAATTGTTTCAAGAATGATGTAAAATAGGTTATATGTTATTGATAATGTATTGCCTTACCTTAGACCTCAACATCAAACGTTTCGGTGGTGTTCCTATCGACTTTGACATACAACGAGATTTCTCCTTCTTGCACAAGCAAAGTTCGTCTCTATCCACGCTATCATACGCGACTTTAAAATCCATAAAGAGGTGGTGTGTATCGGTCGGGAATTCCTGTTTTTTTTTTCAAAATCAGTCGGAGTATGAATATTTGATGGAAGGTTGACTTTCCTGGCCAAAACCAAAACCTTATTAAACTCTTATGAGCCAATAAAATCGTTGACAAAAATTTTTTTAACGATCAAACAATAGACGCGGTAAGATTTTATAAGCGATTTTTAGGAGGCTGATTCCTCTAAAGTTGGTACTTGTCCGAGCGTCTGAATTCTTGTGGACCAAGGTTCTATTCATGTGGAATTACAGATGAGTTGTGTAATCGAATCTAAGCCGCCAAAGTAAGAATCCGAAATTGTATAAAAAACGCCTAAAACTTTCTTCAGTTTGTTAATGGTCTAAAGAAAAATGCTTTAGTTGTTATTTTTTTGTCAATGTTATTATTTGTAGTTATTTTTTATTTCTAAAAGCATCGCATAAAAGAAATACCTACCTGCATTGTAGAGGTTTATTAGTTTCGAAATGTCGCATATACCATTTCCAATGTAAATATTTAACCATGGAGTCCTGCTAATAAATAACTAAGTATTGTTGTGTATATAAAATATATAGTTCAGCTAGTGTTTGGCTTCAACAAATGATTGCACATTCCAAGAGCAAAAATTAAAATTCTGACTTGCCAATATTTTACTGAATGTCCATTATTGAATGATCGTTAATACTAATATTTAATATTTTTATGCGTTTAATTTTTTTATTTCGTTTTGTTGTTATTATTTTGTTCTTGTGTTTGTTGTTTTCTTTTCGTGCCATGTTTCGTTTTCTTTTTAAAACTTCTTTTAGCCAACCCAAAAAAAGAAGGCTGACCCGACAACCACTGTCCTCAGTCCTAGAGATATTATTTTGAAGAGGAGGAAAAAAGTAAGAAAATGGTTAAAAATATTTTTATATTTAACAGAAAAAAACCTAATGGGTGGGTGGATATTATTATAATTTGTTTCGAGGTCTGAATTGCGCAGCATGTAATAAATATAATAGAAATTGTTATTATAATTGTTAATGAATACGCACAAAAATGTTAATTATTAAGTGTTTAGGTTATTGGCTGTGATAATAATTTTAAAATAATAATTTAAAAAAAAAGACTTTTCAGAACACTTGAAACATACAAAATGAGTGCAAAAATCTTTTGGCTTTTATAAAAACAAGTTTCTAAAATTTTATTTCAATTTCAAGGCATCGAATCGCGATCGTATTGTTTGGACGTACAACGCTCCCCTGCCATCAAATCAACAACATCAAAACTACCACTATCCCCAGCACTATGCCACAACGACATCACCAAATTCTCATTCTAGTTCAATAAGCTCATCACCTCAGCACACAGACAGTCCGGCATCACCGACATCAGTTTCCAGTTCGGTCATGTCATCGTCAGGTTCAAAGGGCGCCATGGGTGGTGCAACGGGAAGTAATAGCGGTATGGCCGGTAATAATATGGGTCAGACGAATCAAAATCTTGGCTTCCTTCACTGTCCAGTGAATGGAGATCAAAGTGTTTCCGAAGCGATATCGAATATCTCTTCACCTGACTACCAGGACGATGATAATTTATTGAGTTCACGCGATCTAATCGGTGGAATGGTCCTGAGCGATCCAAGTGATTCAGATTCCACGATACTCGTTTCGGAAGCAGTACAAAGAAAAAGAGATCAACAGAAGCTACAACAACAGCAGCAGCAGCAGCAGCAGCAGCAGCAACAACAACAACAACAACTGCAACTGCAGCAACAACAAAATGAACATAAGCTCGTTATTCAAGTACGTGGATTAGATAGTAACTCTGCATCACAACGATCGGCGTATTCAGAGTTGAAAGACTCCGAGGATGAACTGGCTACACTGACCGAAGAACCACCGACAGTTGTTGCTGCCAACAATAGCAACAGTAGCAATGGCAATCAACAGCATCAATTGCAGCAACAGGATTCGAAGGAATCATCGCCCCCAGTATCGGATGATGGCAGTGATGTCGAATCATTACACTCGTATCATTACTCACCAAAAGCTGTTGATATGCCATCGGCTATTCGATTGGCTAAAAGACTGTACTCATTGGATGGCTTTAAGAAAAGCGACGTATCTCGGCACTTAAGTAAAAAGTAAGTAAATTTTTTTTTTAGATTCGTTTTCATCGATAGAATTATGAAAAACTACATTTCATTTTTAATTTGTCAAAATATTTCTATCTCTTACTTTCTTCTTTAATTGCTTAGCAATGACTTCAGCCGGGCAGTTGCCGACGAATACTTAAAGTATTTTACATTTGAGAAAAAGACTTTAGATCAAGCTTTGCGAGAATTTTTGCAGCAATTCTCACTTTCTGGTGAAACGCAAGAAAGGGAAAGAGTTTTAGTTCATTTTTCGAAAAGATTTTTGGACTGCAATGCTGGAACTTTTAATTCACAAGGTAAATTATTTAAAGTATACAGCCATCGTGGGAGTTTAACTTAAGTTTTATTTGTTTAGATGCTGTTCATACTCTAACCTGTGCAATAATGCTGCTAAATACAGATCTTCATGGAGCCAATATAGGTCGCAAAATGACTTGTGCAGAATTCGTTGATAATTTAGCTGAGCTGAACGATGGGGAAAATTTCCCTAAAGACGTACTGAAGTATTTGTATCAAGCTATTAAAAGTCAACCCCTAGAATGGGCACTGTAAGTTCAGATAATTACTGTCTGGCAATTGCTAGTATAGTTTATTTTATAATTTTATGCTACAAAATATTTTTTTTAGTGACGACGAATCTCCTGACCAACAAAAACAACGAAATGACAATAACATGGGAGCTGGACAGATTGGACAAAATCCATTCCTTGATATTCCAGAGCCATCGGCTGCAATCGAATATAAAAAAGGTTATGTGATGCGAAAATGCTGCTACGAATCTAACTATAAGAAAAGTAAGTTGTGGCTTCAAAGATTCTAATGGGAACCCATATTGAACTAAATTGAACATCAATCAAAGGATTGATCGCTCAAAGCTCGACTTAGAGCGACATAGCAGTTTCTTAAATACATGAAAATTATACAGTGTGTCCGTAAAATCATTTCTGATTGTAAACCATCAACTATAACAGCTTTTCAGTTCCTCAGGGTCAGGTGCAAGCATTTTCCACACATACTGCACAGAACATCAATCAAAGGATTGATCGCTCAAAGCTCGACTTAGAGCAACTAAGCAGTTTCTTGAATACATGAAAATTATACAGTGTGTCCGTAAAATCATTTCAGATTGTATACCATCAACTATAACAGTTCTTCAGTTCCTCAGGGTCAGGTGCAAGCGATTGATGCTTGTCATCAATACATTAGCTCTGGTTTCCCTTTCCAACATATTTTTTTTAGGCTTCCTGTTTTGTTGGATGAGCACTTCGGCATTGATTATCGAACCAGAGTTTTTTTTTTATGGCAGAGTGAAACCAAGCACATTGGTTTCGGGTGTTTTATTCCTTTTTTTGCGTGCATGCCATTGATCTTCTACATTTGATGCGGCAGAAATACAATCCAAGTAGACTCTGGCAACGTCTTGATATTACAGCTTTTTTTTGTGGACGCAGGGTTCTAACTATATGCATTTGTACCTTGGCTGGAACAAAATAGTGTTCGAAGTCAATTTGCCTTCAAAAAGGCCGTCCGAACGTACCTCGTTGTGTGTCTCCCAACAATCGCAATGAGGTTAAATTGATTGTTGGTTGATTGATCCGATGATTCGATGATGCATACAACAATGTTTTAACATTGTTGTCCCTTATTCGAGGTGTTGTCGTCAAGGCAACGTCCGAACGTCCGTCGTTGTGTGTCTCCCAACAATCGCAATGAGGTTAAATTCATTGTTGGTTGATTGATCCGATTATTCGATGATGCATACTACAATGTTTTAACTCATCGCAAAGTTAATTATTCTTGTCCCTTTTTCGAGGTGTTGTCGTCAAGGCTATGTTTTTCTACATTCTTAGCATTGATGTTTTCCTTACCAAGTTTGGCGTTAAAGTCTGCTAAGACAATTTTTACGGCGTTACCAAAAAACGTGTGATAAGTTTCCTTATCTTTGTAGATGTCGTTCTTTTTCTATATGTGGGGCAAATCAAAATGATGATATAAAGTTAACACCTGTGCGGGTTGCCATTACATGTTACCTACGTGATTGTAGCTTCAAACTTTTTCACTAAGTCTTATTTGAATCAAAGCCACAGCTAACAGTCTTAGTAGATGTCACAGTTTTCCAGTCTTTCATATCCCGTACCATCTAATTTCCTGCATGTCAGTATTGTAATGTCTGATATATAGCAGTCTAGGGACTCTGCGAATTCCTCTATTCGTGGTCTGTTAAGCCTTCTGGTAATCCACGTGATTTGTTGAAAAGTAAAAATAAAAAAAAAAAAATCTTCCGGTCCGCAGTTGGTCATATAACAGAACGTACCTTTCATAGTAATGGTTTGTTAAAAAAAAAACGCCGAGTTTTGATAGTTAATATTGAATTTATTAGTTAACTGAAAGCGATATATCCCTACAAGTCAGATATTCTTTCTACACACCCTTCATATTACAAAAATTTTTTATTATTTCTTTTGCAGCTCCATTTGGAAAGCGTTCCTGGAAGATGTTTTATTGCACATTACGTGATTTAGTATTATATTTGCACAAGGATGAACATGGATTTCGAAAAAGTCAAGTAAGATTTGTTTTATAAAAATAGTTGTCAATTCTTTACAAATTCTGTTCTCATTCTAGATGTCCGATAATTTACATAATGCAATTCGTATTCATCATGCGCTAGCAACCAAAGCTACAGACTACACAAAGAAACAGCATGTTTTTCGGTTACAAACTGCCGATCAGGCTGAATATCTCTTCCAAACTAGTGACTCTAAGGAATTACAATCCTGGGTGGAGACAATTAATTTTGTATGTGCCTCATTTTCAGCGCCACCTCTAGAGGGGGGGGTAGGCAGTCAAAAGCGTTTCCAAAGACCCCTGTTACCGAGCACACATACAAAGTTACTTATGGTGAGTGATGATAGTGTGAGTAATGAATTTTATTTAAAAAAAAAAATCTCAATTTTAGAAAGAACAATTATTATCACATGAACATCAAGTGATTCAATTAGAAAATACAATAACCGATCACAAGAAAGGTCCAATACCAAGTAAAGGACTTCCATTACAGAACTACAAAGAAAAAGAAAACTATTTACAATACGAGGTTAGTTAGTTGAATTATTATTTTCTTAAATTGTATGAGACAATCTTTTTGTAACGATTAAATCGTTAACTGATATAATATTATTTTCATTAAAGCTGCGACGTTACAAAGCCTACGTGTCAATTCTCAATGCAAAACTGCTTGCCGATCAGCAAATGGAATTGCAAAATAATTGCCTCATAAATCCCGACGATCCTGAAGGTATTTTTGGTGGAAGTGGTGGTCGGCCTATTATTGCTGGAATTGCTAATCCAACACAGCCATCAAATAGCATTATTTTGCAATCAACTGGTCAGCAACAGCAACAACAACAATCTCAACAGCAGCAGACAACTACAGCTAACAGGTATAGTTATCGCGCTGCTATTTATCGCTCTGACGCACAGCAAGATCTTGGCTGACGGGTAATGGGAGTTTTCTCAGCTTGTGTGGTGTAAATTTTTGTATTTTTGGGGAAAAAATTGTACGTACACATTTTTGGTTTACCTAATCCTATATTTCTGCCACTCTCACAGTTTCTGTTGTGTTTGTTTTCCTGTTTTTTTTTTGTTTTTTATTTCATTTTCTTTAATTTATAATTTGTATAAATTATTGTTTTCTATTTTGTTATTGTTTTGTTTTCTTTAGTTTTTTTTTTTTTTTTATTTATTTATTCACATAAAGCTTTATTTAATTAATGCTTTTTAATTTTATTTGAAATCACCAAAATAAGCACACAATGTTGAAATTCAACATTCAATTTGTTCAGAATTAATTTTTATATTTTAATAATATAAATTTCTTGTAATAGAATGTTTTATGTTTCGTATAACGAAACAAAAAACACTCACTTCTTAGTTTCTAAACATAAAAAAAAAACAAATAGAAAGTATTTATATACAAATTATAAAGAATTATCAAATCCATTATTTTAATTCCATGACATTCTTTATGTACAAATATTTATTGTATATTGTATTTAAAAAACATAAAAATTAATTTTTTTTGTAAATATCTTCATTAAACGAAATAAATAAACACAAACACACTGTTTTTCTGTATACCTACCGCATGCGATCATCCATTGTAAATATAAGTTGCGCTTTTAAATCAATAACTGGCATAAGCTGTGTTCGTTTATTATCAAAAGCTGCCAAATTTTATCCAACTTAATGTCAATTCAATTAAACATTCAATTGCATTAAAATGACATTCGATAGCATAGGAAAGTAAACGAACAAAGCTAATGTTTAAAAAATTATTTATTTTAGTTTTTCATTGTAATCATAATTGATCTACATCTACAAATGTTAAATATGCTTTTGTATATACATTATCATATAAGTATGATGAAATGGAAGCAAAAATACTCTGAATCTGTAGACCACAATAACTGTGAAGACTCTCAAAAACATTACTCGAAACACTTAATACACTGTAGGAAATATTAAATGTAGTTAAAAGTAATACTGCTAGTAGAAACCAACAGTAATAATGTATTTCTCATAAATATTCATAAAACTATGGTGAAAGGGTCTGAATATTTGTATTTTATTAACATTTTAAACACGTATGTATAGTTAGAATTGAAGGTTAGCATAACATCCTTTTTTTGTAGAATTTAAAGGTAACCAATATAATTTTGGTATACTATCAAAACAAAATACACTTAGATTAAAACTAGTTCTATCTTACTATAAGACCTTAAAAAAAACAAGCTTTTTCTATGACAAAAGAGTTTAAACAATCAGGAAACATTTCAAGAAACTTTGTTAAAAACATTTTCTCATTCACGTAACCTATTCAGATTTTCACAGCAGAAATGTTTTTTTGCAAAATATTAGTTTTGTTCGTTTACATTACTTGACGAGAGAAGATGGAAATAAAATGTTTTAAAATGAGAAGAAACTGCAAAAAAGTTAAAAAAACGCAATAAATTGCTTGTTTTGCTTTGAAATAATGTTGCGTTATGCTTTTGCTTTTAATTTTTTTTTAACTAAACTTATTCTGCTTTGCATAATATTAAAATTCTTCCAGACAGTCAAAAGCTACTAGCCGGAAACAAAACACTTTGTCGCAATATAAATTAACCCAGAATCTAACACGTAGGCACAAATTTATTCACGTTTTCTAAGATGTGAAGTTTAGATATTTGGGATCAATTTTCTATCGAAAAGCATTATGTATACTAAATTTTTTTTGTACGATAAGCCATTCTTCAGTTATTTAAGACCAATTTTTTTATACTATTGAAAGACTATAAAAATATGTATATCTAATCATAAAATTGGATGAATATCCGTTCCATTATGGGTCTCCAATTTTTTCTCTGCCCAGTCCCATTTTTTATTAAAAACAGTTTTCAATATTGTAAGTCTTTTACGTGATATAACCGTAAAACCGATACCCTTGTTGGGGTACATACACATTATGCACGCACACTTATGCACAACTCCGGGGAGGGAAAAAACTTAGGATAGTGATATTGGGCAACAAATAAAGCCATTAAAACAATACAATCTTTTGTATGAATTTTTTCCAATTTGCAATTCTTTTAATTTATCCCCACTGGCCTATTTATTATTCACTTAACTTTTTAAATAATAAACTGTTCGTTATTATTCAAAGTTTCAAACTGACTCTCTACAGTATGGTGAGCTTTATTAATAGTAGCATTGTATATACATTTCTATAGTATTTTCATGCTGAATAATCACCACCTGGCCATCTTAAGAAACTTGTGAATAACACATTTTTAGGTTCGTGCATTTACTAGTTGTCTATTCTGTAACCCTGACAACAGTCGTAAACATATATGATTTTTGTTTTGTTTACGACTCTTGTCAAGGAAATATGGATTTAAGAGCCAATAAAATACATTACATATTATTAATTTGTTTCGTAGACGACTATTATTAGGGTAACAGAATAGACACATAGTAAATGTAAGAACCTCCAAATGTGCAGTTCACAACTTTCTTTAGATGGCGCTGCTACATGGTTTTACTATAGAAATTTATATACAATGATAGTAGGTTAGAACCCACTTGAGTGTTCTAGTGATATTAGTGGACGAATCTTTCGTTAAATTTCCATCGCGGCATGTGTCCAGATTTCAGTAAAACAATAATTTCAAGATTTAAACTACAAAGTGATGCGTAAATGTATTAAATTCGATATTTTAGGAATTTAACTAACGTGTATCCAAGTTATTTCTGCTTCCGAACTTCGCGAGCGTTTTTTAAGCGGAAATGCCAGTATCAAGAAGAATGTAAAATACTAAAACATGATCCAAATCAAAACTGGAAGCTGTGAAGGTCAGTATGATGTCTTATTATCTATCTGAATCCAATCATACAGCTAGGTTCCACATTTCACTTTCACTCGAAATGAAATCTAAATTCGGTGTTCTAGAATTCACCGCATCGATTTCGATTTCACGTTTTCCGAAATCGATACAAAGTGAAATTGTTGTGTTCCACAAATCGATAATGTCGATTTTTTATTGATTTCAAATCGATCGTACATATTCAATGTGAAATAGTGGAAACGAAGAGACGCGATAAAAAATACGATTAAAAATTCCATTGAAAGGTCATCAGCCTCTATTTGAATCGATCTTGGATATTTCCTTCGCCATGAAAACGCAAAACTGCGTCTAGCTGACGCGTGCGAATTGAAAATTTTGCAAGTAGGACTTGCTCGACAAATTGCAGTACCTTCAAATAGGTACAAAGACAGTAATTGTAATATGATATGTATATCTACATAAATATATTTCAAAAGAAAAAGGTGGCTAACAACAAACTTTAACTTCCTTCCTTGGCATTTGAATTTCCAATGGCTTTGATTTTTGATATCTACACTTGTATATATCTCTCAGCCTTCGTGTTTTTATTATTTCTTATGCATAATATTTATATTTTTTAGTATGCATTACGGCAGCAATTACTACAGCACTTATTAAAAACAACAATAATCTTTAAAAATTTGTTAGAAACGAAATGTATTATATCAAGCAAACAATTTGCCAAACCAAAAATTATTTATGACAGATATCAGCTGTTTTCAATTTCACGAAAAGTGAATTCGGAATACATTCGGAGTCGAAATGTGGAACACTGAAATTAAACTCACTCGGTTTGCAAATTTGATATCTGTTTAATTTCACTCGATTTCTGGAAACTAGCTAATAATTGAAGCGCCATTTCAAGAAAGATGTGTCTCACCTATAAAAATCAAATGCACTCTTGCAAAGAAATCGAATCAAACAGAATCATGCAGTTAGCACGGTTCACTAGCCATAATAAGAGAACATGCAGCATGAATGAACATTCCACACAATACTCATTATCTCAGCTGCGGAGATGAGAGGGAGAAGGGAACGATGACCCATTATCTCGGCCACTACCCTGCCTCGGTCTGACAAATGTTTCTGAAATATTTTTTAAATGTGTCTTTAAATGGACACACCTTTGCACAACACTTTACAATACATTAGTATAGTAATACTATCAATCTGCAACGCACTTTAGCGGATCACGATTTGGTCACAATAATTCTTTAATTTGTTCAATTTGTAGGGAATTTTACGTATTTAAAAAAAAAAATTTTTTGCTATTTTCGTTGTGAAGCCATAACCATGCGTGTTATCAAAGTTTAACATTTTTAAAGTTAGTTATATGCTTGCACCTGCGGATTGCCAGCTGTTCTTTGAATTTTTATCAGTTTGCCTAGATTATATTTATATATAGAGGGTATTTAAGTCCTTGTGTTAAAGAGCATTCATTCTGTTTTATTTAACATACTATTTTTTTCTAATGCAGTTTTCTTTTCATGATAATATAACTTATCAATGTACGAAAGAGTTTAGGAGGTACTAATTTGATAAAAGCGAAATTATTTTAGTATTTTTATTTCTATTATTTATTGAAAATGTTTATTTATTGTTGAACATAAGAAATTAAGTATTTATTTTGTTTACTTTGCCGAAAGTCAACACAAATGCTCCCTCAAGGAGTTCGATGTAAAATGAAGTTCGAAGCATTCAGTTGTTTGGCATTTGAATAAGTTTTTTGACTTCGGCCTAATACAGTCGATATCGAACAAAGACTTTCTGGCTGGAAGGCGACTTATATTTGGAGAACTAAGATTGATCTGGAAATTATAATGAAGATTTTAAGCAATATACAGAATTTTTCCAATTTAAAAAATGCTCTTAAAATTTTAAACTTTTTAGACAAAAGCTGACGAACTTTAAGCTCTTAAATGTTTTGCTCTTACATTACTTTTATGTTGTAATTCATATTTAAGCTAAATTGTCTTTTGTTTAAATGTTTTTTTTTTTTTGCGAAATGATAGACCATTGACATATTCATTCATTCTAACAATAAAAAAAAATAAAACAGTTATTAACTGAAACCCTCATCGTTGGTCACGAAAAGTTTTTAAACTTTTGAAAATTTATTATATAAAATTTACAAATTTTTATGATTTTTTAAACAATTAAATTTGTTCGTAAAGTTAACATAATGTGAGTTATCAGAGAATGTTTAACTGCAAATAAGCCTTAGTTCTGAATAACTTGAATAACTACGAACAATAATAATAAAAACTTTTAAGAAGACTTTCGATAAGGGCCAATCACATTTTGTACAAAAAATTTTGTGTTGTAAAACTATCGTCCTTGTTACTGTCAACGATTTAAATAATTGGTATTTCTTTCAAAACAAACAAAAATTTCAATTTCTAAATCTTACAGATGGTTTTGCGGATGTTGTGAGGAATACAACTGAAGCTTTTAAGAAAATATAACTCTAAAAAATAGACATAGGAAATAAATATGCCAAAGATTTTGTGTTCAAGCGCATACATTATAATAAAGGTAAAATTGATTTAGCAAAATATATTTATTTTGTTAAAATTTATTTCTTTGTTGCATCATTTAACTTAAGTGAATGAATCTTATAAAATTACTATGTGATTAATCATTAATTCTTTAAAACTATTAAGTGAAGCAATCTGGATGCTAGTTTTTCTCTGTTTGTTTTATTAAATTTATGCGCCTAAGAAAAAAAATGCCAGTCATATTTATGTATATGTTTGTATTTTCTCTATTTGCTCTGTTTTTAAGTTGCACATTTCGTTTTAAATTCTATAACAATAGGTAATTACTAATTATTATAAGCATTTAGACTTGCTTACTGAAACGATACTTATATGTATGTTCTACATAAATCTTTAAGCTTGAGTGACAGTTTATGTAAAGGAAAAATTACTACTTAAGGATTTATGTAGAACATAGAAGCCATAAGATAAGAAGCTGTCCCGAGAGCTGTCCTTTATTTTTATTTTTTAATATAATCAAGGAAATTAAAATAAATTGACTAGAAAGCACTGAAAGCTGATACTGATAATATTGGTAGTTGGTCGGAATTTTGTTCTAGATCAAATAATGTTTTCGTTAACCAATTAAATGCGAAATCTAAAAATTCGAGCAAATGAAAACAACTTTTTTTCAACCAAAATGACTTCCCTCCAGGAAGAACTACTTTGAATGATATGCCTGTGTTCCAAACGATCATCATAACCATCTTTTCCTTTAAATGAAACACCAGAAATGCAATCTGCAATGCAATAAAATTTTTTGAAGGAAAGAGCAAATCTTTTCGTAAATGAAAAACGTTATAAGCGAACGTCTAATGGCTTAATTCGCTGACATCAGCTGATTTTCTCCAACGCTCCAAGATATAAAATTGACGACACCTGCAAGGTATAGTGTTGGCTAAACATCGAAATATTTAACTATCGATATCTTAAATAATATGTTTATGATAACGAAATGTGAACATGAAATTATTCTGTTCAAATACAAAAAATAAATAAAACTAATTTTTGTTGCAACAAAACACAAAATTAGTCCTCAAGAATTTTTTAATTATGTTTAATATTATATGCTGTATTTTATAATTCGCTCTGATCTGTTTCGAATCAGATTTTCATTTCTCGAAGTAAACTGTGCAATCTTGATCCATGTTCCATCCCAAGAGCCCATCTGTTTTAGTCGAAGATAACTTGTGGCACCAGTGCATTTAATGTACTCATCTAGAGTTGGAATGTTTAGCATGATGTCAAAAGCAGCTTGTGGTGTAGACCTTAGTGCTCCTGTAATTCCTATGCAGACTAATATCTTTACCTTATTCAGGTTGCTGATATGTATAGCTAGCTGTTTGTACTGCATTCCACTACACAATTGATCCATAAGTGAGCGGTTGACGATCGCTGTATACATCCACTGCATGATTTGTGTTTGCATTCTTCATTATTTCCCAATAATTTTTTTTTTTATCTATTTTGAGCTATTACTTTGAAAGTGAACGAAAATTGAACAAACCTGAGCAATCCGACGTTATGGGCTCACTATAATTTGCTTGTTATTTGGATGTTCTTATAGGGGAACGTCAACAACAGCTGAATCGTTATTAAACACTATCTCTAGCTGCTATGAGCTGAGCAATATATTGCAAAAAAATTTCATAGAATACTATTTGCGGTCTTCATAGGCAATTTTAATAGAATGCTATCTTGCATTCTATGAAATCTAGATCGTGGAGACACCGTGTAAAGCAGATACTTCACAGAAAAGTCGAACTTTGTTTCATTATGTAGTTTGGTGGTGCGGTTTGCAAATATTAGTTGTGTTCGTTGAATTTTACCCAGGGTCGACTCAGGTTTTTTTTTTGGTACGCAAAAAACGCACAAGGGTAGGTTTTGTGTTGTTGACAAAAATAGGGAAACAAAAAATATTTGTTTCCGAAATTATAACTTGAAATTTTTTACTTTTGGAACATTCAAAAACAAAAAACAATTACATTTTGTTTTAATTGTATGTTTTCTATTTATTTTCATTAAAATAAATCTATAACTTCTTTTCTTTGCATTGCAAAAGCAAAATAAAATATTCAATTGTAAACATATGTTTGACAACACACATGTCAATTTGTTTACCTTAACTCGTCCCAGCAATATACCTAAATCTACTTCAGGGCGAGTTGAGGGCGGTCCCAGGTCTCAAAAAACAGAGAATTTGTTATCCAGGAGAGTTAGGACCAGTTGTACAATCGTGATTCAAGTTTTTAACCCACCGATTTTGACAGATTATCTATGGAAATCAGTGGTTTAAATATTTGAACCACGTTGAACCACGATTGTACAACTGGGCATTTTCAAAAAACGCTTTTTTTCTAGTGCTTTTAGATAGAAGAAATACAAAAACTGCAAATGCTACAATCAACAACAAAGTCGAATTGAGGTAGGTATAACAATTAACAAAGAGAAAATAATTAAAAAAAGTATCAAACATCATTGCAAAAACGTAGGTATATTACCGACTTAAAAGTTCATTTCCAAAAGTTAAGGGAGTTTTCACCTTTTCAATCTCAATTTGTTTCAAAAGTAAAGGCGTTTAGTAAAAGAAATATTTGAGTATAAACAAAACAGGCATGACATATTTCTGACACTCCAATAAATTTTAAGTTAGTTATGTCGTTCAATGGTTTCACTTAACTAAAGTTCTTAATTGTATTGAACGTACCCATTCTCTTTCTTACCTATATTTTCAATTTTGAATGCCAACTGTCCTTTAATTTAAAAGACGCTTTTAAAATTAATTTGGAACAAAATGAGAGTTTGTTTTATTTGTCTTTTTATAACAAAAAGTGGTTGATGCAATAGAAAAATGCCATTTATTAATTTAAGGTTTAGGAATACAATAAATATTTAAAAAATGTTTGAAGAAAATGGGGCTGATACTTTTTTGTTGTCATTTTCTTAATTCACGATCACGACACTGCTTCTCACATAAAACGTTTTCTCTCACAAAGATGCACACATTTTAATTTTTTCTCATGTTCAATTAATAAAAAAAAGTGCCATGTTTTCTTACCCGTCATAAGAGTGCTTGACGCTACATATTTTATTTTTCAAACAATCTTTTGGGGAAACATAAAATGTATCTATTTTTATTTCAATTCCCTCGTCAATTCCCATAGATTGTATCAATTTCTCCCTAAAATGCTAATTACTTATTTTTTTCCGTTTCATTTCCTATTCGAACTACTCTTAGCTTTGATGGGTCTTGAGCCCTACAAAAAGTCCCCAAAAGAATTCATTGAATCGTGCTATCATCGGCAAGCTAAAAAGTAAAAAAAAAAAAATACAAAAATTCTATCAGACCTTTTTTACCACAAAAAAAAAACAACAACTGCTCAACTCTATTCTAGATACATCATCTTCAAAATTCTACAAAATTCTCAAAACAACCCTGAACACACTACAATCATATCTGGAAATCGCATTGATATATTGCCAAACTCACAATAAAAAATAAAAAAATCAGCACTCATAACGAAGTTATCCTTAGGTATTAACAAACCAACTTTATAAAAATTGTTAACAAAAAAAAAAAAAAAGTTTAATACGAACCCAGCTATAATCGATCTGTTTAAAAATTAGCAATTAATTAATAATAAATATAACAGTAGAAAATATGCAAAACGAATGTGTTTTTTGTTGGTTTCTTGTTAAATAAAAAAAAATATATAAGAATATATTTCTTTTATAAACAAAAATCAATTATTTAATAAAAAAAAAAACATTGCACACTTTTGTTTCGTTATAGGTGATCAGAAAATATAAAATAGGTACTTAGATTTTTAATAAAAATATAGTTAGGGCTGTGAAAAGAGAACATAATTTACTAATGTAAGCGTTTTATGTTAAGAGACTATTCAAGTGAATTAAAAAATAATTAGTTCTATGCATTACTCACTGCATACAATAATTAATAAAACAAAAAAAAAAACAAATTAACTTATTTAGAATTAAAATTACTACTTGCAATTAATTCATTAAACAAAAACCTGTAAAACTAAAAAAATATTGTTGCAATTATGTAACAGCAAAACAAAATAGGATATAATTAAAATAATAATTCTGAAATTTAACAAAACTTCAGTTAACAAAAAATAAATATAATATTCGTATGTTTCTATATTTTCCAAATAAACATTTATTATTAAGTTTAAAAATCATCAAACAATAGATTTATTAAAAAAAAGAATATAAACAGAAACATTACAATTAAAACAAAAATCGAAAGAAAATAATATAAAAACTAATATACATATACCTTAATGGAAAAGTTAGAAAAAATTGACTTTGCATTTATTGTAAAATTTACATTAAATATATTGAATTCTTAAATATACACATTATAAAGAGTTGGCATTAAACAATAACAATTACATATGTGTTGTGTTTGTTTAATTGGCAAAATTAATGATTAAAGCGAAACGAATAAATCTATAATGAGTAAAAAATATAGTTTGAAATAGTTATTTTGATGAAAGTGAATTGATAAGACAGTTCCGTCCCTGTATAACACTATAACAGTGGTCGGCATAATAATAATTTTGACAAATATATAATGGCACTTTCAACGACGATATTGTAATAACTGGTGCGAAGTTCAACTGCTGTATTTATTAGACTTTCTTAAGACATGCCTCAGACGTAATTTAGTTAATTTGGTTTGTTTTGAGTGACATTTTAGCAACGTCTTATTAAATCAATTTTCCGTTGATACTTAAATAAATTACGGTTGTGCCATGGAACGGAGCATCAGACTGCATTAATCGGCAGTTTTTTTTTTTATTTTTTTTACTGCTAAACAAATAAATGCTTTTTCTAAAATTGACATTTCAAAACTCATACATTGGTAAATATGTTTTTTGTTCATAAAAAAATTCAAACACACTAAGCCTTAAGCTAATTAAGCTAGCTGGCGAATTATGAACTAAAAAAAATTAATTTATAAGCTAGTAAAAATCCCGACACAAAAAACTCGAAAACAAACTCCCAAAATACAAAATCTCGACACTGAAATCCCGAAATAACTTTATTATATTGTTGTATTTGGGGATTTTGTTTTTTTTTTTTTTTTTTCGGGATTTAGGTGTCGGGATTTTCACTAGCTTTTGAATTAAATTTTTTTAATTCACAATTTACCAAATACCTTGTGAATTAATTTTTTTTCAATTCATAATGCACCAACTAGCTTGTGAATTAAGCTTGACAAACCTTTTCCGGAATGATAATATTATGGCAGTTATTATTTTGAACGTTTGAAAGTTTTATTTAGGGAAACAAAATTCGTAGCAATTTATTAACTATTTTGTTGTGTCATTTTTTCTGCACTTTGGAGGGGGCTGTATATGGTGTCCGGCCATGTACGGAAGCCGTAATTGTCATTTATTGACGAGAGTGATCTGACAATCAAGCAATAACTGGACAAAAATTCAGGTGCGCGAAAATAATGTCCAAAATCGTTCGCTAGCTCTCCTACTCGCAGAATTGATGACACTATTTTTGTGGTACCAAAAACCTTGGGTTGGGAAGCAATCCCTCAAAGAAATGCTTTAGAAATTCGTCGAATCAATTGCAACAGCACTACAAAGAGTTATAGATGTCAAAGGAGGTTTCGTTTTTTGCAACCTTGTCATTAATGTATGGTTAAAGTCTAGTATGCAGCTGAAGTGAAACGAAAAATCGCACACACAAATGACACAGTGAAGCCTATAGTACGCAGATGAAGTAAAAAAAAAATTCCGTCGTCTCCAAAAACACAAACGAAATTTCAACGAAACGGTACCAGAAAAATGTTCATGAAGAGTTTCGCCATTTGTAAATTTTTTTTTTTTCAAAACACAAATAAACAAATAAAAATTTTGTAATAAAAACAACCACAAAAAAAAACACAAACAAAATAGAAACGTAAAAATTTCGCGAGAAATTAATGTCCTAGTCAATTAAATTGTGTGGATGGTTCAATGGTTTCACTTGGACATATTTTAAGTTAAAAATTAACTGAACGCGCCCAATGAGAGCTTTAATTTATTGGCTTAATAATCCAATGATTATAATATAACTGTAAAAATATCATACAATATACCCATATTGTCCCTATTGACCATAATTCCATTTTTTGTTGTGCTTGAACGAGTTTTGTTTTCAAAATATAAAGATCTCCTTTTTTGTCAAAATAATTATGCCAACCACAAAAAACCCCATACCCAGGTCGAAAAAAAGAAGTAGTAGAATTTGAAGTTTTGTATTTTTTCTCTATCTGTTATGACCTCGGGTCATACAAGAAAACAAAGAACTTTATAAAATCAGTATTTATTAATTATAAAATAAAAGAAGCAAGACAATGAAAAGATGTAATGTAATAAGATATACATATCAATAAATGCATCTCTTTCTAATATAATTAAATGCAGATGGTGATTGCCAGGGATGGCTATTTAATATGCAGTGCTGCTTAAGCAGTATAATTGTCCTTGCTCTCAACACAATCATATCACGTTTGCATGTTTAGAACTTCCATGCAGTAGAATTCTAAATGGGACGTCTCCAGATTAATCTGTATGCTGGGTTGTTGGTTTAAAGGTTTGCTTTGCGAACTAATAAATGTTCAGACTGTGCCTGCTGTATAAAACGAAGAGTATCTGCCAAAAGTTTTACAGATTTCACCATTAATAAGTGTTTGACCAGGATAATTAAATTAGGTTTGTGGGACGGTTTTTGGTAAGAAAGTAATAACTTGGCATGTGTTCGAGGTAATTAACCAAACGAACCGAAGTCAGCAAGGACAATCAGGGGAACATAGTATGTAGTAGAATCGCAATCGGTGATGACGATATGGAAAAATCATTTCTATGTGAATTATGTAATAAAAAAAAAATTTTCTACCGATTATTTTTAAGCATCATAAAAAGAAGAAAATTGCTGCAAAAGAAAATTGATGGAATTCATCCATAAAGTAAGTAAACAAAAAAATGCTTTAGACAAGGCGATGCACTGTTAAGTGACTTCTTCAACAGAGTTCTTGAAAGAATAGTTTCAGAAACCAATTCGCCGCGCTTTTAGTGGGGAATCCGAATTTTTGCTCATAAGAATAACATTGGAAAATTCAAATCATTCACTTTGACGAAGGGGGAGGCGTTTTTCGGCTCAGGCTTCGCTCTTCAAAAATGTCAACCTGCAAAAACAGCTGTTATCGTACGCGTCCTGAATTTTGTTTTTGTTGAATTTCAATAATTATGAAATAATTTATTTATCATTATGACGACTTTCTCAATTTTGTTTAGTATTTTTTTTTCAAATTTACTATTTTATATTTATTATATATAAGTTATTTTTAAGATCTCAAATGATCAGCTAAGGAAGAAATCTGAGAAATGAATCCAGAAAAACTTTCTCCTCAAATATCTCAGAAAAATAGCGGAGGAATCAGTTGAGGTTTTTTGGACCAACAAAAATTCCTCTGGCTCCTCTGATTCCTCCTATTCCTCCATTTGTTGGTTCAAGCCTGATGATTTTTTTTTTTAAGTTAAATTATTCTTTATATGAAAATGAAAATGCATTCCGAAAAATCAGTTAAAAGCAGCTCTAGTATTTCTTCTATTTTTAATTTGTGAGTTTTTTTTATTTTTTTAACTTTTAACTGTAGTTTACTGAGCTTCTTAAGCTTTTATAATATTATAATTTAATTCTTCAAGTTGAAATAGATTTCATAATGGAATCGTAATGTAGAGGTAAGCCTTATTAACTTGTAATATTATGTAAATACATTTTTAAGCTTTTTGTTTTATTTTTTTTTTATTTTTGCATCTTTATTGAATCATTTATATTTATTCTCATTTAGTTTTAAATTTGTTTGTTAACTACCAATGTAGATATTTATTTAAATTTAATTATCATCAACCATTAAATTGTAAAAAAAAAATAATTTCCATAAATAAGTAATTTTATGTTTTTTTTTTTCCTTTACAGGAAAAATGATAAAAAATAAAACACTCTTCTTCTATGATCAAAGAATAACTTCAACTATCTCTTTTTTTTTTGGTAAAAAAAATAAAATAAAATATAACACAGCTATTTTAATAAAAACAAGTTTTTATTTTTCAGGATTTCGAAAATTACCAAGAAAATAAACGATCATCGTTTCGAAATGTTGTTTCATTTTCGAAACATATTGACGATACGCTCGCTAGAATGCAAACCTTCAAAAACGTCTTCGCACTTTCTCCTTGTATAACAGTAACTTTTGTTGTGAAGTGTGTGTGTGTATGTGTTTATTTGTGTTTACCTGTTTCCTTTTCATTATTAAGTTCGTTAAATTGGTTTTATTATTAATAATTTTGTTTTATTGTTGATCAATATTCAGTGAATAGTAATGCGAATGTGTTAAATCTTAATGTTCTTTTGCCAGCGCTATATATATGCATAACGAACATCTTAGTTCAAGTCAAACGCTTTATTCTGCTCTTTGCTATATATTTTCGATAAATAAATAGTTCATTTTTATATTCAGATATAATATATACATAATATCTCTTCATTCGTATATTGTGAAAAAAAAAATATTAGTACATAGTTAAAATATTTTGTAATGTTATTTATTCTTAATGATTTATATATAAATTATGTATATTCTTAATGTTAACTAACTTCATAAAAAATTAAGAAATTGAAAAAAAAATAAAAATATTTATGTATCTATTTCGTATATACATATAAAACTTTTTATATTATTTAAAAACGAGTTTAGTATTTAATACAAATAAACGTTTTAAAAAAAAGTGTATTTAGAGTAATAATGAATATAAAATAATATATAAATGTAAGCAAATGGTTAATCTATTGAAGCAATCATAAGAATTCCAAGATGATATTTTTTTATAAATAAAAAATAAAGTTAAACTTTAATACATACCTATTTGTATTTCTTAAATTTTTATTTGCAATTATTAGGAACTGTTAGCAGTGGCGGATCAACGGGGGGAGGGATTAACCACTCCCTAACATATAACCCCCTTTTCTGCCTCAAAATCAAACATGGCAGTGAGATGATAGCGAAGTCAAAAAAGTGCGGGTCTAGAAATTCTGTATGAGTTCTGTTTTATGTAACAGTTACCGATTACTTTAAAACTTGGTATTACCGATTATCTTAAAACTTGGTTGTTTTTTTTCTCAAAAACTGCTACAATAAAGAATTTGATTAAATTTTACATGAGTCATAGCATAGGGCAATGAAGGTCTAACAAATGGCGTTCCAAGAAAAAAGTTTTAAAGGTACCTGCCTCCGTATAACGTTTTTTTTTTTTATTTTAACTTTCTTGTTAACGAATAGAGTACATCACGAATCTTAAACAAATTATTTTAGGGTACCGCGAATGATCCCCATGTGAAGTAACGCCATAATGTTATTAGACCATTTTCAAATGGCCATAATCCCATGTAGGGGTCAACCCATCATAGGACCATAATGATTAAAATTCGCGAACAAATATGGACAAATATATCACATCGACATCAAATTAAATATAAATAAAAGATAGAATGATCTTGGTTGATGCATTACGATTATTTAATGGTTGCAAAAAGCGAAATATAGCCGTAACATTAATAGGTTTAAATATTATAATTCGAAGGAAAATTGATTGGCATCAAGTTCGTTGTTTGTTTCATTCTATGAAGGCCTGTTGGCACAAATTATATCCAAAGATAGACTGTGGAGGAAAACGTACCAAGACACCACTTAATGTTGATATAAGGCGAGGCCGACGTAAATGGGGCTGAATTGGACATACTGATGAGAAAACAAAATTGCAAGTCATTCGATAGCAATATAATTCTTAATAACTCGTAAACCATTTATGGCAAGCTGTGTGGTTTTAGAACAGAAAAGTCTACCGTCGATCTGCATATTTACATACACTGAAAACAACTCAAGAAAACATTCAACGACTTTAAGCTTCAAGGCTTTTTATCAGGTTGTCCAAACATCAATAAAAGTAGAAGAATAAGACAAGGCAAGCGTTTGTCGGTATTTGACAGGAAGCAGCTTTAGGCTTAAGCGGAAATTATGGTAAAGCTTAGTACTTATTTGTTGTGATGTTGTCCTCTAAACGTAATAATACACAACTGTCGAGGTAGTAACTAAAAGGGATTTGATTAAATTGGTTTTGCGGCAACTTACGATAACAATTTTTAAAATCATAACAAAGCTTTAAAATCAAGGGATCAATTTTGCTAATCTCCATGTCTTTGGACTAAAGAATCTTTAGTAACAAGCCTTTCTCCGAAGAACAAACTTATTATGGTATAACGGTTCTTCTCTTCTATGCGGAGATAAGCGAAGGAAGTGTTTGGTGGCTTTGACCAAAAATCCTTCGATTGATTATCGGTCCAGTATGGATGGAAAGGAATAAAGGGCAAGGAAACAACAATGGTCAAAGCCACCCTAGTAAAAGTATAGGTATTTCTAGTTACCTCAAAGAAAACTAAAAACTTAAGATTTTAATTAAATAAAAAAAAAATATTTAATAAAATTTTTTACAAAAACACATAGGAAAGTACATAGATAAATTAACTCATGTACGAATATAAAAAAGTGATTTTAAAATAAATTTTTTTTCTTAAATTACTGGAAACAGTAGTGCCTTTATATAATACATTTTTTGGCATGGTTTAAAAAAAAACTTTAAACGAAGATTTTTAATTAATAAATCAATTAATTGATTATTTCATCTAGTCTTAATGATATGCGCTTTCGAGGAAGATCGAGATCAATAACCGATGTGGACACTCTATCGCCAAGATTAAGTTTAAGTCCATTCATTTTAGTTTTATGAATAAGTGCATCTATGCCAAGTCCAATATTAACGAATGCGCCATAAGCAACTATATTTCTTACTTCACCTAATTTTTTTTTAATATAGAAGTAAAGTACAATATTAATAGAATATAATATAGTAAAAAAAAAATACCAGTAACGATTTCTCCTATGAACAAGTCATCGAGCTTTCTGATTTCCTGTATAAAAACTTTTTTATCAAAATCGGGTCTGTAGTCCTGAAGTAGCAGCCTCTGAAGGGCATTTAATACGATACGCAACTTAAATGTTTAAAAATTATTTCAATGTACTATCATGCTGTGGAATAATTTGTATATAAAAATATTACCCTCTCAGCCGGAATTTCGAAATGATTTGCCAAAACACCGATGCTGTGGGATTGAGAGAAAGATTTTATTTCCAATACAAAACCTGGCTTTCCAATGTCAGTTAATTCTAGGTTACATTGCTTTATAATGCTGTAAGATACAAATAGTAAATATAAATATAGAAATTAATGATCAAACATACTTAGTGGCAATTGTATAGCTCTCTGGATGTACCCATGTGCAATCCAACACGTTTTCCAGTTTTCCACCAGCACTTTTAGGCTCAATACGAATAAATCTTAAGAAAAACATAAATAATAATAGACAAAGGTATGTTTTTATTAAAATGATGATTCTCACCCGGCGCACTGAACAAATGTATCTTTTCCTATTGTCTTGACCTGTAGTAAATCTTTTCTCGTACGGAAAGGTCCCTTGTTTTGTCGATGAAGTATTATGTTTTCAGCACGCTTCTGATTTAAACCAGCGATATACCTACAGTAAAAACAAAATTTGTAGTTAATTAAATTTTAACATTTCATTCGATATAGAACATACTTAAGTACACTTAAACTGGCTGTATTGATGTCTACACCAACAAAGCTTACACATTCCGTGACGACTTCTTTTAGAGATTTTGATAATAGTTTCTCATTCATGTCCAACTGATACATGCCAATACCAAGATGTCGTGGTTCAACTTTAACATACTCACTGAGAGGATCAATCAAGCGACGTGCAATGGAAACTTTGAAAATAATAAATTAGGATTTTTTTCTTTTTATACAGTTTGGAGAATTCGATTACAAACCTGCACTGATAAGTTTGACATCAAGTCTTGGAAATTCTTTCTTTGCAAGATCACTGCATGAATAAACTGATGTTCCTTGCTCGGGAACAATATCATACCAAATATTTTTGCGATCCAGAATTCCTTTTTTGAAAAGATGAGTGAGCCAAAGTTCAGTTTCGCGACAAGCCGTTCCATCACCTAAAGCAATGGTTTTGCAACTATATAAACAGAAAAAAGTATTTGTTTCAAAATGTATATTTTATTTATATTATGTACTAGCTGTTAGCCAGCGCGTTGCTGCCGCATACAAAATAAGGGAGAAAACATTGATTTTGAAAGAGTAATTATATTCCTATTGGTCCAACATTTTGCCAAAAGCTTTTTAGCTCATGTATAACAGTTTTCTAAAAAGCTACCCGAAGGCAATCTTTGCTATAATTTACTTCATAAGTTACTTCCTACAACAACACCTATTTGTCAGTGAAAGTCCCGCTAGAATTGGTCCAGTACTTTCGGATCGGTTCATTTACAAGAATATACAAAAAAAAAGGCCCGAGCGCCACCTAGGGAGCCCCAGTGCCATCTAGATTTTTCTAGAAAAAAAAGCGTATAAATATTATGTACATATGTGCATAAACGTATTTTCTTAAAAATATGATTAATAGGTAGGACGTAGGTACGCCTGTTCTAGAAGTTCCTTTAACAACCATTTCTGGTAATTTGGCTGAAATAACTTAAAGCTGACTGTATAAATAATGCTAACTGCATTAAGACAATTAACTACTCTTGAATATCATTGCGACTGAAACTGGTGCTGTAGCTTAAATAGCTTGTAGACTATTTTTAATGTATTTCTAAGTAGGGACATAAATATCTATATCGGTTCCAAAAAATCACTCTTCAAGATGACTACTATCTCAAATTATTTTTTAGAACCCATAACATTGAAGCACGAAAATGCAAACTCCATCTGATTGTAGCGTACAGGACGGGTCCAAAAGTTGAAGTCATCAGAATTCTTTTGCAACGTGACTTCGACAAGATTCAGCGATATTGTGATGACTGGAAGTTAAAAATTAACTTTCAGAAATCAGAAACCATCCTCTTTAGAACCCCTTTGTCTAAGGTTTCTAGGGCTACAAGAAAGAACTGGAGAAATATAGTGATCGTTGAATCAAGTGGACATCCACTGGCAAGTAAATATGTGGTAAAGTACCTTGGTATCTGGCTAGATCAGTATCTATATTCCAATCGATATATGGATGCTGCTCTGGCCAGAGCTATGGGAGCGTTTGATCTGACAAGACGTTTGTTTTATAGCAGCCGCCTTGAAAACAGGTTAAAGGTGATTTGCTACATGGCCCTCATACGGCCGATGATTGCCTATGGGTGCCCTGTGTGGCTTAACGTTGCCCATCTCAAATGGAAAAGATTCGGGTGTTTGAGAGGCAGTGTCTTAAAACCTGCCTTGGATTATACAGAACACCAGAGTCGGAGTACAAAGATTATTATGCCAACGAGGTCTTATACAACGGGGACAATATAAACAGGACAGGATAGATAACTTTTTAATTAAGCTGATTGCAAGAGCGAAGACCTCAGCCAATGGGCTTATTTTCGGGGCTTACCCGAGACATTCCTCTATTTAGACAGTCGGGGGCTGATACAGGTTAGATTGGCGATTCGGTTAATCTTCCACGACGGCCGTAGAACTGTGGATTGGCGACTCCTGTATGATCGAGACGTCGTCGGCCCTGGGAATAGAGCAGAGCGTCTGCTGTTCAGTAGAGCTGTGCCCCTTTGGGACTGAAAGGACTTGGTTAATCAAGTAAAACAATTCTGGTGGTTGGGGACCACCTTGATGGTTGACCAAAGTTGTTGCCTTGGCCGCCCTACGTATTTTTAGGTATTAATAGGATTATTGTATGTAGGACAGTGGTGGCACCAAAAAAATTATAAAAAAAACTATAAAACTGCATTTGATTGTGGGTATGTGCATTTGGCGCTGTAACATATAATGTACATATGTTAATATATGCATATGTATGGGCGGTTGTGCATAAAAAAATACTGCTGGTGGCTGTTCTAGTTTTAACTTATTTTAAGTATTTTTAAGTAGTTTTAAGTTATTTAAGTTTATTTATTACGTATATTTTAGTTTTATTCAGGTAAATTTAGTTTTATTTAGGTGAATAAAGTCATTGAAAAACGCGTTTTTAGAATTTTCTCGTTTAGTTTTAAGTATCTAATATTGAATTTTGATTTAAGTTGGTTTTTGCGCCGAAAGGCATTTTAAATATAGTTGGTTAAGTTATTCTGTAAGCTAGTTTTTAAGGTTTTTGTCTAGCTTTTAAGTAGTATATGTAAGTAAAATGATAAATAAAAATTGAATTAAAAAAAAAATGCAAACTCAATAAAACATTTTTTTTAAATGTTCCCCGAACTGAGCGAACCGGGGTAAAGCTCTGCGAATATGCTGCAAAATTTGCAAATCCATTCACAACCACAAGGCTTTGATTGTAAATGCAACTGTATAAGTTTTCGAAAATCGTGTGAACTCGTTCATTTGCACTTTTGCAATTACGACATAATTGATATTGCAATTTTGCAAATCATTTGAGCATACTTGTAGTTAAATCAAAAAGTAAAAGTGTAACCAACTTAGGTACTCATTCAAAATAAAAAAAAACAGATGTTCAATAAAAAATACACTTACCCGTGTTTTGCAAGAAAATTAGCTAATTTAACACCCCATTTTTCTTGCTCATTTTCGTTTTTATTATGTGGATACATAACACCAACATCCAATACATCAGAAGTTTCCGAAATCATTGCTAACTTACATCCGTTTTTGAAACCCGGATCAATGCCTAAAATACGTTCTCCCTTAAATGGTGGTTTCAAAAGTAATTGCTTAAGGTTTTTAGCAAAGCATTCAATTGCATCATTTTTTCCTAGCTCTGTCAAATCATCTCGAACTTGTTTACAAACTAGAATTACAACTGCAACAAAAATTTAATTAGGTACATACATACGACTTTATCGTAAAACATTATCTACTTACGATTTTCGGTGTAACATTTTTCAAAAGCCTTTTCGAAAATTTCATTTCTAAGACTATATTTGATTCCATTTGTCATGAACTGTCCATAAATATAACTCCTGATGTTACTCTTAAAACTATCTGACAAAATCACTTGCACATTAAGAAACTTCATCTTTTCCCCACGATTTATAGCCAAAATTTGATGTGGCTTCACATAACGAATATTGTTTTCGAATTTGAAATATGTTTCATATTTTGATTGCTTTAAATCATTCTTAGGATTGGAATCTTTGGTTGGATCGGTATCTTCTGACTCAACTTTAGTACACTTGAGGATAATATTATGATTTTTTTGTCTAAAACATTCAGTGGAACTGATTAGTTATAAATATTTGGACAATATAGAACTTACAGCTTTCGCAATTCATCGAGAATTCCAGAATGTTTGCTAAATATGTCGGAAATAATAAGACATAATCCAATTTTAACCTTTTCTACTGTGTCCAGATTTGGATTTCTATTATTAATTATTTGATATAGATTAATTTCAGGAGTTTGACCCAATATTAAACAGTAGGCGTGGGTATCAATCCCTAGGGATTTCGCACTTAAGCGAGAAGGTCTGTAGACTTGATCCTGCGGAAAAAATCACTTGATATTAAGAGACACTAACTAATTCGTCCAACAGTTTTTTTAAAAACTCACCAAATATTCCAATTCTTTAAAGGTTTTAGCACTCATTATCTGATTTCGAATATCATTATCAATCACAATTTCTTTCTCCAGTTCCTTTATAACGGTTTCAGCTCTTTTTCGCAACTGGACAATGTTTATATATGAGATTTTTATTGATCGCAATTTATTGGGCGTAATATTGCGATTAATCATATCTTGGCGGTAGCGACAAATAAATGGAATAGTATTTTCACCTTCGAAAAGCATTACTATGTTTCTGGCAGATAATTCGTCAATACATTCAGCTTTTGCAAGGCGTTCATGTAAGTTCCAATCATCTGATGATGGTTTTGGTGTCGGTTTTGGTGATGGTTCTAAAAACAATCATAGGTATAAAATTTTAAGATAAAAAATAAAAAAAGATTTGAAAAATTACGTTCATCTCTTGGAAATGATGGAGTTTCTGTAAAAAAAAAATAAGAAAACCAAATTAACCTGGTGACTTTGCTATAAGAAGTACTGAAACTTACGCCTTTGCCTTGAAGTTAGTGATTGCTCTACCACTGAAATAAAAATGTCATACCAATATTAATGAAAACTGGGAATGATTAACAATTAACATCTTCAATAAAACTTTACCTCTCGGTCTTGAGTAGTGTGTTGGTTCTGAAAAATATTTAAAATAACCATAGTCATTTGAATCCATGAAATGAGCATTTACTGCATTTATAGGTAAGTACATATATAAGACAATTTTAATAAAACACCAAATAAACATAATTTCCAAAATTCTTGAAACATTCAAAAAAATTTTAAAATACCTTAACTATTTTACTTTAATATATTTTATACTTCTTATGCTACGTTCAGATGAATAGCAAATGTTTGCAATTTTTGCATCGCATCAGTGGAGAATTTGCAGAAATTGTTTAGAAATCATGTGAACACTCTTTTAAACAGTGCGCTATCCAAATAAAATGCATGACTGGGTCGGACAAACTTGCTATAGTAGCAAACTATAAATTTTAATTTATTAAATTTTTCCCAATATTTATAAAAAAAAGCGTACATAAACTACAAATACTTTGCTCTGTGAAAAACAAAAAAAGGAACGACTGGTTCGCACGAACTTGATGTAGTATGCATTTAAAATAAAAAAAAAAATAATTTTTTAGTAAAGCCGTTTTCCAAATATCGAATTTAGAAGAAAATAAATTAAAAATCAATGGAAACAAAATAGGTACATATAACCATGTTATTGAATTAATATAAATTAAAATTAAGAACTTTTGCAAATTAATGGTATTGAAACTTAATAAAGTCATCTAGATCTAGATATATGATGTACTCTATGTGTGTTTGATGTGCATCTGGATCTAGAACCTAAACGGTTAATTTGTTTCAAATTTGGTACCTAACATAATATATATGTATAGGGTTTTTATAAATATTTTCTTAGAGCCAGGCAATTTGTTGACTACGTTTTTTTCACAGAAAATCTTGTGCCAGTAAATTATCAGTAAATAGCAATTTGGGAATACCTATAGGTAGTTACCTAGATAAATTAATAGGACACTGGGGTAGTACCTTCTCTTTTGGTTTTTGATTCTAGATTCTGAGATTCATGAGTCGTGATAAATAAATAGTTTTGCACGAAGGTACATATGTAGGTAAGGTATGTATGTAGGTATGTAGTATCTAGGAAAGTAGGTAGACTAATAGTTACCTGCCAACCAACCTACCTATAGTTCGTCCAGAAAAGATTGTCAGTTACATGTCTTATGGAAGAGCTTTTTATAGTAACGTTTTATTTTTATGCGCTGGATTGTATTATAAGTAGGTATCTACACTTACCTAACCAATAAAAACTAGGCAATATAATTTATTATTCAGTAACTCAATTAAGATAGACAATAATGATAAACTATAATCCGAGTAGGTATCGAGTTACTGTCAGGTACAGTAATTTAATATGAATGTAAAATACTTTGTTTTATATTAACTGATCGACACTATCGTTAATGCGGATCTCAAATTTTTAGTTACAACTTACAACTTACCTCTTTGTGTTTGTATAAAGGTTTGTTGAGACGTTCGTGTACGGTTTGAATAGTATTCTTCTGGATCTGATTCTCTACTTTCACAGCACCCCATTATAAAATTATAGTGTAGATATGTATGACAAATTCAAATTTACCGGTCTTAATCTCAACACAAAAACAATTAATAATCTATACTTATTTCAATCACTGTTTTTTAGATTATCTATCAACATAACAATGCAATCAGAGCAACTTGTAGGTAGATGTATGTACCTAGGTAGGTAGTTAGGTATTCACAAATCACAATGTAGAAAGATATTCCAAAATAATTCAATTGAACTCTTGTATTTTAATTTTTAAACTATGAAGATTGGAGTGCACACATTTAATGGTTAAAGTTGATGTAAAATTTTCGAAAAATGATGAGTGCAGTATTTTTTATTTCTATTTTATCGACGACGACGCGACAGACGAGCCAGGAATACCTATAGATCTTTTGTTTTGTTATTGTTTATGTTATCCGATCCGAATTCGCTTATCTTTCTACTTCTACTATCACCGTACCGTCCAAGTCCAATCCACAGTAAACGATCGTATGTACATTATTATACTATACACAAACTTCAACACATATCAAAATCATTTTCAAGTGGTTCTTTTTCTTTTTTAGCAATTTTTGATAAGCTTGTGTGTGTAAAAAAAAAGAGGTGCCACTTTTTGTTTTTAGAGACTGCAATATTGATGAATTATTTAAGTACCAACTATCAATGAGGTTTTTAATAATTGGTAAACGAATGTAGATTCTGATAATTTTGCATTGTTGCAAAGGGCAAGCAAATTAATTTATTTATTGATTTAAGAAATTCAATTTCCAATTTCAAATTCCATATCGTCACTTACCTATAATATTATATTTTAATTCTACGGAAAATGACAGTAGGTAACTGTCATTTTTCGTAGAATTATAATATAATTGAAATAAATAAAGAATTTGACAATTTAATATTGTTGTTTTTGTTTTTTATTGATGGTCAGATAAATATTTTTTTTTACAACTTGTGCTTTGAATATAATTTATGAAGAGTATTTTTATATAAAAAAAAACGTCTAATTCTTTCATTTTTAGTCGTAATATTTAAAAACATAAAAAATGTAACGAAGTGAATTATTTTGTTCGCTCTTTTTGCATATTTCCACTAATAATAACCATTTCACTCTAGATAGACACTGAAAACAAAAAGAAATTAACATTCATTATGGTTGTCAATTGATAGTTATAAATATTGAAATTTGGTACTTTGAAACTTAATTAATTAATAAACTATTCAACTTAACAGTGATAATTTTTTATTTTCCTTCAATTTACAACATCCAGATGATCGATTATTATGTTTTATCACCAATAGTGTAGAAAAATGTTGCACAAAAAATTGATGGAATTCCTCTATTTGTGGTGTATTAAAAGCACGACTATGTGGCTTGCTCCAGTGGCTTAAAAAAAAATTTTTTTTTACAATCTAGAGTTTACCCAGAAAATCGTGCTACGCTATAATTTGCATTATAGGTATTTTACAATTTATTTTTCAATAAAAATCGTACATCCAGTTTTTAAAAATATCTATCGATTTATGTTTAACAACTTTTTGTAGAAAATTGCTGAAAAAAAATCGATGGAATTCATCCAGTTATAGTTCTGGCAAATGAAAACGTAAATTAATTAAAAAATTAAAAACACATCAACAAACAAAATTTAAATAAAATTAATACAAAAAATTGATAAATTTGGAAATTAATTTCTTACAACCCCGAGTTTTACCAGAAAATAGTGGTACGCTATTAATTTTTATATATCGCATTAGACTGTGGTTTCGCGAGCACTTTAGCGAATGCAAGCGAATAAACTCCCGAACATTTTACTCACTAAAAATCTTTAAGTTCGCGCGAGAAAATTGTGTTCACTCTTACCACTACAGTTTTCCGAATTGAGTAATTTGCGTTAAAATGGCATTCAATTGTTAGCGCATATTATTGCATATTTAGCTACAAAACGACTATTTTGGCTTATTTCACATATTTGAACAATAAATGCATATTTTTCATGCATATTTCAACAAATGAAATAAACTTTTCATAAACTCGCAATCACAAAATCCTATTTTTTTAAAATTTCGCATTAACATCTCGCACACAAAAAACTCGCAATTTTCAAGCAAAATTCCACAAACTGAAATCGCATTAGATAACTACTAAGTCCAAAAGAAGATACACACAAACTCGCACAAATCCTATAGTGTGGCCAAGGAGGTTGCATTCTGCTCCTCATACCAATCTCACTGTTTTTACGTCGTAAACTGATAATACTTTCATAAATGCGAGATTTTAGTTTGCGAGTTTTTTTTATTGCGAGATTTTAAGCAACTGGATTTTGTAATTGCGAAATTATGAAAAGCTGGTTTATGAGATTGCGTAAAGCGAGGTTTTGATTTGCGAGATTTCGTAACCAAACTCGTTTTTCTCATATCTCTGTTTGGACTTGTAGAAATTCGCACTCAGTACTATGTATTTTTTCTTATTTTCACATGGGTATATGTTTTATCTTATTTTATCTCATTATTGTTGCAACCATTAATAAGTCAGATTTTTTTTTTTTGCTAAAATTTTTTCCATTTACCTACTTTTTGAATATTTTGACAGCATATTTTCGATTTCTTACGACATATTTTATTTTATGCACATATTTTAGGTACATATTTGCTGTTTTTTAGGGCATACAAATCAGGGCACTACTTATAGGTATTTTACAATCTTTTTTACCAAATTAAAAAAAAAAACATTTTTTTGAACAACTTTTTAAATAAAATTTGGGTTACGTAAATATTAGGCACTTCATTGTTTATACATAAAATCCAACAATAAAAACAAATTATTTACCCGTTTTTTTGAATATTGAGTTTTCAAAAAAATAAATAAATATTAATAAATTTTTATTTCAAAGTTTAGTACGAGTCGTTAACGATAAATTCGAATGTAACAAAAAAAACCGTTACATAGCAGGTATCGTTAAAGCAATTTTCTATGGAATACGGATTAAACTATCTGAAGCGCGGAAAAAAGGCACATATTTTGTGTTTCTTTTGAGATAGCCTTTTTATTTCTGGTTTCAGAGAAGTCATAAAGTGGCCGTTTGAGGATTGTATAATGTTTACCATGGTGTCGGGTAAAGAACAGGAAACTGGTCTTCATAAGTTTTGAGTGTTGTTCATAGAGGTAATCTTCCGTCCGTGAAAAAGTTAATGAACAACGAATCGCCTCGTATATTGTCGGATTTAATGTTAAAGACCCTTGCTTACGAATAATAGATGACGAGCTTCAGATATGCATGTGCAGAAAAACCCTCCAATCGAGGATTTCAAACAAAAAGCATACACAATGATTCTGAAGTATGTATGTCACTGTAGTGGTGAAACATCAACACAAATGGTCATCATCTTTTTAAATATGGGAATACAAGTTAATTGGGAATTGCATTCAATACATTCTTTAAACTATTTATAATCTTTTTCATTTTATAAACTTTTTGTTTTTTTATTAATTTTTTTGATTTTAATCAAATTTCAACAAATTTGTTTGATTATCAAATGTTTGAAGTTGTTTTGAGTAAATAAGTGCTTCTGGTTTTGATTCTGATTAAATTCGAGGATTTTTCTCTACTTTTTAACCTTTAAACTTTTGACCTTTAAAGGGTCGGTCAATGGTATTGATTTGTCGAAAAACAAATGCACGCATACAGACTTATATTTACAAACACTATATTACAGATTGATGTCAAATGACTGACGGTGTAATGGTCGCTTAAGCTACGAACCAGGTCCAGAAGTGGCATTAGTAGACATAAGAAGACCACAGAGGTCTGCGATAAGGCAGACATTACTGCCAGGAAGTGCGACGGGACGGAAAAGACTTCAAAACCTATCTAAAAATATGCATAGAAAACTGCTTATGTGAAACTATACTTTGCAGTGGTCTCCAAATGCACGACGAAATTTAAACAAAACCTGATGTTGTATATGTTACAAAACATCATCTGAAAAATAAAATTAAAATAAAAGTTTCTAAAAACACATAATTTAACTTTATTATAAATATACGTAGCATATTTAATAATAAAACTAATTAATAGCACAGCACAAGACAACAGAAATAAATGTTCGAACGAGAAACTACAAATCTTAAATCAATTCATCTAATCTCAAAGCAATTCTCCTTCTTGCTTTGTCCACATCAAGAACAGACGTATTTACACGATCCCCGAGATTCAAAATCATTCCATTCATTTTGCTTGAATGAATCAATCCATCACACTCAATTCCAATGTCAACGAAAGCACCAAAATGTGTGATGTTAGTAACGGCGCCTAAAAATAAAATTATTTTAGCAATTCAATAAGAATGATTCTTTAAAATGTTAATATTTTTATACCAGTAACAATTTCTCCAACAAATAAGTCCTCCATGCGTGTTATTCCCTGTTTGAAAAGCGGTTTTTTGTCAAAATCTGATCGGTAGTCTTGGAAAAGTTGTCTTTGAAGGGCCTCTAATACAACTTGTAACTAAGAATTGAAGTTTATTGAAATTGAAATCCATTTAAACAGATTTTAAACTTACTCTTTCGCTTGGAATACTAAAATCTTTAGCCAAAGATTCATTCGATTGTGATTTGGCGAAACTTTTTATTTTAAAAATAAATTCTGATTGTCCAATATTTTTCAAATTGAGACCACATTTTGTAATAATTCTAAAAAAAAAAGTTAAATCATAAGAGGACGAAAACAATTTGAATACAGACTTACTTCTTAGCAACTGTGTAACTTTCTGGATGTACCCATGTGCAGTCCAATAAATTGTCTACTTCACCTCCTAGGCTTCTTGGTTCAATGCGAATGAAACTTTTAAGAAAAATAAATACTTTTATTAAAGATTGTCATTTTAAATAATTTTTTTTCTAAAATTACCCAGCACATTGTACGAATGTTTTTTCTCCTACACTTTTTACTTGAAGAAGATCCTTCCTGGTACGAAAGGGTCCATTCTCTTGTCGATGCTGAATAATCTTTTCGGCACGTTTTTCTGTTAGCCCAGCAATGTGTCTTTTGAAGAAATAATAAATCATTTCATACACAACTACATATATTTTTGCAATCAAAACTTACTTCAAAACACTTAAACTTGCAGTATTGATATCGACTCCGACATAACTAACACATTCCGAAACAACTTCATTTAGAGATTCGGAAAGATTTTTCTCGTTTATATCGTGCTGATACATACCAACACCGATGTGTCGGGGTTCAATTTTAACATACTCGCTTAGTGGATCATTCAAACGACGAGCAATAGAAACTAAAATCAGTATGACATTGTTAATATTATTTTTGTAAAATTATGTTTACAAATACCTGCACTTATTAAGTTCATATCAAGATCTGGAAATTCTTTTTTTGCCACTTCACTGCATGAGTATATTGAGGCACCTTGTTCAGAAACAATACTGTATTTTACGTACTCGGGATCGAGAATTCCCTTTTCAAAAAGTTTTGTTAGCCAAAATTCAGTTTCACGACAAGCAGTTCCGTTTCCTAAGGCAATCAATTTACAACTATAAAAAGTAAATAAATAATAAAAATGTTTTAGTCATGTTGTGTTTATTATGATATTTACTAAAAAAATAAATTTTAATAAAAGAAATTTGTTAAAAAAAAGTAAATCGTTTTCTATATAGTGTTGTTCAAGTGCTCAAAAACTGGAATGGTCTGCGAGTGTTTTAAATACAGTGTTTTAAATTTTTGGTTACTTAAAAACATTTATTAGTTTGATGCCTTGTCTCTGAGTATTTAAGTCAAAATTTTGCTTTTATTTGGCTCATTTAGAACGAACTCATTTCACGCACGCTAGTAGCAAATGTTCATATTTTTACAGTTTTGAAAATGGCACAGTGATTTCTTCTGTTTCTTTTGCATGATGAAATGGTCGATTTGATTTTGGTAGGTCAAAAGAATTGAACTTACACCTCCTATCCCATTAACTTTCGAGACTTACGTTTTGTGTAAGGATAGTCGGCTAATGGTTAATCTTTTCCCGCCACAATTAGATTTGTTTATAATACTCTGAAGTTTATAACTCCCATACTGTTAATCTATATGAACGAGGTATAAATAATTTTTAGTAAGTTGTTTTCTGAAATATTTGGAACTTTCTTTGATTCCTGAAAGAAGTATGTCCCTGGGTATCCCTTCCTTAAATGACAGAGAGCTGCGCTGGGCTGAGCTGAAAGAAATAGTTAATTTCTTCTTGTTTCCTTGTATTCATCGTCTTTATAAAAAATTCTGTCTCCAGAAGATGTTGTCACTGGGTGATCGCCTCTTGCAGTGTTAACTTACTTTAGAAGGCGCTTACAGACCAGAATGGACTACGCTTTCAACCAACATGCCAACTCTGTCAATGTGTTACTTTTTAACATTTAATACGTTTGTTCTTAACCTCGTCAATTCATATTTTTAAGTCACGACTCTAATTATGTTGACTAAACTGTTGATTTTCTATGTCCTGGAATTTGTATAGCTCAAAGCCGAATATTCTGCAGGATCAATATCATGCATAGCAGTGGTATTGCCGACTAGCTAGTTCTCCTTTTATAAGCAAATAGTTTCATAATGATCGATATTTTCGACGACAATCATGTGGCCGTTTTTTGTTGTTTGATTTTTTTTATTATGCCGATCTCTACTCGCAAAAGGACTTGCATACAAGCTCTTAGGTTTAAATGGGTTGCTACATTTATCACACTGTTATTTGCTTGACTATCTATTCCTTAGTCAACTACATCTCCGCCCAGAAATGTAGGTTCTTTCTGTTTTATCTTTATATAATAGTAATAATGATATATTACTCAACATCAAACATAATACTCACCGATTTCTTATAAGCATCTTAGCCAATACTATTCCACATTGGTCTGGATCACTCCGTTTAGAGTGCGGATGCACCACCCCGGTTTCTAAGACATCTGCAGTTTCCGATATCAACGCTAGTTTACAGCCATTAGTAAAACCAGGATCTACGCCTAAGATTCTTTCTCCCTTCAGTGGTGACATTAGAAGAAGTTGTTTCAAATTTTTAGCAAAAACATCAATGGAAGCTTTTTTGGCATTTTCACTGAGATCAGCTCGAATTTGTCGTGTAACCAATGGTACAACTAAAAACAAAACCTTAAGAAAAAAGAAAAACATTGGAAATAAAATATCTTACGTTTCTTCGTGTAACATTCTTCGAATGATTTTTCTAAAAGCTCACTTCTCAGCGGATAGTTCTGATCGCACGTGTAAATCTCACCAATAAAACGTTTGATATCTTTTTTAAAATAATCCGGTACATTAATTTTAACCGTTAAAAATTTTGATTTTTCACCACGATTAATAGCTAGAACCTGATGCGGTTTTACGTAACGAACTGAGTTTTCAAAATTAAAGTATGATTCATACTTTGATTGGTCATTACGGTTACCATGGGAAGATGAAAATGCACCCGGCTTTGATTCTTCTTTTGGCTCAACTACCTTTGCTTTGCTGCATTTGAGGGTTATATTGTGAACTTTTTGTCTGTAAATGAGAAGAAAACCATAGAAAATATTTAGAAATATTATTGCATTCCTTACAATCGTCGCAATTCTTCAAGTATTCCTGTGTGCTTGGCAAAGTTGTGTGATATAATGTGACATATTCCATCGGTTACTTTATCATAAGCATCTAGATCAGGATTTTTGCAATCAACAATAATGTCCAATTGAACTGGAGGAAGATCTCCGAAGAGCAAACGATCGGCATGCTCTTCTAAGCCTAAAGCTTTAGCACGATCAGCTAAGGAGCCCTTGCTAGCAGGTTTATATGGTGCAAACTATCATCGTCCAAAGAAAATCTATTAGTTTGTTACAAGCGACTTAATTATCTCATCTTACCAAAAATTCCAACTCTTCAGCACTTTTGGCACACAACATCTCAGTTCGGACTTCATCATTAATTTCGGTCTCATTTTCCAATTGATTAACAATGGTTTCGGCTTTCTTTCGCAAAGCCAAAATCTCTGTGTAGGAATTTTTAATGTCACGCAATTTCTCTGGTGTGATATTATGGCTAATAAGATCTCGACGATAGCGACAAATGAACGGAATGGTATTATCATTTTCAAAGAGATGAACGATGTTCTTTGCAGATAGTGTATCAATGTTTTCTTGTTCGGCTAGAAGTTCATAGATTTCCCAGACTTTACGGCGTGCTAGATGAAACAAAAATAATCATAAACAAGGTTGTTAAATATGTTAAAAGAAACTAACCATAATGAACAACATCTTTGACTTGCAATGTTCGCTTAACTCTATTAAGAAACCCTTTTTTAAAGCTATTTCCCATTATAAAACAAATTAATTAACAATCATCATATAGCAACAAGATATATTTTGAATTTAATTTTAATTTTGCCGGACCTTTGTAATGGTATGTAAATTACGCAACAAATAATTTAATTGTGACTAACTAATGAAAATTATTGTTATAATTTTTTGCACAAATATGAAATTGATAAGGATGTGCTAATTATCCTTTTCATTTAGTAGATTATAGTTTATGACCTTTGACAGGATGTGTTGGAACTATGGAAATATAGGGGAGAAGTTTGATGATATGTTATGTACTTTGAATTATTTATGAGTATGACTAACCATAAAAGTTGTAACAAAAAATGTGTGATCATTACAAAAGAATGTATAGATAGGTTTCTACAATGAGTGAATTATTTTAGTTTTTTATTTTGAATCAAATACAAGACGATTATAAGGCAGCAGTCATATCAATTTTCACTGTCAGTTTCAAGTAGTACCTACTTGCGCTCGAAAAATGTCCTTGATGTATTTTCTAACAAACAAGAAAAGTGAAGTAGACGTTATTACCAAGTAGTATTTCAGAATGTAAAGAATGCAGCGTAGACACTTCGAGGAAGAAGCCCAACTTGTCTTCTCCAGAACCAATTATGCAGAACTACTTATAAAAGCGGATAGATAATCATCTCTTGCTTAAAATTCTTCTAGGTACGTTCAAGGATTGTGTGTAGGATAAACTTTTTAGTAAGTATTAATGGTTAAAGATATATTAAAATATGCAAGTGGTAATGAAATATATAAAACCAATCAGGAAGCGAATAAAAGGAATGAATCAGAGAACAAAATGAAAAGTGCGAAGTAAACAAAAATATTTGGAGAACAAAGACACAATATTGTGGAGTGATGACGCGAATGCAGTCCATTACATAATAGAATTGGTTTACAGTCGTTACAAGAATAAAGAATATCAGAAGAAGTGTGACTTCCTTAAAGCAGATAGCTCTGTATCGAGTTTTACATAGCGCATTTGTCCCCACTCCACGTAGTTATTGGAAGTATACTGCTAAGAGTGCAATCATGAAATTTGCAAAAGAAGGAGCTATACCAGGAAAAAACAAAGGCTTAAGGAGAAAGACTCTTTATCTATGTAAAGTGATGCCGTTCATTGATTCAGAATTCAATAATTTTCCAAAACTAAAACAAAAAAAATATTTTTAACTGAGCTCTTCAACAGCAGGTACACCAGCTTAAATAACTAGCGTATAATATGCAGTTTTATTTTGAAAGCAAAAGACTTAATAGATATTAAATTTATCTACAAAACACTTACCCATAAATGAAGAGTTCATGGCATTATACATTGATGTTCTTCCAGTATATTTTTTTTGCACAGATGCAATCTGTCCATCGGCCATATCAACAGTATTTGCTTCATCGCTGTTAGGATCTTGATTTTCGACAGTTGCTTTTTTACTTGTTGAAGCTTTCGTCTGTCGTGGTTTTCTTGGAGCAGCTGGCTTTTTAGGAGCAGCGGCTGATTTTTCTTTTTTAACCCTTGGTTTACTGAAATAAAAATTCATAAGTAATACAAATTTCTTATCGCACTTTATATTAATTTACTTACGTAACTTTTGCTGGCTTTTCATCCTCTCCGGCTTCTTCTTTTTTAACTTTTTTGCTTGGTGGTTTCTCATCATCATCGTCATCGTCTAGCACTTGCTTCTTTGGTCTTCCTTTGCGTTTTCTTCATGATAAAAAATTAAAATGATAACAATTAAATATATATTAAAATTAAGAGAGTATAGTTAATTACACAGCTAAAGGGGATTTTTCAACTTTGAAGCTAGCATCTGGATCAACTTCCTTCTTGGCACGTCCTCGCCGAAGAGGTTTTTTTGGTGTTTCAGTTTCACTATCTGATAACACAACAGTTACAACTTTTGTTGCAGCACGTCTCGGTCTAGTACTCATAACTTAAGTACAATAACTACACTTTAAGAAACAAAAATAAAAAAAATGTTTTATTAAAATTACTTTAACTTGCAAACAAAACATAAAATCACCGCCAAAGACGAAAGACAAACTGAACGGAGTGAACGGTTGCTTTTTTTAGCTTTGAATTTTTGACAACAAAAGTGACAGATTCGGTTTCCTTAATCTTGATGTATGTACGTTGTTAGAAAATTTCTATTATCTTCATATAAGAGCTGACACTTTTTTACGTAGCACTGTAGCAGCTGAAAGCCTAGTACACAGCTGAAGTGAAACGAAATTTTCCGTCGTCTCCAGAAACACCGACAAAATGTTAACGAAACGGTACCAGAAAAAATTGTATGTAGAGTTTCGCCATTTGTAAAATAATGTTTTTCAAAACACACAAATAAACAAATTAAAAGAACTGAAACCATTTTGTAATACATAATAACCACAAAAAAAAAACACGAACAAAATAGAAAAGTCAAAATTTCGCGAGCAATTAGGGTGATTCACATTCAACTGCAGGCATGTCAAGCGCGGCATGATGAGCTCGGTGCCGAGATTCAGCTTTTTCGGCGAGTGAGGCGAGATGACTCTCCTCACTAACTTTCTCATCTCACTTCATTGCCAAAAGCGATTCAGCTTTTTTTGGCGAGATGAGAAACTTCGAATATAGTTTCGAACACTAAACACGCCATCAAACAAAGAATATCAAGAATATTCATAATCTCACTTTTTATATGACAAAATATTTGATTTAAAATAAGTTTCATAATAATGCATATACATATAATTACGTAGGCGAGTAATCTGACATTCCATTTCACTCACTGGAACACTGGCAGTTTGAATTCGCTGAATCTCGGTACAGTTTTTATAGTGTGAACGCTTCATCATGCAGCTGGTCAAGCGGCATGATGGTTTTCAAAATATTTTGATGTTCTGCGGGCGATTATGGTGGTTGACGGCATGATTGACTAGTGTGAACGCAAACTATCAAGCATTCATCATGCAGCACTGGTCATGTCTGCAGTTGAGTGTGAACTGCGAACTGAACCCCCCTATTAATACTCCGATCATTGTATATAAATTTCTATAGTACAATAATGGAGCAGCGCCATCTAAAGAAACTTGTGAACCGCACATTTGAAGGTTCTTACATTTACTAAGTGTCTATTCTGTTACCCTAACAATAATCGTCAACAAAACAAATTAAAAATATTTAATGTATTTCATTGTCACAAATGAGTTAGAAACAAGCACTGAGTATCGATTGGGGTGCCTTTTGTATTTTTATTTTGCTTTTAGTTATGTACTTCGTTTTTGTCACAATTATTTTCAATCACTTCGCAAAACCTGTCTTACGTTTCTTTCACTTTGTTCCTCGAGTTTTTCGCCACACTATTACTTAGTATTTATTTTCTCGTTTTTCACAAGTGTTGAATTTCCGTTAAAAGTACATAATGAATTGTTTAGCTTTTTAGAATTGTTTAGCATTTTGTCTCTATTAAAATCTATTGTTTTGGCATTCGATCCTCAGTCACATTATGATTGCTCGTAAAAATATTTTTTTTTTTGTAAAAGTTAATAACCCAAAGACCTTATACATAGAGGAACCAAGATAGTTTCAAACATACCGAGGAACCGAGTTAGATGTCGCTAAATGAGAATACATATCAAGAAATAATTGCCCTGTAACGCAAAATGTTTACACCAAAAAAAATACTTTCTTCTGCATACATTTGTATTTGTTTTTCTTTATTTCTCTTGAATTTGTTAATTTAAGAATTATTTCTTACAAGAGTGAAAAAAGCACAAGTCGATAAAAGACATCATAAGAGAAATGTTTGAAACTTATGTCATATTCGAGTGGACGTTCGGAGGGTCCTCCGAGTGAAAAAAAAACCTTCCTAGATTGGCTGTTCGGAGTGATGTTTGTTAGTGCTAATTTGCCTTCCTGAATTGAATTGGGAGTTATGGGAGTGCTGTCACAATTTACTACCACGTCAAAGCCATTATGGAAAGATACGCGCAGTGTTCTTATTTCTTTTTTAACAATTAAGGAACTAAAATAATAAGTGGAAATAAGAACAAGTACTGAAGAAATACTTTTTAATTCGTTTTTGCTTCGTTTGAGTTTACAAAAATCAAATGTATATAATCTTTGGTCAACTACTACATACACGATGGAAAAAGGGAGAGTTTTTAATGATCCATTCGATTCATAATTCCCTCCTCTTCGGAGTGAAACCACTCGAATATGACATTATTTTTTAAAAAGATGATTTCTCTTTAGATACTCAATGATTACAAGTTGAAACCAAATAAAAAGTTCTAACAAATTACAAAAATAAAGGTTTCTTTAAATGATTTTTTATAAAAAAAAATTAAATAAAATAAAATTAAGTAGGTAGAACTAGAAATTTGCAATAAAAAATTTTAGTTGTTAAAAAATTGTATATACATTTTTGTTCGGCTATTTGCAGTGTAGTCGAAAATCTATAAAAATATTCATGTATTTGCAGTACCCATAGAAAGATTATATTAAAAATCAGATTTTTAAAACCGCCTTATTTATTATATTTCACTAATGCACGAATTAAACTCCGAGTAGTTAAACCTAGTCGTAGCACATTTTGTTCAAAAACTATGTAACAAATTACACAAACACTTGAACTTTTTAAATTTATTCGTTTCACAATGTCATGTCAAAACGACATTTAGCTACTAACTAAAACGACTTTACTTTATACCACTATACGGCTTTAAACCTCCTATAAACCAGTTTAAGCTTACTTCAACTCTAATCCTCGTGTTTATTTTGTAATTTGCTCCGTCATTAAAATGAGTTTATAAATAAGTCTGTAATTGTTTAAACTGTGATTTTTAATTATTTAAAATATTTGTTTTTTGTTTGTTCTTAGTTTTTTCGGTTTCATCCACCTAAATATCAGTTTAGACCAAAAAAGCCAGTAATATAAAAAATAAATTATCATTTGTGTCTAAAATCCATCTGAATTCTTCTCTGAAATACAAAACACAAAAAGCATTTTTATTTTTAGTCAAATATTATATATATATTTTTTTATTTATTTTTTATTTAATTATATCACATTCGAATATTTACGGAACATTTAAGTTTAATTTTTTTGGTTAGCTTATAATTTAAACACATTTTAAGCAACTTTTCTGCTTATAAAATAAATTATTTTTGTATAATATAATAAAACATTCGCTTAGAAAAGAAAACACAACAACGATTTATTTTTAAAATGTTTCATATGGCTACATATACAATATAGGTACATATATAGTGCATAATATTGCAGCTCAAAATTAGAAATATTTTAATATTGACATTTATATTTTTGCACTTTTAAATTATTTATTATTATTTTATTGTGAAGGTACTTAATATTTTTTCAGAACTTAACGTTTAGTTCTTATTTTAAGCTTGGATTAAAATTATTTTTTTTTAATATTTTAGTTAGCACTTTCAAATATTTTTCAAGTCCCTTTTTAATAAAATGACAGTTCATAATCGAATTTCAAAAGACAAATAATAACGTTGAAAGTGCACAATGAATATCCTTAGTGGATCTATTCGAAGGCTCTAAACCAGATGTTCTGAGCTTGGTTCTACATCAAGGGACGTACTTTGGTATAGTAGTAAGGACAAGCTAGCATTACAATAAGCCCCACGTTGGGCTACGAGCTTTGTTCAACAAGGGACATGATTTGGTACAGTAGAAGCAACTGCAGTGGGAGAACTGCTTCTATACTCTACCGTAGTACCTCTTTGAAAACTGGCTCTCAACACCACTTAATCACCTGATGTTGGTGAAAAATATGTAAATTCAAAGTGATGACAAGAACTTAGAAAAATTATTTGATTTCAGAAATCTTTTGTAAAGACTTAAAATAAAATTGTAACACGTATTACAAAAAAAAAAAATAAACAAATTACTTCATTGACTTAAATTTTTTCTCGAAATTTTTTAAATGTTGTATATATTTTCAAAGACAAAGTTAATAGACTTAAAATGCAATATTCTTAAATACCATCAGCTATCTTAAATTTTAATAATTTTGATACTTCACATTTTTATATTCATCTTCAGGCTTTCTTATATCTTAATTAAAATTTGCATTTTAGTGTTGAAATAAATTTATATTTTATTATATTTCAGACAAGAAGTATTTTAGTTTAGGTATAATGTAATAAACTAAAATTAGAACAGGAAGGAACCTTTTTAAAAACGTATGTGGGGAGAAACTTAAACAGAATTGGACGGAAGCTATGTCTCACTTCAGTTTTTTGGTGTAAAATCAACAAATAAATATTTAAAAATCTACTTTTTTTTTATTCTTTAATATTTTATTTTTTACCTACTTTTATCTATTTTGTACCCTACAATGTTATGGTGTTACATTTATTTTAAAGTTCACGGCCTTTGTAAGCAAACATTAATCTACAACTAATCATAGTATGTAATGCAGATTTAGTAGAATATAATATCTAATGGAACAAACCCAGCTTTGAGAGAGTGAGAAATTTCTTCGTAAGATTTTGAAATTTAAGGATTTTTTTTTTAAATAAAATATTGCACTGCACTATTAAAGATTTTTTTATTTAATAATAAAGTTTGTTTTATAGAGTTTCTATTTAAAATACAAAGCATTTGTCTAAATGTACCTATATGTACCTACAAACTAAAATGAAAAGTAAAGGTACAATTATTTATATACAAATCCTACGTTCGGCGCCATTTATACTGTATGTTTAGAAGGTAAAAGTAACTTTACAAAGTTTGAAGACATCTACTTTGAATTTCACTTATCTGACTTATATGGACCAGTTAAAAGCTATCACTAAAACCTATCATTGAAATTTTTCTTTTTCAATTTTAAGGCAAATTATCCAAAAATGTTGGAAAGTGAAGACAATGAATTAAAGAAACCAACTTTGTTGGGTAATTATTTGCCTTAAAATTGAAAAGAAAATTTTCAATGATGAGTTCTAATTATAACTGGTTATAGTTTCTATTAGAATATAAGAAAGAATTTAGTTTAGTATCTTTAGTATTAATAATAATTACAAGTTCAATTTGAATATAAGTGAGATTGTTGGGCGCCATTTGCAAAATGGTTTCTTCTTTAATGAATTAAAATGTTAAGAAAAATATATATTTATACACACACCTTTTAAGATACATAATGTAGACCTGAAAAAAAAATAAGTCAAAACTGGAAGCCCAATAGTTATCTCCAGATTGTTTTAAATCAACTTCTACGTAAAACATAACAAACCCGAACCTCACAAACTCTCATCAGATGAAATTTCTTTTTAGATAAAGCTTATGTCTATAGAGAAGATAATTTTCCTCCTAATTAAACTAACAATTTTTACTAATTTCAACTAACAATTATTATTATTGACTAGGTTTTTCTTCTTTATACTGCTATTAATCTGTATAACGTTCTTTTTTTTAAACTGTTGTTTCACGTAAAATGGGTGTCATTTTGGTTTCTTGGAAAATTTCTTCAAAGCTATCTTTAGAAGCTCCATCAACGGGATGAATTTGAACGTAACGGGTTTTTGCTTCTGTATCAGTTGTATCATTGCTTTGAATTGTCCAGATACCATCATCACCAAGAATTCCATCGATAATATGCTGAAGTGGGGTAGAAACGTTAGGATTTTTATTTATTATTCCTGCAAATGATAAAAAAAAATAGAAATCGATTTTGATTTTAAATGGTTTATTTTTGTAAGTTTTTTTTAGATTAAATTAAGGTTATGATTGTTGACTATACTTCACGAAAAGACAAGGATGGACATATTTTCTTAATTAACAAGTTAGTAACATCAACGTACACCCACACAGTTAATATTATACATAAAACATATATATAATATTACATTGTTTAAATAATACAAAAATATAACTGCAATTAATTATGAAACACATAAAAATTAAACTGATTTTGTGTGTAATATATAAATAAATTATTACATTTTTAAACATGGCGCAAAATTTTAAACTAGAACCGGTTTTATTGCTAGTATGAGCAATATGTTTAAGATTTTGCGCCAATAAATTCAAATGTGTATACGATATACGAAGCTTCATAAAAACTAGTTCCTCCACTGCAATTGAGCAGAAAAATTAACTTTGACTAGAAAATAAACAGGAATAAAGGCAGCATAAATTTCTTTAATCAATAGAAAACAAACAAAGCTCAGCTTTTTGACAGCAAATATAAAACAAAATTAAATCTTAAAAGTATTTTGCTACTATCAAGCTTTGAAATGTCAATTTTTATTGTATGCGGTGTACATTAATGTAAAAATAAGCTTCTTTTGTACGTGGTGTAAGATGACTTTAGGCTATTCTTTAGAAACAAAGTTTTTATGTGTATAGCTACGGAAATGACATTTCTTAGGCGCATTTTTTAAAGGTCAATTGCAGATCATAGTTACTTTATTATACTTTAAGGAAAATCATTCAAATTTAAAGGTGGAATAAAAATTAATTATCAACTTGATGACTACTATTATTATTATTTGATAAAAGATGAATTTCCAATAACCAGTTTTCATTTGAGAACAAATAATTTTCACGTTGGGCGCCATTTTGATTTTTTCATTTAATTTAATGAATAATGTATTTAAGTTTATTATGTGTTTAAATCTATTTAACAATTTACAAGAGAAAGAAAAAAACTGTTGAAAAAAAACCGAAAAAACTATAAACATGTAAAATGTATGTATAGGTAATACGAGTACATAAATATGTAAAATTTTTGGAAATTTAAGTTTGTAGGCAAAATGGGTAGAGTCGTTTTTAGACGATTTTCTATTTATTTTTTATTATGTCAGTCTTTTTCGTTACATATTTTCAAAAAAATATTGAGGACGAGAAAAATGCTTTCTTTCAAGAAAATCCAATGATATACTGAGATGGGTATAGGTAAGTACAAAAATGAAACTGTCTTGAGAAACCGGGTGATTTCAAGTTAATCTACACCATGGATATTGGATATCTACAAGTAAAAAGAATTTATTTGAATAGATGATCCGACTAGTTCTGCGATCGAAACATAATCTTTACATTTAGACAAACGTAACGCAACTTTCTCAATTAAAGAGCTTACAAATTTTTGAATGCTAAAATAGAAAAAAGGTGTTGTTCGTCAACCCACTAACCAAAAACAAAACCGTTGTTTAACGGCCCTATTCTGTTAAAAATTCACGTGAATATTTGTATTCTGCTACCCGACGGAAAAATGGATTCTTCTAAAAAGCAATTAAATTTGGATGAAAAATTGATTTTAACAATTAGACTCACTTAAGAAACCTTAAAACAAATAGTCGTAAGGCTTTGAACTTAAAAGATAGAAGACTTTTGGAAATAAATAGTGAACAATTATGTAGTGAAATAATCACGTGAATCGAAAAATTCGATCGGATCGGAGAAGGCTAACCTAAAAATTGAAAAAATTGGAAAAAATTGAACGGAGCGTATGGGATAAATTTGTCCCTGATTCCGTAAAACATAGCCCGTGTAAAAATAAGGGGCAAAATAATTTTTATTATCAACTACTATTCTTGGCTGTGTGTGTAAAGCAATCACCGTGGAGCTGTGTACCACAAAACGGAAAGAAGGACGGAAAATTTCCTTTATGATTTCACTGTGTCATTTTTGTATGGGATTTTCTGTTTCACTTTAGCTGCATACTAGGCTTCAAAAGGAGTACCTACTGCTAATGTATTGGTTTAAGGCCCGCATTAAGTAAGATACAAAGAGGTTTCGTATAGTTAGTCGTGTTTTTTTTTGCAACAGTCGTAACACAACAACACGTAAATACATTAACAACATAAGTCTACATAGGCTTAGCTAAGGGCCAGTTGTACAATCGTGGTTCAAGTTTTCAACTCACCGATTTTGACCGATTAGCTATGGAAATCAGTGGTTTAAAAATTTGAACCACGTTGAACCACGATTGTACAACTGGCCCTAACTCTCGATAATTATCGGGACTTATGGCCTCTTCCACGAAAAAAAGGATACATTTATAAAATCGCATTTAGCTATCCAGGATTAAATAGATAAATGTTTATTTTAAAAACAGGAACGAAACCGAAAACCTCCACAAAACAACAACATTTGCTACACCTACACACACTAATGCGAACCTCACCGATAGCAACTACTTTTCAAATTCTATTGGACGGATATAAAAAAAGTGGATAAATATTTAAGATTTTGCAACGAGTTTATAATTTTATCGGTGGCTAGTGCCTATGCATGGATAAATCAGTGGATACTAATGTCAAAAAAATTCGTGCATGTGGGCCTTAGCTACGTCCATATAGGTTACTGCGTTACCGACAAAATTACATGTGGTTAAATGGAAACGTCGGTAATGTTGTGCGCTAAATCCCAATGTCGTTCATTTCACACATGTCTATATGATATCGACTTGCAAAAAAACGCGGCTATTATAAAATAAAGCCCACCTCGTGTTATTTATTCGCAACATTAACAAAAAATATTAATTTTTAATATATAGAATTGTTTTAAAATCCAATATACCCATACATAAGTATTTGTCGGTTTCAAATAAATGTTTGAATTAGCCAAGTTTATTTTTTGTCAATAACATCGAACAAATTATTTTGATACCTACCTGTTGAACATGAATCAACAATGTGAATTTATTTAGTTTTTAAAACAAAGAAAACTTTTACACAAATTTAAAACAAAAGAAAATGCTGAAAATTTAAAAAAATAAATAAAACAAAAATAAAACACAAAATGGTTAATTTTTTTTTGTACGACTACAAAAGTGTAAATATTAAATTATATTTAAGAACAAAATTACATTTTAAGTACATACATACACAACATTTAAAACAAGAACAACATAAAAGTTGGAAAATATATATAATAAAAATAATTAAAGCTAAATTAAGAACATAGGTACAACAAGATTATTATATTATCTCACATATAAATAAACAGTTGAGCAAATAAATAATTCTTACATACAAAAATTAAAATAAAATAATAGGTATATACAATGTTTTTTTTGCTGTTTTAATGAAATTATTATATTCTGAATAGCTACCAAAATTATTTTTTAATTCAGTAATATAAAAAAAAACTTTCATGAGGTAGGTATATTTAACTTCAGAAAAAGAGATTCAGTTTTTTTTAGTTTTGAATGATTTTTTTTTTTCTTAAAATGACACATGGAATGATTTTTTGTTAAACTAAACAAAATAGAAAAGATAAATAAATTTAAAAAAAAAACATAAGATTTTAAAAATAATATAATGTCGCCAATCTTTAAAACTTAAAATAATTTTGTTATTTTTAATTCTTAAAATAATAACCATAAAATGAGATTTAAATTGGAAGACATAATATTTGAAAGCTTTTTTTATTGAGAAAATTGAAAAAGATAAGCCATCTGATTTCAAAACAGTTTATATAGGTATTTTTTTGCAGATTACTAAATATAAAATAAAATAGGTGGGCGGCTATGTAATGGAAGATCAATTTTTTCTAATGGAATGCTAAAACAGAGTTTTATAAATTGAATTTCATGTAAAATAAGAGATCTCAACAAACGAAAGATTTTCATATTCAGCCTTATTGTGAATTCCACCCGGAAAGTATTCCGTCTGGCAAAATATTTCCAAAATGTTCCTCTGTTTCCCATCCGCGATGAAACTTTCAATGTTTTGCAAATGGCACAGAAAAAATTAATTAGTTGTTTGTAGTGGTGTCAACTTCTGAAAATTTCACGTGGATGACAAAATGGAAAACAAGAAAGCTGTATCTAATGAGAATGACATTTGCTATTCACCCGGAAAAGGGGATCACAATAGTTGTCATTTTTCGAACATAAAAACTTTTTTCGGTGTAACTCACAATAGGCGGATAGCAAAATCATCACAATAAGGATGGTTGTATTTGTATTATGTGTTTACCGAGCAAGAAACAGATTTCATAGAGATTTTTAAAATAATTCTTTTAAAAACATACTAATCGCTTAATTTGTAATAGTTCGTGATTTTTTATAAAATTATTGTGACTTTATGATGTTTGGTAATCGTTTCCAACAAGAATGTGCTAAAAATTCAGTTTAAAATTATTTTTAAAAACATTTTACATAACATGAATTATATTGGATCAGAATATCCATTGTTAGTAACCATTGTCATTTTTGATATTCCATGAAATTTTTTTTTATTTTTTTGTTGGTTCGGCTTTAAAAAATTCTGTCAAGCAGCTAGCACACAATCACAAAAAAGATAAATTTTTTCAACACTATTCATTTGCTGTCAAAAAAAAATATTGTTGAGAAAAAAAATTATTTTTTTGGTAAAAGGAATTCGACATAAGGGAATTTTTGTTCAGACTATACTGTTAAAAACGTTGACTTATAATTATAACAAATTAAATTCGCACTTGATGATAGTCTGTAAAATATCGCAAATATCGTTACTTTTGAGTAACAGTTCGAATTGCACCATATTTACAAAAATAGATCTACTGAATATGAATGATGTTGAAATAATTTTCTATGTCAGCTTGTTTTTTCAGATTTTTCGTCTTAAAACCCAGACAACGTTTTCGAAAAAAATTCAACACTATAAAATAGGAACAGAAAAACTTTCGCTTTAATTTCTAGGGCTAAATGAAATACATATTCTGGTTTAAAACATTATGTAAAATATGTTTAGTATACTACAGATTGCTGTTAATTCAACTTGTTTAAAGAGCGTTTTTAAATGGCAGTTTTGTGTCTCCAGAAAAATAATATATATACCTCTGAATTATTATAATATTACATATAAATATCACATTAATATTAAGTAAAAAAAATATATGTACATAATACAAATAATTGAGAAAAAAATAGATATATATAATAGCGAAACTATAGTGATTACTGGGGAGTTGTGTGCGTGTACGTGTGTTGGGGACTTAATTAATGGATTTTGATAGTTTTTTAAGTTTAGTTTTGGAATAATGCAACAATGTTTTGTTTTTTTTTTTTTAGAGAATCGTACAACAACCATCAAAACATCGATTATTATGTTTATGTTTGCCAATAATACCCGCCTCATTTAACTCATCTGAATCTTCGGTTTGCAACGAGGTGCGCTGCAAATGCTCCAGCCGGGACTTCAACTGGCCCGGCGAGACTATTCCACGTAACTCAACGGGTTTAATTCCAATTCCACCAGCAGCAGCAGTCATGCTAGCTGAAGCCACTGTTGTTGCGATAGCCTTCTTTGCCTTCGGTGATAAAAGTTTAACTTCGGTATTGTTGTTTGAACGCAGTGGTTCTTCTGTGAGTTCATCATTGGGACTGCTGCGGCTACTCTGGCTGGTATCAAATTCTGGATACGGCGAGTGCGATTCGGCACTTTCAGGGGTGTACGGATCCTGGCGATTATCAAGATATGTATTAAGGTATTGTGTATCAATGCGGTTAACAATAATGTTATTGGCTAGAAGCAATCGTTTCGATATTAGTGTGCAACGGTGTTCGACTGGCTGTCGTTTTATTATGTTCTGGCACTCGGGACATATTTTCTTTTTATTTATCGCAATTTGTTCATCGCCATCTTTGCTGCCTTCTTCGTCATTTGAATCATCTGATTCAGTCGATCGTAAGGGAGTCGTTCGACGTCTTGACGGTCTTTCAGCGGCTTCAGACATTTGCGAGCATAGACATATGGGGAGATTATCCGAATCAATTAGATTTATACTGATTTGCGGCTGTTGCTGTTTGAAGGGTGATACCGATGTAGATGAATCTTCTGGTTTCGTACCAACAGTAGCAGCAGCCGCATCAGTAGTAACAGCGGCAATAGCAGTAGCGGCAGCGGTGCTTGTTAGACTAGAATTATTAGCATTGCGACTATGGCGATTATTAATGCTGATGACTGAGGGCTTAGGGCATAATTTTTGACATTCGATTAGGATGGTATTAAATACATTACTGTTATAGGGACAATAATTTTGCATTGCATTGTCCTCATTGGCATTGAGTGATTGACTAATTTTATCAAGCTCGTCTTTACTTAGTATGCTATTTGGCGCACTAGCATGCTTAAAGCAATTACAACATCTAAATGTACCTTGTTTGGCTTTAAGTTGTATGCTCAATATGATTGGCTGTGAATATATAGAAAATAATTAGAAAAAACATTTAACTCTTGTGAAATACATACATAGGTATATTATTAACTATATTAGAGGTTAATTTGGACTTTGCTCTCACGATGAAAGATTTTGATGGATTCATAAGAAACTGTCTTGATTATATAATTTTGTTATGAATGATCAGTGAAAAACAATGCAATAATTAATAAAATAAGTTTAGTGAAGAAAGATAATGAAGATCAATGAAGCACGATTTATTTACTGACGAATAGCTAGGTAGTAACGGCCATATTATTCAGTAGTTGAAAACTTAAATCAACATGTAAATTATTCTTTGTTTTCGTTAAATTCTGCTTTTTTTTAGATATATTTCTTTTTTATATATGTTTTATTTCCTGTGAGCAAACAATCAGCCCTATTAGGGAATCCGACGAATGAGTTGCGAAGGGAGTCTTACTCACTTTCGGTAGATTTGCTATTAGCGAATCCGCAAGCCATACGCGGGAATAAATGTCGGTAACGTTGTTCGTAAAATTGGTATTACTGAAAACGAAAGGCATCCGCACCACATCCGCACTCCATACAAATGTTGTAAATCCGCAGTGAAATTGGTGCGGATGAAAGTGATTTTTATGAAAAAAAATTCAAGAAGGAGCAGATAGTTAACAAATCTTAATTTTTTGAAACAGAAATAAAAATTTTTGGATCCCCGAAACGCATAAAGTTTTTCTTGCAGTATTTCTAGTAATTTATTGACAATGGCTGATTTCGAAAACGTCATCTGCGTTTTTTTAGGAAGTGCAACTTTGGTGTCGTTTTTTACCCAAACCGTGGACATCTTCCTAGAAATATAGTCCCTACGATTTAGTTTGACATTTCCTCTATCCAACAGCGAATAAACCTTGAAAATCGGTTAAGTGATTGCTGAAACACAGACGATTAAAATTGGTCGTTAAAATCAATAAAAATGGTTAATTTTGTGGTACAAAAATTATTTTAGTCAAAATTATTTTTTTTCCTATTATTTAGAGCTCCGGAAGTACAACTTTGGTGTTGTTTTTTGGCCAAACCGTGGAAATCTGTCCAAAAATATAACCCCCATGACCAAGTTTGACATTTCCTTCAACAGCATATTAACTTGTAAATTGGTCCAGTGACGGATTAAGATTGGTCGTTAAAATGATTAAAAAAGGTTTAATTTGCGATATTAGATATTTTACGATACTAAAGTATCTCAGATTGCTTTTCTCGTGTGCACTTGAACGCGCCCAATGTCAACTTTTGACATCCACGATAATACAGTTTCAAAAATGGAAAAGTAGTTCGCGGATCGATAATGCAGCTCATTCATCGGATTCAATAATAGAATTTTGTGCGAATGCGGATACACTGCGGATCCAACCGACTACCGGGGAGTGAAATTTTGCGGTAATAGGCATGAATAGAATTTTATGCGAATGCGGATCCACTGCGGATCCAACCGATTCCCGGGGTTGGATCCACTGCGGATCCAACCGATTCCCGGGGAGTGAAATTTTGCGGATTCAGTAATAGGCATGAATTTTAAACTAAGATAAAAAATGAGGAAAATGAATAATTCATTGGATTTAAATTTACATCAGGAATTAACGAGTAAATAATATGGCCGTAAAGGTATTCATGCAACGCCGTAAAACCCTGATAAATCAGCCAAAAGTGCTTGAGTCTTATATGTGTAGATATGAACATTTTATCAGGATTCAGGCGTTATTCATATACATAAACTACATAAATGTATTATGTTATGGATCTGGACGTTAAAAGTAGAATAAGTAAAATTAATTAGCACTACTTTCGTCATTCTTTCTTCAATTTGGAATTCCAGTCCAATTGAGTTACGCACTTAATTTAGATACTTCTAAGCAAATGTCAATGCATGATGTTAAGTGCTTGCGAAAGTGGTAATAGTGCCTAGAAAATAGAAATTGCAGGCTTTAATTAATCGATGTATACGCTATACAAAATTCACAAATTATATCACACCAGGAGTTGTGGTGCAAAACCAGTGAAAGCGTAATTGAAAATGGATTGAAATTTTCAGTAAACAAGGCCAGAGCCAGAAGCCCAGAGCCAGATGTCCAGACGCAGGAGGAAAAGGAGGTCACAGTTAACATATCTAGTTGCAGACTTTGAGTTTTATGGGGGCGTTTGTATTAAAATTAAATGTATGTAAGTATTTTAAAATACATTGTATGTATTGTTAAAGACATAAAAAAGAAAAGCACATAGTGAAACTAAAACTGAATTTAATTAAGAAGATTTATATTTTTTTAATATGCATTGACACATAACCTTTTTAATACAATTGGCTGAAGTATATACATATAGTTTAACAGATAAAACAATTCTAATATCAAAAGAACAAAGCCTTAAACAACCTCATTTGAAAAACAAAACAATAAGAAATAACTATTTATTTACCTTGTGATCACCCATACAAACATTCTCTCCCAGTATGTTGTAGGGATTCTCTTCACTGTTGCCATCTTCAATAATTAAGTCCTTTGCTGCTAGACTCATCAATATACGATCACACCAAGAAGGACAACGTGTTGACATATAATCCGATGGCATATCAGGATCCTCTTCATATGGATAGGTTGGTGGAAATTTAATTGGATATTCGACTAGAACTTCATTAAGTGGTTGCAATTCTCGATCGTATTTTTGCAACTAAAACGAACACAATATTATTATAAACTAAACAATTAACATTCTATTATCATTTGTATATACCCAAGCTTCTTTAAATTTAAGCTGATGATCAGCATAGTTAAATTCTTTTTTGCCAACTGTAAGTACATTATCGCCATCGGTATTTCTATAGTGAACCTTTGTACTATCATGTTTAATATTCTGTATCCGATGTGCTGTTAAGTGTTCTGTGAGTTCCTGTTTAATTAGTTTTTTTTTTATTATTATTATTTAATCAGAAATATAAAACAAAAATCAATTTACTTTAACAACTCCTTCTGTATCACAGCGAAAGTTAAAATCTCCAAAAACAAAAAATGGTGCTAGTCCGTTTTTGGCATCTATATGGAATCTAAAAATAAATACACAATTATATATTTAGTTTTTGTAATTTATTAATTTATTTTAGTTCGAGTTTATTTTGTAAGTCTTTTGGAATTATTTAATTGTGTGCACGTACATAATATTCACATTTTCTCTTTTTGTTTTTGTATGACTTAATTATTGCGTTGTTACGTAGCGATTATTTTATTGACGTAAGTTATTCTGAGATAATTACTGTTTACTAATGTAAAGCTGGAAAAAAGTAACCCAGATGTATAGCTCATACAAAATGTATGCCAAATTCCTTATCTGTGATACATATTGTAGACAAATATTTGCGAACGAGGGCCACCATGTGCTATGTGGATTGCGTTTTCCTTTTCATTTAAAAATCCAAAAAGAAAAAGAATAATGCGTGATCTTGTTTTACTATTTTTATAATAATAATAGAAATATAGGAATACTAGTTAAATAATAATAAAAATCAAAATAATATAAGGCATTAAGGAGGCAGGTGAAAAAATATTTTCATTTTGGAAATTTTGATTTAGAAGAAATGGTTGAATTTATTGTTTTCAGTTGCTGCAAACTGAGTATACTTTTAATTCAATGAAGAATAAAAAGACGATCGTCTAGCTTACAAACTCCCACTAGCCAAAATGAACTACGTCCTATCAAATTTGGCAGTGGGGGATTTAGAACTAATCATATGGTTAAGAACTAAATTAATTTAGATTCTTAATTTATTACATATCTACAACTAAGTAAGTATTTGTTAAAAAAAAGTGAAAGCTAGTTAATTTTGTAGAGTAAAGTGTAACATGTAAATTCAGAAATCAAACCAGATGTTCTCAAGAACACTATTGACCAAGACAAAATTTGACATCTTCTTAACCACATACCTTTTTTTATGTTTGAGCAAAACTGCTGATAAGATGTCTTTCCAAACAAAACGAATTTAAAACGTTTTTTACATTTTCGGTTGTTTTACCAGTGTGTTTTATTTAATTTGATTTTAACCGAGGTTTTAACTACAGAAAAGTGAAGAAAAAATAATATTTATTTTGAAAATAAATTGTACAAATTTAATGAAACATTAATAGTCCAGGAAAACGGGGAATCAACCTTGCATTTTGGGCTCTTAGTGGGATTTTTTTATATGTGGTAGAAGGGTGCCTCCTGAGTATAAAACATTTTTTTCTGAGTCCAGATCCGCGTTCTAAGTTCCGAAGTTTTGAGGAGAGTTTGAACCCAATCATCTCAAAATCCGTTAGTCTGTCAAAAAACTTGCCGAGAACGAATTTTTAGCAAATAAAATTTCTATTCTTTATATACACTTTTTTAATGTATCTTTAATATTTTAAAAGTTATAAGCAAATAAAAATCAGTGTTTTACTTGCGTAGTATATTCGGAGTCGCCCAATTTTTTTGTTTTTCATATTACATAAAAAAACTCAAAAAAAGACTCCGAATACTAAGCAAGTAAAACACTGATTTTTATTTGCTTATAAATTTTAAAATATTAAAGATACATTAAAAATGTAAAAAAGATGAGAAATTTTATTTGCTACAAATTCGTTCTCGGCAAGTTTTTTGTCAGACTAACGGATTTTGAGATGATTGGGTTCAATATTTCGGACCTTAGTACGCGGATCTGGACACCGAAAAAAATGTTTTATACTCAGGAGGCACCCCTCTACCACATATAAAAAAAATCCCACTGAGAGCACAAAATACACGGTTGATTCCCCGTTTTCCTGGACTATTAATGTTTCAGTAAATTTGTACAATTTATTTTCAGAATAAATATTCTTTTTTCTTCATTTTTTTTGTACTCATTTTTTTTTTGGACGGGTATCTTTTCAGCAGTTTTGCTGAAACGTGCTGAATTTCGTATATAATTCGAGAAGATTTCATAGTAAGATTTAAATCTGTGAACATATTCCGTAAACATTATTGATATTAATAAGATTTTTAATGTTTTGTTCAAAATCAAAATCTAAATTAAGTTTTCGTGTGAGTATCTATATACAGGGTGAGTCATGAGCAATGCGACAAAATGCTAGGGCGTGTAGGTTGCGTTGAGACAAGAAAAAAATCGTATGGGAGGGGGGGTCTATTCCCCTCCGTTTAGCCGGGAGGGGCAATTTTCGAAAAAACTGACTTAAAATGTGAAAAAAATTATTTAAAATCAACGGCTTCATTCACAATGCTGTGCGATACGTTTTTGAAAAGCCAATAACTTTTTCTTTCATTCTGTGTTTAAATAAATCTATTCTAAGAAATAGTTTTTGAAATATTAATTTTCAAAGTCAAAATTTAAAAAAAAAAAAATTGAAAAAAAAATTTCAAATTCATTTTTTTCAAAATTTTACGTAATTAAGTGCTAATTTTAATTTCAAAATTCAATGCTGTTTTTAATTTTAAGTCTAAAAAAGAAAACCGGATGCAAAAATTTTATGTCGTTCTCAAGAAATTAAAAAAAAACCAAAACCACCTTTTTCTAAGAAAAACATTTATTTTTATTGTAACGAAGCAATTTAAGAAGCATTAATCTTAGTTTTTTTAGTTTTTTTTATTCCTTTTATTTTTACTATGTTTTTTATTGGAAGTACTTATAAAAAATTCTCGATATGATCTCCATTGTTTAGAAGGCATAGATTATATCTCCTTGTAATGGCTTCACATAAGTTTATGCTTGACAAATTTTCCTACAATTTGACTCCAGCGACTTCAATTCGTTCCTTCAGTTGTTCCAATGATACTATTTCCACTTCGTAAACATAATTCTTCATAAATCCCCATGCATAGAAATCTAGGGGAGTTAAATCTGGTGACCTAGGCGGCCATTCCGTGGGGCCCCTTCTTCCGATCCAACGGTCACTAAAATGATCATCCAGCCAGTTTCTCACCTGTAAGCTATAGTGTGCTGGAGCACCATCTTGTTGGTAGATTAAAGTATCTGCTATAACCAATGGAACGCTGTCTAATAAATCAGGTAAAAGGTCTCGTAGGAATTGCAGGTATGATTCTCCATTAATAATGGAATTCAAAAACCGGGGCCCGATCACAGTGTGTCCAACAATACCAAGCCAAACATTACAACTAAAGCGGTGTTGTGATTTGTTTTGTTTTTTTTTTTTTGTGTGGATTGGCGCTACTCCAATAATGTAAATTGTAGAAGTTAGTAACTCCATCCCTAGTAAACTGTGCTTCATCCGTCCAGAATATTCTTCTAAAATAGTTTTGTTCGGTTTCATTTCTAAGTAGTAATGTTCTACAAAATTCGGTTCTCAATAACTTGTCGTTTGAGGTGAGTTCCTGAACAGGCGTAAAGTGGTACGGGTGTAAATTTTCCGCCCGAAGTACTCGACATGCTCTAGATTGGGACACTCCAAGCATAGTGGATATCCTTCTTGTACTGACGGAGGGATTATTTCGGACTAAATCCAGAATTCTTTCATCTAAGATTCTTGACTCATCAGAAACTGGCCTTTCGCTTCTTCGATGTTCCAGCACTCCATGATCTCTTAGACGTCGGTGGATTCTTGGAAACGTGCTATGATGGGGACACCTCCTATCGGGATATCTTTCAGCGTACAGTCTTTCGGCTTTACGACTTCGACCATTAGCTAAACCGTAGCAGAAATGCATGTCCGTTAATTCTTCTCGGGTGTATGAGCTTGACATCGTTACGTGTTAATGAGTTAATATTCAAATTTGAAATAATTACTAAGCAAAACTGCAATGCCTTTTATTTATCTTGCGTTGCAATTTTCTTTTTTTTTTCATTAAAAAAAATGCGGTTTTATTGTCCCTATTGTCCCCATAACAGGTAGAACCCATGGGCTGCGGGCAGGCCAAGGCAAAAATATTGACATGTCAGTTTTCAGAAGTTATCAATGAAAATAATATTAATCCAGGGTTATTCCAATACTATTTAATTTTATTACGTTCTCATAAAACTTCAATTAAAAAAAAAGTAAAACTAAGATTAATGCTAAATAAATAAATAAATTGCTTCGTTACAATAAAAATAAATGTTTTTCTTAGAAAAAGGTGGTTTTGGTTTTTTTTTAATTTCTTGAGAACGACATAAAATTTTTGCATCCAGTTTTTTTTATTTAGACTTAAAATTAATAACAGCATTGAATTTTGAAATTAAAATTAGCACTTAATTACGTAAAATTTTGAAAAAAATGAATTTGAAATTTTTTTTTCAATTTTTTTTTTTTAAATTTTGACTTTGAAAATTAATATTTCAAAAACTATTTCTTAGAATAGATTTATTTAAACACAGAATGAAAGAAAAAGTTATTAGCTTTTTAAAAACGTATCGCACAGCATTGTGAATGAAGCCGTTGATTTTAAATAATTTTTTTCCCATTTTAATGCAGTTTTTTCGAAAATTGCCCCTCCCGGCTAAACGGAGGGGAATAGACCCCCCCTCCCATACGATTTTTTACTTGTCTCAACGCAACCTACAAGCAACCTAGCATTTTGTCGCATTGCTCATGACTCACCCTGTATATTCCATTAGGGTTGTACCTGTAAGAGACCATACATACAGATCGAATTAACACATTTCGTCTGTCATAGTGTCATTGTCATTTTCATGAGTTATTTTAACTTATGTTTACAAAGTCATAACTTGCCTGTATGTAGTATAGTAAACATAATAACCGCAAATACAAAAATATAGACAGAACATTGTGTGGCAGAATTTAAAAAAAATTATTTTTCTTATACTATTCTACCAATCTATTGTTTGTACCTTCTATTAGTCATCCCCATCATCGATCATTATTATATTATCATTGAAAGTGTTATTCGGGTAGATCATAAGATCAAGTTTAGGTTATTCAATGTAAAAAATGTTGGTAAACAAAAGATCATCTGTCAAATTGATTGGGTTAATTAGCTTTACTTATCCACCATTCAAGAATTTATTTTTAAAATTAGTCAGCCTGATCATACAATAGGGTATAGGCATTAGGCAGTCCCTTATTTTGCTTAGTCGATTGTTTCAAGTAACTTGCTCGCAAACCAGATCGTTGACAAAAGGTTTAAGGCGATCGCACAGTATATCCAACCGGACTGCACATATTGCAGCGCTGCACGATATCTCTATTCCTAAATTTTCTGCGCAGCTTCATTGCATCCACAACGAAAAATATAAAACTCTCAAGTTTTAGGCGATTCTGGTTTACTTATATATGACATCTTTTCTCTGAGCAAGTGCTAAATGGAGTGTTTAAGGAAAACATAATTTGTAAACTGTTATAAATACCATGAAAAATCCCATAATTCATAAAATAATAATAGAAAATTCCCACTGTATAGGAACACTTATTTTGAAAGAACGATATATGTTGTTATCGCTTAGGGAAACCCAAGCTCCCGATTAGGGAATACGAATCGAGTCGTTTTCAATTCGATATCTCCTTTTTGAATTACCTAGAGTTTTTTAATTATTTAATTCGAAACGAATTCTTCCGATCCTTCCAAATGACAGCATATTTGTATCAAAATACAAATCGAAAGAGATGAAATCAAAATTATTACCTACATATGTCATACAAAACTTCATTTTCGCCGCCAAAAACTATTCGTATCGTATTCCATAATCAGGGGCCAGCAGTTTAGTGGCGGCACTTATGATGGCTTGTTGACAATGCCTACACTTGTTCTCTATGCTTGCTGCTGATGGAAGACTTGTTGAGAGATTGATAGAACCGTTGCCACCTAAATTTCTTGTGTTTTGTCGTGCAGGTTGTTTTTTTCGACGATTAAACCAAAGGTTCCCTATTTTCCTGATTTGGCATTGAAGAATATTTTTTTTATTTTCAGGCACATTTATCATAGGTACATGTTCTCCAGGAGATCATGGAACGCGTCCTTGGTTGGATCATTTTTAATTAATTTCAGCTCCTTGTAGATAAATAAGATATGTTACTGTATAAACAAAAAATAACGATAACTTTTGTTTTCCAATTTATGTAGAAGACAGTACAAATAAAAGGACATCTTACTATTTATTCGTAAAAATTTTTAGGAACAAAGATACTTTATTACTTTAAAACATTTGTTTAGCAGACAAAAAAATATTAATTTGCTTAAAGACATTTCTTTTGACTCAGTTATTTGTAAGTCTAATCATAGTTTGACAAAAATAATACAGACCCTGTCTTAAATGATGACATCCTGAAAGGTTAAAAAAAGGATATTCGAAAAATAAATAATTTCAGGAACTACTTTGATGACATTTACTTTATAGAAACTTAAACAGAATTCTCCAACTCGCAACACCCGATCCACACGCTTCTGAAATCAATTCAACAAGTTTTTAGGTGTTTAGTTAAACATTTTCACCCAATAACAACAAAACAAAAGTCTATAGAAATACAAAAAAATGTTTCTTGAATATTTAAGCTTTTTAGAAAGTGTGTGCCTACCTTATTTTGAAATGTAAACATTGTATAGGCTTTCAACCCTAAGGACAAACACAAAGCACATCACAAACAACCTTATTCATACTGTACTAAGTATTTTTAATGTTAAATGACCTGTAACGGCTTCCTTTAAAAAAAAAACCCACTTCCATTCCCTTGGGCAACACACCCCAATCTTATGGTACACATTTAAACAAATAATGTTAACACTCACCTTTCCAATGTGTGAACGAGTGCTCTTCTCCTTGTCTTGCAATACACTGAGGGGAACTCCTCACAAGCGGCTAAATTAGAAGCATCATGAAATAGATGAATATTGACGAGATCAATAACAGTTCCATTAATTTCCCAGCGCGTACGCATGAAGCCTTTACGCGACCATTTGCACTAAAAATAAATAACAACACATAAAAAAATAATAAAACAAAAATATTATTAATCAAGGACGTAGGTTGTTTATTTTTGTTACAAGCATCAAAGTAGATAAACAGAGAAATACAACAATAAATAAAGTATCTACAGTATACAGCACAAGTAAAGGAACTTTTTCTTTTATTAAAAATGAAATTTCACTCAATTATAAAAACTTTAATGTTTTAATATTTTTTTTTATTATCACCCAGCAATTAAAATAAAATTTCGCTGATGGTAAAAATATATAAGACATAACTTAAACAATAATGCTTTTCAGTCAGTATTTAGACAATCCAACTGAAAAAAATGATTAGTAAATTAGCTACGAATGATATTCGTAAAAAAAATATTCTTACATTGTACGAAGTATTAGTAAGGTCATATTTTTACGAATAAATTCGTGTATTTTTACGTTCTCCCTAATTAAAGGCAACAATTAGATAGGTACATATATATGGAACGATTCATATATTTCTGTATGTGCATTGTGCATATTGCATATATCTATTGTATATGTGTATATATAAAATAATAATACTGAAAATATAGATACTTTTGTTTTCCACTATACAGTGAGGTTGGTTACATAATAGCCTTTTTTCTTTTTTGTTAAGTAAATAAAACTTAAATAGGTATAAATATTTTTAAATAGGACACATTAGGGGAACCTTTCGTAGGTATTTATATCTGAATAAATATCTACTTGGTTTTATTTCTCCTTAACACACAAAAATCATTTTTAATGTGGCTTTATTAGCTTAGTCGGCACTGTAACAGGGTATAGGATGTACAACAAAAGAAGTAGCTTTGCCCTTATCACACTTTTTAATTTTCTTCATTGAATTAATCTATTCTTTTCTTTCCTTAGCAAATAATAGGTCGAATCCAATATTGTTATACTATTGCATTTATTGAAAAGCAAAGTAGAATAAAAAAAAAGTCATCGGTCAATTGGTGATTAAACTATTTAGAACCGATGAGAACTGCGCCTAGCCTCAATCCATTTTCTGGGGTGGTAGTGCTAACTTGATAGTCAAGTTAGCATTACCAGGAGTTATTTTCTAAAATAGTGGCGCGACAATTTTTTTAGTTGCACGACAAATTCACGACAATTAATCCAATAGTTAAACTTTTGAAAATTGAAAGTGGTAATGCTAACTTGACACACATTGATTTTAAGTGATTCTAGTTGCTACCTTATCATAGATTTGAAAGGGTGGCATTAAAAGAATAACGCGAAGAGTTGCTTTTTTTAAAGTTAGAAAACTTCAATTAGGAAAAAGTATGATCTATATTCTCTACCATTTTTAACTGGAAAAAAAAACATTTTAAGATTGCAATCTATCTTCTGAACAATTCAGAGATTGCCTTATTAGATCAAATTTTATTTAAATCTTTTTCTCACATTCCATTCAATTATAAAACGTAAGTTCAAGACAAAAGTACCTTTGCTTTTGATGCATACTGTATATAAACTATTATTTTGCTATATTATATACATACTTCCGGAAAGAAGTGTTGTGGAAATTTAGATTTCTCTTTGGTGGAGATAGTCTCAATGTTGCCCGTGTAAATGTTTTTCCCTTCGGCTGAGTCCCATTCGTGTGAAAGGAAGTTCCATATTTTCACCTCATTCAGCGACCTGTGGACGAAGTATAAATTTCCCAGAGCCTGAAAAAAAAAATATGATGTAGCTACAATATTTAAATGTACATAAAAAAGGTATAAATATTGTAAGTAAGTGTCATGTTTTTAAATTTAAAGGATTTTGTTGGTGCTTTATTGATTTAAAAGCCTAAGATGAATAGCACACATCTGAACCCTAAATTTTTTTTGGGGCAATTTAAATTTAAATATTTAAAGTAAATTTCAGTCAGAAATACTGAAAAGTATATTGAATAAATTGTCAACAATTGCAAT